>CM053582.1:569847666-569881150 GCA_028627135.1 Pseudochirops cupreus | reverse complement strand
AGAGCTGAGCTTGAGGAAGACTTTCCCAGCATCTGTGCTACCTTGACTGGCATTCAGAGAAGCATGTTGTCTAATGCTGGGGGGGGGGGGAGGGGCAGGGGGGGTGGTGCTGGGAGAGGGGATAACTGTGATGGCGAGCAAAGAAGTACTTAGCACCTTGTTTCAGCTATTTACTTATTCAGCTCCTTGTTTCAGTTCAAGTTTCTTTTAAGCCTTGCCCATGATTATACCAAGTCTTTGTTAAGAAACAGGACTTGTGAAACCCACAGTGGGAGGAACTTGCTGATGCAACAGGAAGGGGGGGAACAGGGAGGAGCTAATGACCATATATAAGGAGAAGCCCAAGCTGGGAAAGAGCAGAATTGAGAAGGGGAACTTTGTGGTGGCCAGGCATTCTGTTTGTCTGTTCTTTTTGTGTTGATTTTTGTTTGTGATACTTTGTACAGAAGCCCTGGAACTTTACCAGAAGCCCTGAAAGAGGATTTTCTTGTTGTCTGTTTACAGAAGTCCTGGAGGAGAGTTTCAGAGGTCCTGGGACTATACTGACAATTTGTGTTGAGTTCTCAGACCTTGTATGTGGGTCTGTGTTGATTTCACAGGCAGATAGTAAATTGATGATGGTGCCAGCAATGTGTATGATTGTTGTTTTGGCTCTGTTAAGCTTTGTCTTCCCAGAAACAGTGAAAGACTTGAGGTGGACTGGACATTGTGATCTTCAATATGGAACAGGAACTGGATGAGAAACTGGACAAGGAGCTAAACGAGGAGCTGGACAAGGAGCTGCGAGCTGCCTGCCTTTGAACCCAGGTGACAGTTGGGTAGATTTGGGAAGGAGCTGGGACCATGGAAGAGGAACCATGGAAGCTGAGAGCCAGCCTGGAGTCAAGATGAAAAGACTTCTCTTTGGGTACTTAGTGCTGACTGAGAAGATCATGATTCAATGTGACCTAGGGGTGGAGAACTCTGACCTTTGTGCTTTATGTCCCTTAAAGAGGCTTGCTCCTTGAGGTTGATTGAGTTAAGGACTTACTGAATGATATCTTTTACTTAAAACTATGTGGCCACTTTAGTGATAAGTTGTTATATCATAACAATGTGAATGCTGTACTTTGGTTTCTGTGAATATTTTGCCTTAGTTTACTGCTGAATAAATTGAGAGTTCGCTATACTATGTGATCAGAACCTTAGAGCTATTCACAGCAGCAGTCTTCTAGAGAGTTGCTCGTGCTTGGCTTTACAGTAACACTCTCCCTTTTCTGCCCTGGTCTTTCCATATCTGGAGTGCCATCTTCTCTTCTGTGGCCACATTGGAAGGGAGCTCATTAATATTTAGAGCATCCAAAGAAGGACATCCAGAATGGTGAAAGGCCTCCAGACCCCAGTGTGTAGGAGCCAGCTTGAACAGGGCCAATTGTCAACTTTTCAAAGGGAGCATTTATACCCCAGAAATCAGCAAGTACTACAAATCAGGGTTTGATTTATTATTTTGTTGGTTATCTAGACTTAATATAGTGGTGGAAAAAAGTTAATAATAGAGATTAAATTTAAAAGGGGGTCATGTCTACTTTCTTTAAGAGAATTGACTGTTAAACACTTACCAATACACCCCTGCCTCCAGATCACATCATATGAGGGTTGGTGATAGGAACTGGGCATGTTTAGCCTTGAGAAGAAAAGGTCTAGGAGACGTGATAGCTCTAGAAAGGTTGTTTTTGGGACCATCTTGTGGAAGAGGGAATAGATGTGTTTAGGCTTGAAGGGCAGACCCAGGAGTCCTGGGTGGGAATTGCCCAGAAGCTGGTTTCAGCTCAGTGTCAAGAAGAACTCTCAACAATGAGAGCCTGCCCCGAGTAGAATGGGTACCAGGAAGCTCCCCCTTCTGAAGGTATCCCACCAGAGGCTAATGACCACTCAGTAAGGATGTTCTAGGAAGGTCAGGTGACTTCCCAGGCAAAGAGTCAGTCAGAGAAGATGAGATTGCTTACAAAGCACAGAGAGCCCCACTGAGGCTCCATAATGTTCACTGGTTATGGCCTCTGTCTGGGGGACATTGTACTTTATAGCAACATGTATCTTCTTGGGAAAAGGAGCAGGAGGGGGAGGATGGGAGTGGCCCAGGCATGAAGATTGTCAGGCCAGGAACAGGGGACCAAAAAGAAGTCTGGGCATTTCAGAGTGGAGGACCATCCTCTGTTAATAGGGCTAATTATATAATCTGTAAATTATTTAGCATAGAGGGGGAGGCCAGAATGCAGACTTGGACAGGGGGAACAGAAAGGAACTTGGGAACCAGAGATTGCATTCTATAGTATCAATGAGATCAGGTCCTAAAGAGGATAATTGGATTGGGAGTTATGGGCTCTGTCCTATTGCTCTTCATTCAGGAACCACGATCAAGGCACTTTCCCTAATGGGGCTTCACCTCCTCAGTTATGAAAGGTGAGAGGGTGACTGAGTCCCCTTTAGCCCTGATAGTCTGTGGTTAATGAAAAACAAAATCCACATTTACTAAGGCCATATGGGTTGGGTGTTTTTAAATGGTTGGTTTATGGGATTTTTTTTTAAATGATCAATGTATTTAAGAATGACTAATAAAAAACTAGTGACAGCCAGTAAATTGCCTGGATTCCTGGGGTGAGTGCAATAGCAGAATCCTGAGGAATGAGTTATAAAGAGGCAATAATGCTCAGTGAAGAAGATGTTTGAGTTGGAGGCAGCTGACTCAGGTTACCTTCCCGGCCCTGGCAGAAAGGAGAGACAAAGAGAGAGAGAAGGAAGGAGGGAGAGACAGAGACACACAAAAAGACAGAGAGAGAGAGAGAGAGAGAGAGAGAGAGAGAGAGAGAGAGAGAGAGAGAAAGAGACAGTGAGAGAGACAGAGACAGAGACAGAGATAGAGACATAGACAGAGACAGAGAGCCACATCCTGGGGACAAGGTATTCTTGCTAAGGCACAGGGTAGTCTAGCTGTCTCCAAGGCCAATGAGGCTGATTCCATCATCAAAGGACTAACATGACCTTAACTTCTGATTAAGCCAGAGGAATGAGATGTCCAGAAAGAGTCGCCCTGTTACAGTCAGCCTGGCCCCAGCTTGGAGATGCCCGCGAGGACCTGGTTCAAACCCCAATTTCTGTATGTGACCCCAATTGGGCAAAACACCCTCCCTCTCCAGGCCTCAGTCTTCTTATCTATCAAAGGGTATTTATTCCAACAGAACCCCTCTCCAGCTCTGACTCTGTAACCTTATCGATTTGCCATTTGGACCAAATGGACATTTCACTTGTGAATCATTTCAGGGAAGAAAAAGCTCTTGTGCTGAGAGACTCAGAATTCTTACTGACAAATGACATCTGTCTCCTGCTCCAAGGATTGCAAAGCCCTTTAGAAGCATTATCTCATTTGAGTCTGTGAGGCCAGGACTGCTACTGTGATTGTTCTCATATTACAGATGAGAAGACTATGGGTCAGAGAGTTTGTGACTGGGGGCATGAGGGTGTCCTGCCCGTGCCAGTGTGGGACATCGTGGTGGGGATGCTGTCAAATATAAACCTCAGCTCTAACTCAAGACATGCTTTTCACTTAAGTATGCATCATTAACATTTTCTCCAGCACTTTGTTAAGTCTCAACAATCCCCAGGACCACAAACCAAGCCCTGACATACAACTTTTGTTCATTTCCAGGGTGTAAATGCTCACATTGAGCATCTACATTTGCTGACTCCAGCGCACATCCTGCATGCCATAGGCTCCCGGGCCTCTTCCCTTTCTCCCCACTGAAACTGAGGCCCCCCACTAGACAGTAGAGCTCCCCAGCCCCTATCAGGGGCTTGCTCCTGCCTTTACCCTCGCCATCCTGCCACCAGCTCCTCCTTGGCACACTTCTGCCCCCATCCCACTGCCAAGCCCCACTGACCCCCTTCCTTACCATGGGACACATTTCCTGAGCTCAAATGCCACCTCCACCTTCTACACCCTGCCCACCTGCTCCCTCTCTCCAAGCTACCTTAGATTGATTTATCTACATCATACGTGTGTTACGCTGCCCCCTCACATGGAGACAGCGCAGTGAGGCTGTAAGGGCTCTGGATTCAAAAGACTTGGATTCTAATCCTGCTTTTATCACTTCCACCTCCCCTGCCACGGACAAATCACTTAACCTCTCAAAGAGCTAGGTGGCGCTATTGTGCACAGAGCGCTGGACTTGACCTAAATTCAGATTCAGCTTCAGACACTTACTGTGTGACCCTAGGCAAGTCACTTCACCTCTCTGTGCCCTAACCTCCTCATCTGTAAAACGGGGATGATAACAGCACCAACCTCAAGTGTTGTTGTGAAGATCAAATAAGATCTTTCTAAAACACTTACCACAGTGCCTGGCATTCAGTAGGTGCTGTATAAATGCTTATTCCCTCAAGGCCTCAGTTTCTCTATATGTCAAATGTGGGGGAGGGGAAATGGATGCCCTCTAAAGCCCCTTCCAATCCTAGATCTCTGTACCTCTGATCCTATAAAGTAGTACGTGAAGAACAGCTCCAATACTCATGTTTGAGGAGCAATAGACTATTTCAGAGAGCCTGCTTGAACACATGCTCCCTGTGCCGCACAAGCATCAACTGAAGGTGAGATGTCTGGCTGCAGCCTATGTTCTCCCCTCTAGCTCATTTACATATGACTGGTTTTAGGGTTTTAAAGGCTGTAGCTAAGAAACTATAAATCAAAGGACTACTTGCGGTCAATGAAAAAAAAATCTGTTTTATCTGTGTCATGGCAGCCACAATTGAGGATTTGGAGTTTCTCACCTCAAGTTTGTGGTTGATGGACAGAAGAGGGTCTGGTCTGAGGCCAGATCAGAAGAATAAACTGCGTGAGAAAGTCAGGTGTTTGGGCTGTTCTCCACATGCTACTTTTATAGGATTAGAGGTCCAGAGATCCAGGATTGGAAGGCACTTAGTAAACGCCTGGGACAGAGGTCCGGCTGCCCCGTCCTGGTTTCAATTCTGCCCTTTCTTAGATTCTAGCTGTTCTAAACAGGGAAATGAAGGGGTCTTTAATGGCAACCAGAGCCACTTAGAAAAGGTGATGTCTGGTGGAGGGGTCAGAGAGACCCTTCTTTCCCTGAATGAGTCAAATCTTCCCACCTCAGCAGCCAAAGGGTGAATGAGCTCAGTGAACAGCTAAGTTTTGTCTGATTAGAGGACGCTAAGGTTGAAGGGCTTGGAGACTCCATAGCCCGATTCTCCCGGGCTCCCTTCATGTCCTTTGGACACTCCAGGCTGCATTAGTCACCCTTGGAAGGAGACTGACTCAGATATAAATACTCTGATGACTTCCAGACGTGGACGACAGCCAGTTCTCCCTCCTCTAGGAAAAGGTAGTACAGCATAGTGGTTTCACCAGCAGCAGAATTCATTATTTGTTTCAGCATCTAATCCCAGCATCAAGAGAGTGTGAGTGCTGGACTTGCCTGTGCAGACGAGTCAGAGCTGACCTCACCCTGGCACTGTGATGTTCACAAACGTCACCATCGACACTGAGGCAGCCCTGAATGGTCATCGCTCAAGTTTCATCCTTGCGACAGTTGTGTGAGATCAGAAGTGGAAGCACTGTCATCCGATCCTGCTCCCCCCCTCATTGCTGGTAGCATGACCTTGGACAAGTCACCCCTCCCCTCACCTCAGTTTCACCATATGTAAAGTCAGGGGTGTCATTTGACGCTCTCTAAGGTCTCTTAAATCCCACAGTCCCTTTCATATCATTCTATATCTAGCTGTAAGCAGGTTGTCTCCCCCTTAGACCGAACTCCTTGAGAACAGGAACTGTCTTTTGTCTTTCTTGTCTGCCTCATAGCAGGTATGCAAAAGTGCTCATTGACTGACAAAAAAAATTGGTTAAAAACATTTGTGGCCTTGGGCCAGACCATCTTACAAATAAGGAACTGAAAGGTCAAGAGACTTGTCTAAGTCACCCAAATAGTCCATGTCTGAGCCAGGACTTGAACTCAGATCTTCCTGCTTCCAAGTTGAGAGCCTCATCTACTCTCCCACAGTGCATCTCTGAGCCTGCCTCCTCTCCTCAACCATAAGATGAGGTGGTGGGACTCAGTGTTCTGTCTAGCTCAGAACTAATGGTCAGATAATCCCTATGATCCTTTTGGGGTCTAAACTGCCTTGGTCCTTTCACGCAGGAACTTCTTTGGGTTCCTCCCACTGCACATTCCCTGGGGTAGACTCCAAGCCAACCCTGCCAATGCTGACTTTGTTGGTTTTGTTTTAACTGGATTTGCGATTTCACTTGGTGAGGACATTTCCTTCACCAATTCGTTCAAGCCCCAGCTCTGCAATTTGTTCTTAGAAAGTAAGGGTAAGTGGGTAAGTGACCTGCCCAAGGCCACACAGCCAGTCAGTGTCAGAGGCAGGGCTTGAAACCACATCTTTTTCCCCCGGAAGTCAGAGGTCTCTAACCATTGTACCACCTTGCCTTTTGATACTAAGCTTCAATTCAAGATTCTGCATACATACCCCTACCACACCTCATTAAACTTGGATTACTTTCAGATTCTTTCTCCTGTCCCTGCCCATTTAACCAGGAAGCCTGACGTGATGGGAACAGCACTCTCCCATGTGATTTCTGTTCTTAACATGCCCTTCCATAGATGCTCCAAAGAGGATCCAGCCAAAGGACCAGAAGTTTTCCTCTGGGCCTTGGAATCTTCTGTGGACCCTAGAGCAGCATCACTTGATAGAGTGGCCCTGGGAGGCAGAAGCCTGGGGCTGTCAGCCCATCCCCTCAACTAGTCTGCTGTGAGATCTTGAGCAGATTTCCCAATGTCCCCAAAGCTCAGGGTCTTCATGAATAAAATGGGGAGGGGGAGTAGAGAAAGAGATCAGCATTTATGAAGTATGGCCTCATGGAAAGAGCAGAAGACCAGAGTCCTAACTGTACTACTAACATATTAGTTGGTGTGGGGGATAGAGCACTAGGCTAGAGTCAGGCAGACTGGAGTTCAAATCCAGCCTGACAGTTACAAGCTTCGAGACCCAGGGTCCTCATCTGTGAAATGAGGGGTTTGGACCGGAGGACCTCTAAGGCCTTTTCGAGGTCTAAATCTACGAGCCTATGAACCATGTGACCTTGGGCAACTCCCTTCCTCCCTGCCCCCACGTCTCACTTTCCTTATCGGTAAAGGGAGAGAGTTGAACCACCTGACTTCCAGTTTTAAATCAACGGAGCCTAAGAATGAATATTGAGAAAAATGTTTTTCTGCGTCCTGGTGGGCGTTTCTACCCCTGAATTCCGCAGAGGTATCGCAGGACCCCAGAAAGCCCAGGGGATCAGGAATAAGAAGCCTGGAGCTAAACTCTACCGAGGAGTGATTGACCCTGGCTCAGTCCTCAAGGACAGGGAACCGAGACACCTACCGGTGTCACAGCTTGCTCTCCCACAGGAGGAAGTCCTGGCAGCAGTGGCCGAGGCCGAGGCTGGCAGGGAGCTGCTGGCAGGGAGCTAGGCTGACCATTGCCAGCCTCGGGATTGAGGCTAAGAAGCACGCATCGTCCAGTGAGAGCCTTTATTCAGAACGTTTGGGAATGGAGCTGCAAGCGGGGATTCCTGACTACGTTCACAGTTGTGTGCGGAGGACAGACGGGCACCAAAGGGAACGGTCTTAAAAGCATTTGCGGTGGACAATGGAGGGGCCGGCCTCGTCGTACTCCTGCTTGCTGATCCACATCTGCTGGAAGGTGGACAGAGACGCCAGGATGGAGCCGCCAATCCATACCGAGTACTTGCGCTCTGGAGGAGCGATGATCTGGGAGAAGGGACGGCAAAAACAAAGAGGGCAGGGGATGGAGATACAGGAGCGCCACTGACGCCGCCGGGCTCAGCTCCCATCTCTGGGGCTGGCCCCATGCGACTCTGGGCCAGAGAGAACCTGTTTCCTCATCTTTAAAAAGGTCAGGGACGAGACGGTGTCCAGGTCCGTTGCGGTTGTAGACCAATCCCTCACCCAGCCCAACACCCTTATTTTACAGAGGAGGAAACTGAAGCCTGAGGAGGTCCAGTGACTTTGAGTCACGCAGGCAGCCAGTGCAGAGGTGGGATTGAACCCCTAACTCGCAGCTCCAAGCCCGGGATTCCTTCCACTGGCCCGAGCTTCCGCTGCAGCTCTTAGCTGAGGACCGGGCCAAGCAAACCCCGAGAACTCTCCTTGGAAGTCTGTGGGTCAGGCACTGACCCTTGTGCACTAAAATGTTCAGAACAGACTTGAACGTTGCCCAAAGAAGCATTGACACTCTCTGGGCCTCGGTTCCCTTATAGTACAATGTCCCTAGTGTACGGAGATGATCTCTACGTTCCTTCCCCACTCTCCATGTGATGCTGCCAAGGTTTCTGGGAATTTCCTTCCCATTCTGGCACTAGGACAAACCATTCAGGGTCACCTTGGTGGTCCTTGAGTTCTATTCAGGGTCAGGCTGCAGAATTGGGGCTCTGTGGACAGCGAGCTAGGGGACAAGGCATCTTCCCTTACCTTGATCTTCATGGTGCTGGGTGCCAGAGCCGTGATCTCCTTCTGCATCCGGTCAGCAATGCCCGGATACATGGTGGTGCCCCCCGACAGGACGTTGTTGGCATAGAGGTCCTTCCTGATGTCAATGTCACACTTCATGATGCTGTTGTAGGTGGTCTCATGGATGCCTGCAGACTCCATTCCTGGGAGAAGGAAGCCACAAGGGCCACATCATTGAAGGGACCACAGGAGAAACCACAGGTTGGAACCACAAACATTGCAGCCAGAGGTAGGGAACCGGTTTCTCTGAGAACCAGAGTCCTCTGAAAAGTGAGGATGGTAATCTTTGATTGGCTTAACCCATAAGAAACAACACTGTGCAAATCATAAAGCCCTCCGGAAATGGGAGTCTTGGTTAATCAGCCTCCCAGAGGGGCAAAGGGTCCTCACGTCTTCATCATCAAAAAGAAGATTAGAGAAGAATGGAGAATAACAGCTACATTTATATTGCACTTACTATGAGCTAAGCACAGAAAAGACCTTATTGCTGCCCCAGAAAAGCCCCGAGGCTCTTACCAATGAAGGAGGGCTGGAAGAGGGTTTCTGGGCAGCGGAAACGCTCATTTCCAATGGTGATCACCTGGCCATCGGGCAGCTCGTAGCTCTTCTCAAGGGAAGAGGAGGAGGCTGCTGTGGCCATCTCGTTTTCAAAGTCCAGGGCCACATAGCAAAGCTTCTCCTTGATGTCCCGCACAATTTCCCGCTCAGCTGTCAACAAGAGTCAACCTTCAGCATTCCAGAGAGAGGGGAGCCCAGGCTAAGGTTCCTAAGGTCGTCCTCTCTCTCTCCCATTCTTTCATGACACTCTGAATTCAAGTACATAGGGGGCAGGGGGTCCCTTCATACGAAGGAGATGAACCTTGAAAGAGGGAAGGAAATGACAATGGCTTTGCAGAGGTGGAGGGTGATGGTGAGGTCACAGCATAGACTATGGGACTTAATTCATATATAAATTAGCTTTCTCAGTTGCTTTTTCTTCCCCTTTCCTGATCATCTTTTGTTATTTTTTTTAAAAAGGCCAAGAGAGAGGGCAGTGCCCAGATGTGTTGTAGGGTGGGGTGGGTGCAAGAATAAAAGACATCAATAAACACTGAATTCTTGTTTTAAAGTGGGGACAGAGCAGAGTGCAGCATCCCGTACCCGTAGTCACAAAGGAGTAGCCCCGCTCAGTCAGGATCTTCATGAGGTAGTCGGTGAGATCACGGCCAGCCAGATCCAGACGCATGATGGCGTGAGGCAGAGCGTAGCCCTCGTAGATGGGAACGTTGTGGGTGACGCCATCTCCAGAGTCCAGCACAATACCTGAGGGCACAGCCACAAGGAGGGGCATCACTGGAGGAAGGTCCCTTCCATTTGAGGTTAATGGGGAAACATCAGCCCAAGTCCATCATTGGTCAGGCATTTATTTTCCAGGTAGGTATGAGATCAGGGGTCAAGCTTTTTATCCATTGTGAACAACTCACCAAATTTTTCCTTACTTTAATTCTTCAAGGATCTGTGATCTTTCAGTATGAACAAATTATTCTCTAATGCAGATTGCAACCTCTCTACAATTTAGTAGTCTGTCTTTCTGAATTGCTTTGGCCAAAAAAAAAATTCATCTGCTGGTCCTTGAATGACACACCTAGAGTTGGTATCTGGGGCTGGTGGGACAGAGCTGGCCTCTTTTGGTAGAGGCTTCAAGAGCCCACTCTCCCCTGTAGGACCCAATGGGACATTGGACAGGTACATTATAGGGACACCCCATGTGTAATTGTAGCCAAAATAATAACTATCCCTTCCTTCAAAGTGAGGTATCTGCACACTCTTGGTCACCTACCAGTTGTACGTCCAGAGGCATAGAGGGACAGAACAGCTTGGATGGCAACATACATGGCTGGCACATTGAAAGTCTCAAACATAATCTGTGAAAAGAACACAAACCTTAATATTACACTCACTTCCACTAAGAGTTCGACTGTTTTTCAAGTGGACAGGAGTTATTGAATGAAAAAGACATTCCGCCTCTGGGGATAAAATGAAAACTCCGGGGGAGGTGGGTTGTTTCATCTTTTTACATTATATGAGGTGTTTCATAAATGTTTCTTGAATTGAATTCACATACACTCCCTCTCCCTCTCCCTCTCTCCCTCCCCCCCCTCCCTTTCTCTCTCTCTCTCTCTCTCTCTCTCTCTCTCTCTCTCTCTCACACACACACACACACACACACACACACACACACACACACACACACACAGGGCTGAATGAGAAGCCCCCTCACAGTAGGGTTCCACACTGTCCACCTGAGTCATTTTCTCCCGGTTGGCCTTGGGGTTCAGGGGGGCCTCAGTGAGCAGAGTTGGATGCTCTTCTGGGGCCACACGCAGCTCATTGTAGAAGGAGTGATGCCAGATCTGCCAGGAATCAAGGAAGAGAAAGGAGAGCTCAGGCATAATTTTCATCCTTATGATCACAGGACATCCTTCCTGGGCTCCTAGGGGCTACCTGATTATGGCATTACTAGGGGACTTCAAGGCGTCCATGAAACAACTCCATGAAGAAAGTAGATAGTGGAAATATTAACACCATTTTATAAGTGATATCTGTGCCTTATTTTCCCTATTAGGTTCTAGGCTCTGTCTCCTACCTCTTGTTACATGGGTGCAGAAAAAAAGCACACATTGTCAGACATGGCCAATGGGTTGATTGGTTTTGCTTGTTGTTTTTTTTTTTTATTCTATTGGAGGTGGAGGTGGAGTGAGTCATTGGGCAGTTAGAGCATCATTCAACATTTGAACAAATAAAAATAATAAGACTGTAAGCTCCATGTGGGCAGGGACTTTCTTCTTCATGACCCTATGGTACCTCCATGAATGTCCCACAATATCTGCCATGTGACAGGGAAGGTGCTAGGCATTAAGGGCAAAAAGAAAAAATAATGTAGCCCCTCCTCTCCAAGAGCTGAGGATTCCCATGTTCTGATGGCACTGAGATGTCCTCCTTGTGGACATTTTCTCTGGTGAGGCAGATTGCCGCCCATCCAATGCCCATCCTGTGTAACCTTCATCTATGCCCAAGGCTGAACACAGTGAGCACTCCATCAAATGAACTGTAAATGAAGATTTGGATGAATGGATGGAGTCATGCTCTAGGAGGGTGATGTGCATGTCTGTGTTTAGTTTTCTGTGTGTATATTGTGTCCCTCCCATCCCCAAGAAAATGCAGATTCCTCCAGAGTCTGTTTGTGCCCAGTTCTCACCAGGTATTTGAAAACACACATTGAGTTGAACAAGGCAGATTTCTCTGAGAAGCATTTTCAAATGATTCTCACCGTCAGCTAAAGGTTAACCCAAGGAAAGTCCAAGGGCCAAGCAGCCTGATGGCCTGGAAGACTAACATAAGCACACCTCATGACAATGGGCTGAGCCCTTGAGCCAGCAGCCAGTACCTTCTCCATGTCGTCCCAGTTTGTGATGATCCCATGTTCTATTGGATATTTCAAGGTCAAAATTCCTCTCTTGCTTTGTGCTTCATCTCCTACATAGCTGTCCTTTTGGCCCATGCCCACCATCACCCCCTGAAAATTACAAAAAAAGGAAAAGTCGTCCTCTCACAAGACTTTTGAATGAAGCTTAATGAAACAATGTATGGGTCAGGTTCCTAGTCCTAGACACTCTTCTGGTTGAGTTCTAGTGGGCTGATGAGATGCAGATCTTCTCCCTATGGGGGTTCTTGAGATTCTCCATCCAAGTTGTCAATTGCCCCCAATTTATAGTGGGAATTTCAAAGAACCCAGATTCTTGGTGTTAGCTCTCCTTAGCTGAAGTACATCTGAACTCTTCTGTACCATAATAGATAGATTTTATGAGCTGCTCTGACCAAAAAAAAGGCTCAGCTAATGGTCAACTTTCTGGTGAAGAGCATTTTCAAACTGAGCTACATGAGACCTTAGCTAGATGGGTAAGACTGAAAGTTAGGTTTTTCTGATTTGGTAGGATCTACCAGAGAATGTACTATACTGGCAGGGCCTTTGAGAGCCTAGGGACACTTCAGTGTCACACCAAGGTATCAGTGAAAGATGGGAGGACCTATGTAAAAAGGGACATTTCAATCCCCAGTTGCAGAGAGAATAGTATTATCCAAATGATATGGAGGAATTGTGACCAAATTGGCTTCTGAAACAGGTGTGGAATGTATAGAAATATAAATGAATGAAAGGAGAAGGGGAGAGAGAACATTTCCAACCTGGACCTGGGGTGGCCCTTAATAGGGCACTGCCCTCAAATACTTGGGTGTGGTTATGGCTCTGAGCATGGAGGACACCAAGAAAGAGCATCCCCCCCTTTGAACCCTTCACATCTTGTTGGGGATGTGGGGGGGGGGGAGTGGCAGGACTCTCTGTCAGATAAGATGTTGGTACTCAACATTGGTCCTAATGGTCAGGTAGACTCTTTTAAAGCCAGTTATCTTAAATACAAATTGTTATGCAAACAGCTGCACTGACAATGGAACAATCCTGGTTAGCCATCAAGATGTCTTTTAAAAATATTCCACATCAGGGTTATAGCTCTAGAGCCAGAAGGGGCCATTAAGACCCTATAATCCAGCTCCCCTATTTTACATATTAGTAAACTGAGGCCCATGGAGGGTAAATTACTTTCCCAAGGCCATGCAGGTAATAAACATCACAGCCAAGATTTGAACCCAGGCCTTGTGTGGTGCCCATTGTGGCATGGAGGTGACCCTGGGCTCTTTTAGACCCCTGTGATGTAATATGATGTGATGTAATGTAATGATAAAAATGATTTTTAAAACCGTTCTTTCATATACAGAGTATTCAGGGAGAGTGCTCTGATAGAACAATCTAGAACCATTCCATCCATCCTCTCTAGAATCAGAAACACCTGGTGAGGAGGCAGTGGACTGAGGACCCGCTGCTCAGGTGTGTAGCTTCTGCTGAACCTGCAGGCACAAAAATGCAACCACCTTCACCCTCACAATTGCCCCAGTGCCTCGGCAGTACAGTCCTCCTACGGGCCCCCAGGTGTCATGCTGGGAGAACTCAGACAAGAAGAAGATTCTCTGGAGACTCCAGATCAGCACAGCCAGGCTGCCTTTCCACCTTGAGGAGCCATATGAACCCTTCCCTTCTTCTCCAGCCACTATTTCATTCATCCTGCTCAGAGCTGTGTACACAGGCAAGGGCTGCATTGCCTCTCCCTTAAATATCAGAACCCTCCTGTAGACAGAAATATTGCCCCTGGCCCATTCCCATCCCATGTTCTGCTGAATCACCTTCCCTGCTGTGCCAACACCATCAACGCCTGGGAATGAACCACGGTTCCCCTGAAGACTTCTTCATCCGTCTTGCTTTCTCTTTTCCTACTTTATCCTCCCCCTCAAAAACCAAATAACATTGCATGCAGCTAGCCTTTGTTATTCCACCATAACATCAAGTTCTTCCGGGTAAGGGAAGTGTGTTTCTGTAGCTAGGAAAGTACCAAGTAAATCAGGAATATATAAATGTTTTTGGTGGAAATAATGATGCATGATGTCCAAAAATAAGGAGAATATGGCATGAGTTTTTCTAATTAATCCCTAGGTGATGTGCATCTGCCTACCTCAAACGTGCCAGCTGTACCCGTGTGGTGATTAAAAAAGCAGCTAGATTCCTCTAGGCAGAGAGCGGTACGGTATCTGTGTGTCCTGATGGGTACTTGGGATGCAGGTGCTGAATCTGCATGCACTTCACAGAACCATAGAGCCTCAGACTTGGAAGGGACCTTCATGCCTGGACCAGAATCCCCTCCAAAACATCTCTGATGAATGATCGTCCAGCCGCTGCTTGAAGCCCCCCAGAGATAAGGAAGCCAGCTGTCTCTGGTAGGACATTAATCTGACCTTAACCTGAAACCTGCCTCTCCCTCAATGTCTGGACCTTCAATGCATTGTCCCAGTTCTTCCCTCTGAGACCAAGCGGAGGTCACATTTCTACTTTGGTTCTATTGGAATGTCTGAAGCCCTCCACCCTTGCTGACAGGGAGAAACTGCCTGGCTCACCTGATGCCGGGGACGGCCCACGATGGAAGGGAAGACGGCTCTGGGGGCATCGTCCCCAGCAAAACCAGCCTTACAGAGACCTGAGCCATTATCACACACCAGGGCAGTGCTGTCCTCCTCTTCACACATCTTCTATAGCTGCTTTTTCACACAGGTCAACCTGGAGAGAGAAGAAACACGCCCAACCTGAAACTGACCACCCATAGAAAAGCACCATGCTAGACACCAAGTCTGCTCTTTTCACGGGTCACACAGATATGATGGGTCAGACCTGGCTGAGGGTGAGTCTCAGCTGGTGCTGAGCAGACTGAAACATCACAAACTCTCCCAGTTGGGAAGAGCCTGAGTGGTCAACTACTCCAAACCATCCAGAATCTCACTATAATACACTTGGGCTTCGACCAGCCAGCCTTTTTGTAAAGATCTCCTGTGAGGGAGGACCCTTTCCTCCACACTGGGGGCCTTGATGGAGAGAACAAAGGACCTGGATGTGTCTCCTGGTGGGATGGTTTACTAGCTACATGAACCCAGTGACAAGTCACTAAGAGCCTCAGTTTCTTTATCTAAAAATGGGGTTAAGGATACTTCCCTCCAAGGGATGTTGTAGACTTGTAGACTCTGAGGTGCCCTAGGAAGGACCCATTCGCATGACTACTTTTAAAAGCACCTGGACACAAAATCTGATTTCCTGTTTCACTGACTTATTTTCTTTTGAAGAAAGATTTGAACAAAGAGGAAGGAAGGAAGGAAGGAAGGAGGGAGGGAAGGAGAGAAGGAGGGGGAGAAGGAAAGAAAGACAAAGAAAGAGTGGGAGGGAAAGAAAATGAAAGAATGAAAGACAGGAAGGAACTAACTTTATGTTTGGAAATCATTACATAATAGAAGGCAGAAATAAATATTTAAAAGAAATTAAAATCTCCTCTAACTCATTCCATTCTAGACCCATGATTCCTCTGATGTCAGGAACTTTCATTAGTGTGTGTAGACTCCCTCTTCCAATGCAGATTGGCTTCTGTGCTGAGTCTCAGAGACCTGGCTGGAACATTGTGAGGTGATGTGACCTGTGCAGGGTCATACAGTCAGGATGTCAGAGGTAGAATCTGAACTCAGGTCATCCTGATTCAGAGAGCAGTTTTTGATCCATTATGCCACAATGCCTTTCTACCTAAATATTGAAGAAATCATTTTAAATTTGGCTCCTTTACCTTCACTAAACCAGTTCAATTTAGCAGCCAGAAAGTTTTTTTTTTAATTTCAACCAACGTGATTACATGTTCATTGGGGGAGATTGAAATTGAGATTGGGATCAAACCCAGTCCTTGACCATCTGGGTGCACAGCCTAATAGGATATGTGTGTCAGGCACAAACAAATCATTGTACGTGGTCCAAGGTATGGCTGTGGACTGCCTGGGAGAGAGTGGCATTGGTGTGGGGCTCTGAAAGCTGAGGAAAGATGAAGCTGGCAAATACCAGGAGTGAGGGTATTTTAGGCACAGAGAACAGACCAGCCAACACTTTCTGGGGAATGGTTCTGTTATCTGAGCATCTGCAGTCCATCCTGGTGAGTATAAGTGGCTTGTGAATAGAAATTGTTTCATTCCTTGTCTGTGTCTCCCTGGTGACTAGAACATAGTAGGTGCTTACTAAATGCTCGGTTTATTGATATTTTTCCCACTTCATTAAAACCCCAAGGGTATGCAGGACAGCTTGATAACATTTCAAAGGACAGGAGTGGAGTGTGGACTAAGTCTGGTCCACAATGGACCACCTAGTCCATTCCCCTCATTCACAGATTTATCTGTAGAAACCAAAGCTCGGAGAGGGAAAATAATTTGTCTTTGGCCACACAGCAAGTTAGAAGCGGAGCCAAGGCTAGAATCCAGGGCTTTTGATTTGCAGTCCAGGACCCTTATCCTGGAATAGAAGAGATGCAGGCAAAGACTTTAAGAGTAAAAAAAGCCCTGCCACTGGCAGAGTGCAATGGGTCAAGAATTCAGGACACAGGATCCCAGCTCAAGAGCTGGAAAGGACCTCGGGGTCAAGTCCAGCAGAGGATAAAATTGAGGCTCGGGCAGTTTGAGTGACTTATGGAATATCATACAGGTAGCAGGTACCACAAGTGGGATTTGAACCCAGAGTCTCTGACTCCATAGTCAATGGTCATTTTATGCACTGTACTTCTCTTTAAGTAGAATGAATTACCAGCAGCTAGGTTAAGTGACTTCTGGGGAATGGGACTTCAGAAGCCATTCAATTTTGTGATCCGGAGAATGCTAGGATTCATAGTTCCAAGGAATGGTCCAGAGGGACCCCAAAGCCTGAAGGTTCAGGGACAATTCCCTTCTCAGTTCAATAAAAAAAGAAAATCTCTTTTGCATAATTCAATCCAAGAGCAAGATTTATGAAAAGAAGGAAGGAAGGAAGGAAGAGAGAGAAAGAGAAAGAAAGAAAGAAAGAAAGAAAGAAAGAAAGAAAGAAAGAGAGAGAGAAAGAAAGGAAGGAAGGAAGGAAGGAAGGAAGGAAGGAAGGAAGGAAAAAAGAAAAGGAAAAAGAAGAAAAAGGAAGACAAGGAGAATGAAAAGATTAAGGAGATAAAGAAGAAAGAAAAAAAGAGAAATAGGAGGTGGTGCTCTTTATGGTCTAATCTCTCAAAATTCTACTCAATTCAATAGATTTTGAATATAAGTAAATATCCAGAGTTCAGAGACTATCTACTCAGCACTCCTCATGTGCCTGGCAGGCACTGGGAGAGATGCTGGAGAAAACCAGCAGTACCACGGTCACGTACATGCTCAAGTCTCACAAACTGTCCCCACCCGGAGTGTAAGCTCCTTGAGGGGAGGCAGTGGTTCACTTTTGTCTTGCTGTGCTTGGTGTTTATCATAGTCCCTGACACGTAGCAAGAGTTTAATGAATGCTTCTTGATTTGTTGATCAATGAATAATAATTATCATCGCTGACATTTCTGTAGAATATTAGAATGAGTGAAGCCCTTTACATATCTGATCTCATTTGGGTCTCAGTTCAGTTGTGTGGGGCAAGTACAGCACATATCATTATATCCATTTTACTGAGCATGAAACTGAAACTCGGGGAGTTTCAGTGATTTGACCAGGATTACTGGTAATAGCCCACCTACGGTTTGGACCTATATGAAGCATGGCTCTTGGGTATTATACTGCCCCCTGTAGAAGAGTCAGTGGTAGAGAAATGCTCCTCCTGAATGCTTGGGAAGTTTGCAGGCACACATTAAACTTTAGAATATTCTTTGCAGGAAAAGCACTGGGCTTTCAAAACACATTCAAGAACATTGTGAGTTCCTTTTACATTTTGTTCTTCTCCCCCGCAAAATTCTCTTCCACGAAGCTGCTCCTCGATCCCGTGCTGTCTACCCCATCCAGGAGCGTACTGGGAAATGTTTAACAATTGGCTTTCACAAAAGGGGGGAGGGGCAGGACCCACTTTTAAATTTAATCTTTACTATTAACATTTTCTCATCATTTCCTTAAGTCTAGACAATCAGCCAAACAACTAAGCACTCAAGCCCTGATTTGCAACGTCCCAGGTTTAGACATACACTCTCACAATTGAGTAATGAGCAGGCACCATCCTGAACACCCACACCTGCCTCATTTCCTCACCAGATCTCATCAGTAAAGAAAGAGAAATGGGGGGGAGGGGTGGGCAGAGATCACAGGGTCAGAGATTTAGAGCCACAAGGGACCATACAGAGCAGCTGATCTAATCCTCTCTTTTTGCAGTTGAGGAACCTGAGATGCGCAGATGTGGAATGTGATATTCCCAGCAACGTGAAGGTAGCATAATCAACCGGGATTCAAAGGCAGCAGACATCTCTCCCCCCCATCCCCTCACCCCCCCCCACTCCCCCCCCACACACACGTCGAGGACTGAGCAATTCCAAATGAAAAGACCTTAAGGAATTTGCAGGGCCAAGACTGACTCAAACACTGTGGCTATGGACCCCCGCATCTCTCAAACTTGGCTGACGTGGTAGAATTGTTTAGCTCCTTATAATTCTCCCTTTTTAAAGTCTTTGTTGCAAGCAGTGGCTCCTGGGGGGGGGGGGGGGAGGAAGGGGTCTGCTCAGAAAGGAAGGTGAGGTGAAAACAAAAGAGAGAGATAAACACTGGAATATTTCTTTAGAAATGAGAACAGGTCACATTTGCGCGCCCCTATGGTGTTTACGGAGCACTTTTCCTGAACAATTCTTTGTGCTCAGGTGTTAATGTACACTTCACCTCCCCTCTTTTTACAGGGAAGGAAGCTGGCGTTCCGAGGGTTAGGCCATTTGTCCGTAGTCACACAGAGAGCAAGTACCAGAGCATCCCTCAGCGCTGCCTCCCCGCGACACTTTGAAGCACCCAGTGGAAAATTGCCTGCGATCACTGAGCAGGGATCCCGGAAGGGCCCTCCTAGTTTGCTGCAGGATAAAGGTGCCGTATGGTCCCACGGAGAATGCACGAAAACTAAACGCACTGCCAGTAATCGGTGTAGGTTTTTATTGGAGAGGCAGCCTTGCTCTGGCTAAGCCGTTGGACTTGGAGCCAGAATCGCGGGGTCCATCCCGGTCTCATTCAGCCCTTAGCAGCTGCGTGACCAGATTTGTTGAGCCTGTTTCCTCATCTACACAACGGGCTCAATAATTGTAGTAGGAGCTGCTTCTCAGGATTGTTGTGAGACTCCAATGAGCTCATGGGTGTTGGGTGCTATACAAGCGTTCAGCCTTTTTATTGTACAATAAATAAAGGGGAGGGGGTAATATGCCCCAGGAGGCTGCAGCAGCTTAGCATTGACTAAAGGTGTGGGAGGGAGGGGGAGGAGGAGGAGGGGCGGGAGCCGAGCTGCTCTCCAGCTACAGCTGATGGGTGGTTTCCAGCCCATCTCTAACCTGAATGAGCAGGGGCGGGTTTGGGACAAGCCACTTCCTAATTAGGCAATCCGCACTGAAATTGCTGCTTTTGGAACCAAGTTCCAGGTCAGGGGGTTGCTCCAACCAACTGGAGCTCAGCCTGTGCCAGAAAGCCCAAGGGGAGGGGGGGAGGCTATGAGACTGAGGAGGGGGGGGTGGAGGGAGCGGAGAGGCCAGGGAGGAGGGGAGGGAGTGCTGCATGCAGCCCCAGGCTTGCCAGGCTCCAAAAGCAAACCATATTTAGGCATAAAGAATGAAATGGGGAGAAGAAATTGACTCAAGAAAAGGGTCCAGGCTGACTTCCTGCTCAGTCAGTCCCTGCCCTGGGCCAGTCCAGTAGCCAGATCGAAAGCAGGACAGAGGAGAGCAAGGCCCCCTGCAGGAGAGAGACACACTCAGCCTAAGGGAGCACCCAAGGGAGCATCCCAGCGGGAGAGCCAGAGGGGGACTCAGAGGAGAGCTAGTCCGCCCCCCCCATTTTATAGGTGAGCCCTGCCAGTAGGCAGGATTCCCAAGAGAACCAGGGCTGGGACTCCCCTACCCACATCAGCTGCCTCCCTTCTTATGTCCAAAGTCAAACCTCACCTGCAAACACCCAGTGATCAAAGTCGTTTTCAGCTGAGGGGACATTAGAGGTAAGGCCAGCCTCACCATCTTATTTAACAGCTGAAGAAACTGAGGCCCAGAGGTGGGGGGGGAACGAATTGCCCAAGGAAGGCAATCCAACCCAGGTCTTTCAAACTCTCCTAATCTAGGGCTAGAGGCCCCAGTGTCTTAATACTTCCTGACTGGTGCAGGGGTTGAAACCATGAGACAGGATTCTACCCGTTTTACAGATGAGAACATTGAGACCCAGAGAGGTTGAGTCACCCAAGCGTCTGAGAGAGAACTAGCAGCCAAGTCTTGTTGGCTGCTTTCCATCCACAGGCCACTTCAAACCTAATAATCTCCTTCACAACTGCCATTTGTGAGGGCTTAAGAGTTTGCAAGGCAATTATGCATTATCTCATTTGAGCCTCCTAGCAACCTGGAAGGGTAGAATACTGCCTATTATGATTTCCATTTTGCGGAAAGGAAAACTGAGGGTCCCTAAGACTGAGTGACTTACTCGCCTCTGGCCACACTGCCAGGAGGTGTCCCAGGTAGTATCTGAACATGGGTCTCCCTGATTCCAAGTTGAGTGCTCTGACCACTCTCTGACACTCCCTTACTGACCACTGCCAGTGTTCTAGAGGAGAAGGTCCTGATGGAAGGTCATGCTAGCCGACAGACCTCTAATAGACAGCAGTGACAGAGCCAGAGCATCTAAGCCCCTCATTTCCAGAAACCCTGGAAAGGCTGATCCCAAAGCTAGATTGTGGAAGCCTTCTTCAGCCAAAGCTGAACCTTAGATTGACTCTGAAACATAGCAGGGGCTTCCCTGGAAACCTTTGCCTGCCTCCAAACAGCTGGCTGCCTTCTCATGTTTCTGGCCCCAGGCTCTTTTCTGGGTGCACACTGGATGTTAAACTGACATGCATGAACCATGCCCACCTTCCCCTGGTGCTGACTCAGCCTCCCTGCCCCCAGACCATCCCTGCCCCCAGACCATCCCGGCAGCTAGCCAGATAGGGCTTAAGTCCAAAAGTCTGCAAGACTGCCTACACATGACATTAATTTTCTTAGTGCAAATCCAGCATGTGAATTCTCTCCCCCACCCCAAGCTCTGCTCCAGCCCCAACCCCTGGACCCTGGCGGACCCTGACCTCTCCCAGAGACACCCTCCCGGGCTGATCCCACTTACCCTGACTAAGCTTGGCTGCTGGACTTGGCTGCTCCTCAGGGAGGGTGTTTGTCCTCGGAAGCTGAAAGCTCTTAGGTTATATAGCCCCTTGGCCTGTTCTCCTCCCACTGGCTTCCCAAACAAGGAACAGAGACAGGCTTGAGCCTCATCTCTCAGGCTTACACAGCCATATAGGGACCTTAGAACAAAAACCTCTCATCTGGGTGGCCAGGGCCTGGGTCTCTGCTACTGCATTCCGCTGCAACGGGAGCAGAATGGGACTGGCAGGCAGGAATATTCACAAAGTTTCAGGCACACGGTTGCAGCCTGGGGAGACAACCCCAGATGGGGGGCGCAGATGGGGTAGGGGGGAGACACATGCAGTAAATGGGCCACAAAGAGACCTGGGGCTTGAGAGCACATCCAGGTGCCCCCTGAAATTTGGGAGGCTTAAAGTTCAAGCTCTAGAGTGGGAAGATGCCCTAGCCCTCTCCTTTTGTGTCACAGATGAGGGAAGGGAGACTCAGAGGACAGAGACTTGTCCAGAGTCATGAAGGCAGCAAGTATTAGTCACATCAGACCACAGTGTGCATGGAGGGGAGTAATGGGTATCTAAGCTAGAGCCACGTTGGGAAACAATTGGGAAACAGTTTACATTGGACCCTAGCAGTCACGGGAAGCCATTGGAGTTAATTAAGAGAGGAGTGTGGAGAGGGCAGTGTGACAGGGTCAGATCTGCATTTAAGGGAAATTACTTGGGCATTGGCATGGAGGGTGGATTTGGAGTATTATTATAAACAGCAGAGCCTCTGACTCCAGCTGTTTCTACCACATCTCACCTGTCTTCAGGGACCAAGGCTTTATTCAGTGTCCCTGTTGCTGGAATGGGGCAAACTGGTGCTTAATAAAGGCTAACATTTATACATGACTTTAAAGTTTGTGAACTGCTTTACGCATTATCTCATTTGACCCTCACATCACCCGTGGGAAGAATAGTACCTAGAAACAGTTACTATTGTCGTCCCCATTTTACAGATGGGGAAACTGAGTCAGAGACAAGTTAAGTGGTTTGCCCAGGTTGCAGAGCAAGCCACTAAGGAAGAACTCTGAGCTCTAGTCTCCCTGACCTCACCCCCATCCCTCCCAGTCAAGCACTCTATCCACCAAGCCACCTAGCTTCCATTAGGTTTAAGACATCAATTCCTGGCATGATTCTGGAGCACATGATAATTAAAGGGATGGGTAGTGAATGTCTGGAGCTGGAAGTGAAGATCACAGAGAGCCAGCTGTGCTTCACTCATAACAGATGCAGCTCATTTTATTTTGATAGGCTTGCTGGAGCGATAGAGCAGAGAAGCTCAGCACATGATGGTTTATGTTGTTTCCATCCTTATCGATTGATTGTTGTTCATCCTTTGTTTTCTAACAGAACCGAGGACACAATGTGGTGATGTCTAGGCTGCTGAACATTGGGTTTAAGGGGGTCAGGGCTGCACAAAGCATCAGCCTTACCCTCTCTTCCAAAGTCCTTTGGACTCATTGGAGTCCAGTGGCAGTACAAAAGTCAGGACGACTGGCTATGGCTCGAGATGCAGTGGAAGAGCTTGGTCATGGATGACCTCGGCGTCTTCCATGTCTGACCAACCCCTGAAAGCTCCACAGCACCTGCTCCAGCTGTCAACATGGCCATTGGAGCAAATTGTTTTCATCTGCCCATTCCACTTGGAGGAAGTCTTCACATGTTTAGGGTAGACACCTCTCGCACTCACCCAAGGCTTTGAGCCAAGCACTTGACAAAGTCTTTAGATTATTCTTGTGGAAAAGATGGAAAGATATGAGCTCGATGGCAGTAAGATTAGAACATTTAGACAATGGCTGAATGGCCATTCTGAAAGAGCCATTCTGAAAGTTTTGTAGATCCAAGGCAACTTGGAAAGAGGTCTCCAGTGGAGTGCCTCAGGGATCTCTTTGGCTCCTAGCTGTTTTATCATCTTTATCAATGATTTAGATAAAGAAATGAATGGTCTGTTTATCAAATTTGCAAGTGGTGCAAAGCTGGGAGGGACAGCTAACACATCCAATAATAGGGTCAGGGTTCAAAAAGATCTTGACAGGCTAGCCCCTGGGCTACATTGAATATGATGAAGTTTAATATTGGTAGATTATATTGGTAGATTTAAGATTTTAGTATCGTGTTCCAAAAAGCAACTTCACAAGGACAAAATCAGAGAGATGGAGTTAAGTAGAAGTTCATCTGAAGGAAATGGGCGGGGCGGGGGGGCGGAGTTCAATCTATAATAATGCCTTAAGTTTACAAAGCACTTCATGCATACCATCTCATTTGATCTTCACAGTAACCTTGAGAGGTAGGTGCCATTATTGCCTCCATTTTACAGGTGAGGAAACTGAGGCACAGAGAGGTTACACAACTTGACACGGTGACACAGCTACTGAGTGACTAAGGGAACATGTGACTTGAGGTCTTCCTGACAGGGAAAATCAGTGTTCTATAGATCACCCCACCTTATTGCCCACTTCAGAGGTGATAATGGCTTGTGGGGACAGTAGATTTTCATTGTTGTTCTCATTCCTAAAGTGACACTTAACCTGTCTCACATTGTTCAATTGTTCTCAGAAATCTCTCCCTACAAGTAAGTGCCCTTCCATCGGCTTCGTCTGTATCTCCCACCATAACTGGACTTGGCATATCATTTTGAGCCTCCTCTTCTATCAGATTCCTTTTGGAGTGGAGTTTTGAAGTCTACACCTCTTTCAGGTGAATCCTTGTTGAAGGAAAGACACTTCCCTATTGAATTATTTCAACAAATGTAATGTGAGACACATTGAATTATGACAGCAGTAAAGGTCTGGGGCAGCCAGAAACAGCAGGACTGAACCACTTCGGTTAGCTCACATTATTCAACTTTATGTAGAACCATTGTTGTGATCACGTCTTCTCAGAGCCATATGCATTCATGAGTATGAGCAGATGCTACTATGCATTTATGGTGATAATACAGTGAAGAGATGTACCAAGAGACTACTTTGCCTCCACAACCCTGTCTATCGTAACACATAACTTCCCACTACATGGCATCCAGGGTTTTACACCTGTATGAATAAGGGGAGAAGCAAAGCTACACGCAGGGCGTTGTGGATGATTTGGGCTGGACAAACTGAAGAAAGAAGCAGAAACCATCCTGATTCCTTGTCCTAGTTCCTCCGAGACAAAAGGAAACATTTAAATGTGAAAAACAAGCATGTATCTGAGGGAGCAGCTGTCCCATGAATGTGAGTGTTGAACACAGCAGTTGATGGAACCAGGCTACAGGTTGTCAAGAATGAAAAGAAAGGTTAAATTGTAGTTTCCGGAGCTCAAAGGAAAATTCTACTAAATTCTTAACACTTAAAGTAGCACGCTTTAAAAACACACGCCCATGTCTGGTTTTGCTTTTTTTTTTTTTTTCTTTTCTTTTCCCAGTGATCACTCATGGGTTACAACCGTTCTATATGACCAAACTATTGTACAATGTGAAAGTATTTGCAGATCCTATACATGATTGCATGCCACCATGGGGGGGGGAGGGAAGGGAGGGGAGAAAATCTGAAACTCAAGTGATTGTGGAACAGAATCTTGTAAATTAAAAGTAAATGAGTAAATAAAAAAAATTAAAAAAAAAAACACACGCCCATGGAGTCTGAGCAATAAGCGAAATTACCAAAATTCAGGGTTACTCTTCTCTAAGGATATTTTTACTAACTTCCTCATTTTTTATTTTTCTGTGGAGATTATCACACCAGTGAGGATCCCAGTTCAATTTAACAACAAGTTAAATTGCTACTTTTCTTTCTTCATACCAAACAAAAAAAAATAGCATGCTCATTTTGCACAAAGAATCCTGTATTATGTGCTCTGGAATTCGATTGTAAGCTCCCTTGGGGGCAGGAACTATCTCTTGCTTCTTTTTGTATCCCCAACACTTAGCATAGTGCCTAGCACATAGTAGGAACCTAATAAATGTTTATTGATTGAAATGACAAAGTGCATAGAGAACTGACCCTGGAGCCAGGAAGAATGGCTCCAGTCCAGTTTCTGCCACATGCGAGCTATGAGACCCTGAGCAAGACAGACAACCTCTCAGTGCTTTAGGCAACTCTCCAAGACCCTAAGTCGCAGAGAAATTGCCAACCTGCACTGGTGAAAGGAGTTTGCTCACCTGGGAGTTCCATACACAGCTCCAGCCCCTGTCTTGGAAGAAATTGATTTTGCCTCTTATTTGTGCACTCTTTCAGTGGGCCATCTTTTAGATTGTTGAAAGAAATGTTTATTTTCCCATTCTATGGTGGTATTCTTTACATTTTAAGGGGAAAGGAAAGGGGGAGAGCATTTGTGTGGCATACACATACTATGTGCCAAGCAAAATGTGTTTGTGCGTATGCGTGTGTGGAGAGACAGAGACAGAAACAGAGAGAGAAAGAGAGAGAGAGACAGAGACAGACAGAGACAGACAGAGACAGAGAGACAGAGAGAGAAAGAGAGACAGAGACAGATAGAGACAGAGAGACAGAGAGAGAAAGAGAGACAGAGACAGACAGAGACAGAGAGACAGATAGACAGAGATGTTTAAGTGCCATGGTGGATTGAGCACCAGGTCTGGAGTCTGGGGGACTCATCTTCCTGAGTTGGAATCCAATTTCAGACACTTACTAACTGTGTGACTCTGGGCAAGTCGTGTCACCCTGTTTGCCTCAGTTTCCTCATCTGTCACATGAGCTGGGGAAGGAAATGGCAAACCACTCCAGTATCTCTGCCAAGAAAACCCCAAATGAGATCATGAAGAGTCGAACATGACTGAAATGACTAAACAACAAAATTTTTTGTTTTACGTAGCTTCACATGCATAATTGGTACCACGTTTTTTGCCTTCTCAATGGGTTGGGGAGGGGCTGGAGGGAGTGAGAAAATTTGGAGCTCAAAATTTTAAGGAATTAATGTTATAAATAAATAAAAGGAAAAAGAAATGTTACTCTGATAGAAGAAAATAAATAATTGCCCGGCAATTGGGCTTACTGCTTTTAAGGTGCTCCTTAGGTCACCAGAGAATTTGGGCTGGAAATATGACCAAAGACATGCCAACATCTTTCCAATGGGTAAAATGAACAAATGGATGAAAACACACTCATTAAGAGCTCTCTGTGTGCAAGGACCTCTGCTGAGCATTGTGAATACACATCTGGGCAAGCAAGACAGTCTGTCCTCAAAGAGCTTCTATTCTAATGATGGAAGAGAACACAGAAAGGGTGGACAGCTGGGCACTGGCATGGTTTGGACAGAGCCAGCAGGTGGTGAGGCAGCCTGGTTCCAAGCAAGCAAAGGTGAAAGGTCACCTATCAAACCCCAGAGGCAGAGCCCAAGTTCTGAGAGGAAAGGGATGATGAAAAGCTTGCGATGGAGTCAGTCCATTTTGACAATGTCGGTAAAGACCTTGGCAAACCTTCGTCCCATATAAAAAATCAGCTTTTATTGACTGACTAGTAGCCTGACACATGGACCTCCTAGCTCTAGGCTAAGAACACAGAATTCTGTACTGGTTTTCTTCCATTCTCTTGCTAACCCCAGCTCATCCCTTCCTTGTCTAACTACAGCTTCCTTTGCCTCTTTGGTCCACATGTAGGGAGCATTTCCTTTAAAAAATCCCAATCTCTCACCTAGGAGAAATCTTAACTTCAGCCATCTGGCCTGGCCATACTAATAAGTATAAGGACAAAGAACAGGGGGCAAAACTACAACTTGGGAAAACCAGTCCTGTCCTACAGCCTCAGCTTCTACCATCATGGAAGGAAAGAGGCCAGAGTCCTGTGTCTCCCATGCTTTCCCAATACCCAGTCACCTAAAGGAGAAACAAACATCCCCAGAAATTTTAAATCTGAGACAGTGGCAATGAGAACTTTCACAATGTAGCCAAATGCCCAGTGGCAGAAGGACAGAAGAGTCAGCAATGCGCCCTTAACATTTTCCTGCTGAATAGTGGGAGGGGGATGAACGTGGGAACAATAAGCTGATAAGGGTCCCTGAATCCAGCTCTCACCCTTTCTCTGTTGGGGCTGATGGAGCAGTGAGTCCAAGGTGATGCTGTTTTCTTTGGCCCTGAAGTCTTACCTCCCATTTCAATATTTTTCCAAGGCTGGACGATAGGGTTGGGAGTAGAAATTCAGCTTTCTGATATTATCTCTGAAAGAGAATTACCTTATTATGAACTTGGTTAGGGGTGCTGGGATGGGGTTAATATATGAATGGCAATTTTTTCTAGCATAAACTTCTCCCTCCTTCACATCTCTCCCCTATTCTCAACATGGCAACCTATTTCCTCAACTCTCCATATATCTTGTATACCTATTTCTTTGTATGTTGTCTCTTACATTAGTCTGTGAGTTCCTTAAACTGTGATTTTTGTCTTTCTTCATATCCCCAGGACTTAGCACATTGCCTGGAATATGGTGGGTGTTTGATAAGTGCTTATTGGATGGTCATTTGGCTGATTGGTAAAGCTGTGAGAAGGGTACACTGTGCAATAGAATAACATGAGGATGACCCTGGGTCTGGGTCAAACTAGATGTGGCAAACTCTGACTGGCTAGAAGCCCAGGGCCCAGAGAGAGCCTTGAGTCAGAAAACTGGAGCATCACATTGGAGTGACATGGCATGACTGAAGATGTCCAGAGACCTCATGGAATCCACGATAACCTTTTCCTATCAGACAGGATCAGAGAATCAGGGACCTAGAGGTGGAAGAAATGTCAGAGACCCTCACAGCTGGTTATTGTTGGAGGACACTAAAACAGACCCCATTTCTACAGGGTCTGCTTTAATAAATCACTCTGTACCCCCCCCAAAGGGTCTGCTTTAATAAATCATTCGGCCTCCTTCCTCTCTGAATCCCCTTCCCAACTTTGTAGCTGAAGACAGAGCAAGAGTGGTCTCCCAGGTCTCAGAGATTGCCAAAGTGTGAACTCTCTGACCTATAGCTTTCCTCTTGGGATCATCGACAACTTGAATTTTCTTGGGAATTATATTTTTGGGGAGGAGGAGTGTAGACCAAGCCAAGTCCACAACAGCAACCTTTTAAATGGATGTTTCCAGTATAATTCTCCCCCAAAAATGGTTTTATTTTCCAGCTGTAACCAGCTGTTGACCAGGGTAGAGTTGCCAGACTGGTTTGATTTATAGCAAATACACATGTGTCTATTTGAGTGTGTGTCCATGCAGGAAGAAGTAAGAAGGAAAGAAGGGGATGGTGGGTGAAGTTCAGGAATCTTGTCTGGAATCTTGTCTTACCCAAGACAACACAAGCCAGTGCAGTGGTACAATGAAATTCAATGTAATGCAATGCAGCACACAATTTAGCACAACAGAATGCAACAGAATCCTTCACTATTTCAAAGGCTCCATGATCTCATTGATGTGGTTGCACCCTCCATGATGAATATCACAACCCATCTACACCTCAGCTTCCATTCATGAATCATCCACAGGGGGTTCACTCAAAATGCTGGGTGGGGATTGGGGGTTACCTCTAGCTCTTGTCAAGTGACAAGCAATTTGGTGTGCTAGGCACTGTCCTAGGTACTGAGGATGCCAGAAAAGGGTGAAACTGGTCCCTGCCCTCAAGGAGCTTACATTCTAGTAGAGAAAACAACATATATGTAAATCGAGAAAGACAAGATAAATGCAGAGTAGGTGGAAGGCATCTCTTAGCACTGATAGACTACAATGGAGCAATCCATCAAAGGGCCCTCTGCTCCTACCACATGGCTGGCCAATTTCCTTTTCCAGCCCTGAGTCTCTCTCTCTCTTTCTCTCTCTCTTTTTCTGATGATACCATCCTCACCACTTCTCTTGTTCAACCCTTACTTGACAATCTACTTACAGTTACCCTCTATCACTCAATTGACCTTTATGGGACCTTTGACTTTTATCTTTTAAAGCCTTTGGAAGGAATGCTGGGATCCCAGCCTCATAGCATCCCTGAAAGATATGGCTGCTCAAAAGATGGGCCTTTGCCGCAGGGAGTCACCAAAAGTCATTAAAAGTTCTATACAATAAGACAATCCAAACCACTCTGCTCCTCCAACTCAAATCTAGGTACTTCCCACTGACCATCTGAAGTGTCTGATAGGTCTATGGGCTATCCATCCAAACCGAAGACCAGATAAAAGGCATCCTCCATCCACTTGGTTTTTCCTGCTTGGATAGTTAAATGCTCATATGTGTCCAAGACTGAATTTTAATCCAGATCATTCTGACTCCAAGTGTAGAACTCTATCTACCACACCCATGCCTCTGCATGAGAAATAGCAATGGCTCCCCAAGCTTCTCTTCTCCTGTCACCAGCAGCCCATTCTGGTGCAAAGAAGTTGGTTGGTTTCATTGGGTCTGTTACAGGAAAAGGCTCGGACCTAGATTTACACCGCAGCAGTGAACATACATCAGATGCCAAGGATAGTGGATTTTAAATGATTCAGATTCTGACTCTGCCCCTCACCTACTGTTTGATCTTGGATAAATGACTTCACTTATGCCTCAGTTTCTCCATCTACAAGATGGAGAAGTTGGGTGGGTCTAAATGACCCGTTGAGTCCTGCTCCACACGAAATCTATGATAATAAATTATACCCTGACGGCGAGACCTCGAGACTTGAGACAAGTCATTTCACACTGGGCCTCAGTTTCCTTCTCTGCATGACGAGAGGCTTGGTCAGGATCCCTGTTTCCTTCCAGTTCTCACAAGCTGTGTCTCTGTAAAGACTTATCCAGGTAGAGTTTTTCTTAGAAAGTTTTTTTCTTTTTAATGTCTGACACTAACCAGACAGAATGTAAGTGTTTCACAAGCTGAAAATAAATGGCTAGGCAGCCCATTAATATTTTCATTGTCTGGCTAGAGATTTATGGTTTGTTAGTCCCATCCAAGACTGCAGGAAAGGAAAGCAGCTAACTGAGTGGCTTGTGTTTGCGTGTTGGGGAGTGTGCAGGAGAGCGGCCAGTTATCCACTCAGGATCTAAGCCAAGACTTATTTATCCGCACAGTCGGGCAATTAGAAGCATTGATGGCCCTGCCCGAGTGCAGGGCCATCGTAGGCAGCACATGAGGCAGCCAAGGAGGGAAGATCACCCGAGCCCTGAGCAGAAGCCAAGCAATTCACCACTGAGCAATGCCCAGCTTCTTTAAGTGGCTTTCTAGCTCCACCGGGAGTCCCTGAGTGCAGAAAACACCAGCGCTATGACTAGGCCAGGGGCAAGTGGTAAGATGGGAGTCTGACCTTAGGAGAAGAGGGGGAGCACTGATTGCCCCATGGGGGGGGGGGTCCCAGAAGCCCTGGGACTTTGTTGTGAGGCCACTAGCAGGGTGAGGAGTAAAGTTATAAAGTGTTAACAGCTTGGGCAGGTAGGTGGCACCATAGTGCACAGAGCACCTGGCCTAGAGTCAGCAAGAACCCACTCATTTCAAATCAGCTTCAGATACCATCTGGGTGACCCTGGGCAAGTCACTTAACCCTGTTTGCCTCAGTTTCCTCATCTGTAAAGTGAGCCGGAGAAGGAAATGATGGACTATTCCAGTATCTCTGCCAAGAAAGCCCCAATTTGGGATCATGGAGAGTTGGACAGGACTGAAACAACTGAACCACAGTAGATCTGCCTGCATTTATAGGGGGGTTTAGGGTTTGCAGAACAATTAGAGATGTTATCTCATTTGATCCTCCTGACCACCCGATGAGGTGGCTGCTATGATTATCCCTATTTCAGAGATGATGGAACTGAGGCTCCAACCACATGGCTAATAACTGTCTGGGGCAGGCTTTAAACTTCCCTTCCGAGGAGAGCAGCTCAGCCTGGTACAGTGTAAAGGGGTGGTCTGGTCAGACTTCTGCTGGCCACATTAACCAAGCCCCTCCTGGCTTTGAGAAACCACACCTGTGCGTGAAAAGGCCAGGAATGTAGCACTGCAGCTGAGAGAAGTGATCGCCCCTCCACCTTTTCTCCAAAAAGGAGAAACTCTGAGTTTCAAACCTGAGGAGCTATGACTCCTAGAGCTATTTGATCATGTCTTCAGGAATGAAGGGTGAATAACAGCCTATGAGTGGGATGAGCTGCCCCACTGTGGCCCCAACTGGCTGGCTCCAGGTGGGCAATGCAGCTCCTTCCTTCCTCTTCACTCTTCTGTCCACAGAGGGTATCAGAATCTTACTTTCCAGAGCTCTGCTCAAAGGAATATAAATTTTGATCCTGAAATCTCATTAGATATTTTGGGGTTTGTGGGCTAGATTTCTTTCTTAGGGACCATGATTTAAACCCAAATCACTCTGGCTCTCATTGGTCAGCCAACATCGATCAGCTGCATTGCATTACACAGCCATTGATCATTGTTTGAGCCCTGATAGCTCAAAGTGAATGTAAATAGTAATTGTTTCTACTTTGGTCAGAAACTCTGAAGGTCTTCCCCTCCCAGATTGATTTTTTAAACTAGATAATTAAGGTCATTCTTTGCCCCATTTCTTACCTAGCCATAATCACTGAATGGGTGCTGCCGCTGCATCAGTCAAACTGAGACCTGGGAAAGACCTTAGCTTCAAAAGGCCAAAGTCTCCCACTATATTTGGGACTATGTCCAGTCGTCCTGATCTATATCTTGCCACTGGACCCAGATGACTCCCGAGGAAAAAGTGAACTTGGTGACTTTGCACAGCCTTCCCTCACTTAAACCTACTTGCAAGGACATGGCATCGCCTTGCTGATGTCATGGTCCCCTTTGAGAATGAAGGACAAATGACAACGACAAGGTTTCTACCCTAGTCTTCAGAGACGAGTGTGGGGATGTGTCAGACAGGGGTTAGGGTGAGGTCTCCAAACAATGTATGGAGCCAGTTAGTGCTTGGTGGTGGATTCCTCTCTATCTTGGGGCACCCTGGCCTGGAAATTAGGAGACTTGGGTTTTAAGATGGTCTATAAGGTCTCTTCTGATTCTGACACTCTTTGATTCTGGGGTTATTAGTGCTAACAAGAGCCAGCCAGCAGAGATTTGAGCAAACATCCCCAATGGAGACGCTTAGCTCACTATGAGACGAGTAAGGAGACAGATGGGTATAATGGGAAGAGTGAGAAAATGGAAGTCACGGGGCCCAGGCTTGAATCCTGGCTGCTGGCCTCAGTTTCCTCATCTATAAGATAAGAGCTTGGACTAATGGTCTCTAAGATCCTTTGCAGCTTTAATAGAATTTGCATGGAGCTTCAAGGTTTACAAAATTTTTGCCGCTGTTCTCTCCTCTGATCCTCACAACTACCAAATCTATAATCCCTGAAAACATGACCCCATTTTAAAAGGGAACTGAATGGAAGGGGTGGAGACCAAGTCCTTATAGGGGTGAATCTCTTTCCCAAGGAATGTGCCTGGACATATCAATCTATGACTTTTCACTCAATGTCAGGCTGCTCAGAGCAGGAATTTGGCAGAGGAGCAGGAGTTGTGCTGACTCCCTAGCATCCTTCAATAGCTTTCTTAGACATTTGGAGATAGTTCCAAATCCCGTTTAAGGAAAACAATTTGAACAATTTCAAGCAGTCTCTTGGTGATCTCATAAAGAGGCCTGACAAGGAAAATGCTACAGGTTTTTAGGCTTTTGAGGTTTTGGGTTGTTTCTGGGGTATTTGGAGAATGCAGGAAGAATCTGAGGGGACCTTCCAGCTGCTCAGAGGTTCATAGTTGTGATCTTGAAAGGCCAACCTGGATTGGCTAAGGTGGTAACATATTCCAGGAAAATGTGGGAGTGACTCTCTCTCTCTGTCTCTCTCTGTCTCTGTCTCTCTCTCTGTCTCTCTCTCTCTCTCCCCTCTGTCCTTCTGTCTCTCTGTCTCTCTGTCTCTGGATCTCTTTATCTCTATTCCCCCCTTCTCTTTGTCTCTGTCTCTCTCCTCTGTCTCCATCTCTCTCCTTCTCTCTCTCTCTCTCTCTCTGCCTCTGTCTCTCTGTCTCTGTCTCTGTCTCTCTCTCTCTCTCTCTCTCTCTCTCCCCTCTGTCCTTCTGTCTCTCTGTCTCTCTGTCTCTGGATCTCTTTATCTCTATTCCCCCCTTCTCTTTGTCTCTGTCTCTCTCCTCTGTCTCCATCTCTCTCCTTCTCTCTCTCTCTCTCTCT
>CM053582.1:569822823-569847166 GCA_028627135.1 Pseudochirops cupreus | reverse complement strand
GTGGGGATGGGTGGTGAGGGAGGAGGAGAAAGAATCTGGAATCTGGAGTTCCATAATCAAATGTTATGAATGTGTATCTATCTATCTATCTATCTATGCAATTATTATTATTATTATTATTGACTACATCCAACTGGAACTTGAGATACACAGGCACTGCAGTTGGGTGATCCATCCTGCCCTACCAAAAGGTGACATAGGAGAGAATAGACTGGGGGAAGGGGGATGCACCGGGATGGCTGTTTTGGGGCAGTGGGTGGGGGAGGGATCGGGAGAAAATATGTAACTCAAAATCTTGTGGAAATGAATGATGCAAACTATAATAAAATTTAAAAAAAAAAGAAAAAGAAAAAGAAAACATACCCCAGGACCACCACCCAAGACCACAATCAGGATCCAGGCCGTTCAATGCAAGAATACTTAGCCTCCGAACGATCACTTGGCTCCCCTGCAGTCTGCAGGCCAGGAGCTCTGAAGCAGCCACATGGAGGTGCCTGCAGGGCCAGCACTTCTACTACTTTCTTGCCCTGGAGGTAGTTTGGCCAGATCACATTTCTCCCCCAAATTTAGCTAAGATCCACTGACCTTTCACTTAGTCCTTATTTCTTATGGCTTGATAATTCTGGAAACTGCCACAGCTGCCGCTGATCCACTCTCCTGAAGCTCCAGCTGCAGCTCATCCTGGCTGCCCTGGGGCCAAGCCAGGGTTTCAAACTGGGCTGGTTTCAGTTCCCAGCGTGCTGCAATAAGCCCCTTGTGCTGAGCTGCCTTCAGCAGGAGATGTGTTTTTCTGTACTTTTATGTGAGTTTTGGAGCCCTAAAATTTGTTTAGAGTCATATTTTATGGATATTTGAGGTGGCTATGTGCGAGCTGCAAAAACCTTGCTGCTTCTATTCTGCCATCTTGGCTCTGCCCCCCTCATTATTTCTTATAGTACAATAGTATTTCATTATATTCATATGCCACAATTTGTTTAGCCATTCCCCAGTTGAGGGCATTCCCTCAATTTCCAATTCTTTGCTACCACAAAAAGAGCTGCTGGCTCCAGAGTTAGTGGCTGGATCAAAGGATATGTATAGTTTAATATCCCTTTGGGTGTAGTTCCAAATTGTTCTCCTGTATGGTTGGATCAGTTTGCAACTCCACCAACAATGCATTAGTGTTCCAATTTTCCCATGTCTTCTTTATCATTTTCCTGTTTTGTCATGTTAGCCAATCTTATAGGTGTGAGGTGCTACCTCAAAGTTGTTTTAATTTGCATTTCTCTAATAAAGAGTGATTTAGAGCATTTTTAAAAATATTACTATCGATAGCTTTAATTTCTTCATCTGAAAACTACCTGTTCGTATCTTTTGACCATTTCTCAACTCAGGAATGACTTGCATGCTTATAGATTTGACTCAGTTCTCTATATATTTTAGAAATGAGGCCTCTATCAGAGACCCTGGCTGTAAAAATTGTTTCCCAACTTTCTGTTTCCCTTCTAATGTTGGTTGCATTGTCTTTATATAAAACCTGTTTAACTCAGTGTAATCAAAATTATTCATTTTGAATTTCCCAATGTTCTCTATCTCTTCTTTGGTCAAAAATTCTTCCCTTCTCCATAGATCTGACAGATAAATTATTCCCTTCTCTCCTAGCTTGCTTATAGTTTCATCCTTTATGTTTAAATCGTAAACCCATTTTGACCTTATATTGATACACAGTGTAAGATGTTGCTCTATGCCTAGTTTCTGCCATACTATTTTTCCAGTTTTTCCAGCAGTTTTTGTTAAATTGTGAGTTCTTTTCCCATAACCTTGAGTTTTTGCACTTATTAAGCAGTGGATTACTATAGTCATTGACTACTGGGTCTTATGTACCTAATCTATTTCACTGATCCACCACTCCATTTCTTAGCCAGTATCAAGTAGTTTTGACGATTGCTGCTTTATAATACTGTATAAAATCTCATATGGCTAGGCCACCTTCCCTTACATTTCTTTTCACTAATTTCCTTGATATTCTGGACCTTTTATCCTTCCAGATGAATTCTGCTATTGGTTTCTAGCTCTATAAAATACTTTTTGGTAGCTTAATTGGTATGGCACTGAATAATTAAATTAATTTAGAATTGTCATTTTTATTATAGTAGCTCAGACTACTCATGAGTAACTGATATTTTCCCAAGTATTTTGATATGACTTTATTTGTGTGAAAAGTGTTTTATAATTGTGTTCATATAGCTCCTTGATGTGGGTAGCATTTTCCATCATGAGTCTTTCAGAATTGCATTACTCAGATGACAGGTAGACTACCAAATATTTTATATTTTCTACAGTTACTTTAAATGGAATTTCTCTTTCTATCTCTTGCTGTTGGGCTCTGTTAGTAACATATAGAAAAGCCAATGATTTATATGGGTTTATTTTATATCCTGTTACATTGCTATAAAGTTCTTAATTATTTCAAGTAGTTTTTTAGTTGATTCTCTAGGATTCTTTAAGTATACCATCATATCATTTGCAAAGTGATAGGTTTGTTTCCTTGTTGAATATTTTAATTCCTTCGATTTCTTTTTCTTCTCTTGTAACTAAAGTTAACATTTCTAGTACAATATTGAATAACAGTGGAGATAATGGACATCCTTGTTTCACCACTGATCTTATTGGAAATTCTTCTAGCTTATCCTCATTACAAATAATGCTTGCTGATGGTTTTAGATAGATATCACTCTGCTTTACTCTTCTGTTTTATAGGAGAGTTCATCCCATTCACATTCACATTATGCTTACTATGTCTTTCTCTCTGTCCTGTTTACGACCATCTCCACCCCCATTTATACTTTTCTCTTTCCTTTCACCCTTTCCCTTCTCGTTAGTTTTTTGCTTCTGACCATGGCCTCCTTTAATCTCCCCTCCCTTCTATCAGTCCCCTTTCTTTTTCTTTACCTATCCTCTACTGCTTTGTCCCTCCATTCTTCCCTGCCTTTTATCCACTACCCTTCCTTTTCTTTCTCCTTATCCCTGCTACTTCCCTATAAAGTGTGATAAGTTTCTATAAGCAACTGAATGTGTATGTTAATCTTTTTTGGATCCAAACCCAGTGAGAATAAGGTTCAAACAATGCTTCTTTCCCTCTACTGCAATAGGTTTTTGCACTTCTTCCTGGGTAATTTACCCTATTCTGCCCCCCCTTTTCCTCTTCTCCCAATACAATCATTTTTCACCCCTTAATTATTTTTATCATTGCATCAGTGCACTTATACCCATGATCTCTGTATATGTTTCCCCCTTCTAAATGCCATAATAAAGGTACATTTTGCAAGAGTTACAATTGTCATCTTCCCATGTAGGGATGTAAACAGTTTAACCTTATTGAATAACATTTTTTTCTTTCCTGTTTACCTTTATATGCTTCTCTTGAGTTTGTGTTTGAAGGTCTGCTATATCACTGAATGTCCATCTTCTACATTTAAAAGGGTATATTGAATTTTGCTGCATAGGTGACTCTTGGTTGTAATCCAAGCTCCTTTGCCTTCTGGAATATTACATTCCAGGTCCTATACTCCTTTAACATAGAAGCAGCAGAGTTCTGTGTAATCCTGATACAGTTTCATCAATAGTCAATTAGTGTCCCAAATTTTCCACATCACCTTCAACATTTTCCACTTTTCCATTCAATCATTTTATGCAATCTGATAGGTATAAAATTATATCTCAAGATTGTTTTAATTTGCATTTCTCTAATCAAAAATTATTTAGAGCATTTTTTCATGTGATTATAAATTGTTTCGATTTCTTCATTGGAAAATTGCCTGTTCATACCCTTTGACCATTTATTAATTGGGGAATGACTCATTTCTTTATATATTTGAGGTATGACACCTTTATCAGAGAAACGATATAGTTTCTCCCCCCCCATTTTCTGATTTCCTTCTGATCTCAGCTACATTTTTTTATATTTGCACAAAACCTTTTTATTTCAATGTAATCCATTTTACACCTCACACTGCTCTCTAACATTTTATAATTCAAAAATTTTTCACTTAGCCATAGTTCTGATAGTATTGTGTTCCATGTTCTGTATCCGTTTTGGCCTCATCTTGGCAAATGCTATAATAAACTGGTCTGTGTCCGATTTCTGCCAGACTGCTTTCCAGCTTTCCTAACAGTTTTACCAAATAACAAATTCTTATTCCCAAGAATTAAGTCTTTGCCCTCGTCAAACACAAGGCTGCCATAATTGTTCACCACTGTGCATTGTATGTGTACTCTGCTCCCTCGGTCTACCGTTCTACTTCTTAGTCACCACCAGGTGGTTTTGACAATTACTGCTTTGTAAAAAAAGTGTAAGATCTGCTCCTGCTAAACCTCTTTTTTTTTTTTTTACTTTTTTTCCTTTACTTATATTTATATTCTTGACCTTTTGTTCTTCCAAATGAATTTTGTTATTATTTTTTCTAACTTAGAAGTTTTTCCATCACCAAATTATCTGAAGTAGCTCTTCTATCAGCTGCTCCAGAATGAGCCCTGTGGCTACAACATAAGTCAGCAGTGGGCTGCTCTCAGTCAATGGGATAATGGTCTGGTGATTTCTCAGCTGTTCCTCCTATCACCAGCCACTTGCCAATCTGGATTTAATGGAATCAAGAGAAAGACAGATGGTGTCTTCATGAGGTCATACAGGTAGGCAAGCATGGATTTCCAGGGGAAATAATAGCATATATACAAGAGTGAGTAGCAACATTCAAAGCACCTCCATGGAGTCAAGACTTCACCAAAATATTTCTTTCAGTTTCTTTTGGTCAAAGTCTTTGTTCAGTACAGTGTAGACAGACAAAGCAAAAATCTTGGTCTTCTGTGGGACTCCTTAGAGCCACCCACCAGAAGGACCCTGAGATGATTTTTGCCAAGATCACCATCTCCAGGACGCCTGTCCCTTAGAAGGATAAGGCCAGAGGTGGGGAAGCTATGACCTCGAGGTCACAGGTGGCCTTCTAAGTCCTTTGGTGTAGCCTTTTGACTGAGTTCAAGTTTTTACAGAACAGATTCCTTTTATTAAGTGGATTTGTTCTGGGAAGTTTAGATTCAGTCAAAAGGTCACACTTGAGGACCTAGAGGGTCACATATGGCCTCAACACCACAGGTTCCATAGCCCTGGGCTAGGTCATTAAATGTCTCCCAGTTTTCAGGGAGGGAAAAAAAACTAGTCTGGGGAATTGAAGTACAAGCTCATATCCTTTGATCAAAACTGCTTTTTTGTTCTCTTTTGTTGCCCGTTGCTTAGTGGCTGCATTCCACTGTAAGAAGTACCTTGTCTCTGAAGTCAGAAGGACTGGATTCGAATCCCACTTCTGATGCTTACTAGCAGTGGGACATAAGTGTCTTAGCCTCTCTTAAGTGGATCAAATTTCCTCATTTGTAAAACGAGAAGGTTGGACCAGATGGCATCTAAGGGCCTTTCTAGCTCTGTGATTCTGTCATCCCATAAAATACTGCAATAGCAAGCTTCTATTTTTGAATGCAGAAAACCCTTAGTCTTCTTTACAGGCATAGTTCAATTAGGAAGGATTGAAACATTGGACTGTTGTAACTTCCTCCACCCTGTGTGACCGAAAGCAAGGCACTAACCTTCTCTGAAACTCAGTTTTCTCATTTGAAAACTGAGAATGTTTTACTGGTGGTCTGTAAAGGACCTTCAACCTCTGACACCATTGTGTGACCTTTGGTAGGAGATCCCCCTCTTTGGGCTTCACTTTCCTTAACTATACTATGAAGGGAAAGGAGAGAGTTTAGACTAGATCAGTGGTTCTCAACTTTCCTAATGCCGCGACCCTTTAATACTCTAATACTTGTATGTGGGCATATCTGCATGTGGGAGGACCATCCTGGAGATGGATAGAGGAGCAGTGTCTCGGTTCCTAAGACCATCAGGAATATGTGTTTTCCAATGGTCTTAGGTGACCCCTGTGACCCCTGTGAAAGGGTCATTCGACCCCCAAAGGAGTCACGACCCACAGGTTGAGAACCACTGGACTAGATGCTCTTCAAGATCACTTCCATCCTCAAATTTATAGGATTGTGATCAAAACCTAGTCTACATGACGTTGCACAGTCATCTTAATGTTGCACAACGAATTGAATAACCCTATCTCTCTCAGTCATACCCTTCTGCCCTGTTGGCATGAATGTCTTACTGGACTTCTCTGACAATTTATTTCAATTCAACTGATTTCAACAAGCACTCATTACATGCTCATCATGTTCCAGGCACCATGGCAGATACTGGATATTCAAAGACTCCCGGAGGAGATTATTTCAGGGGTGAGGGATACAGCATGTGCAAAAGCATGGAGGTGGAAGGTAAGTGTTGACTACTGGCCAGTTGGACTGAAATAAAGCATTAGCAGGAGACTTCTTCTGAGGAGAGGCCTTCTGTTATGTTTTGTCGTTAGTCTGTGACTTACCTTTCAGGTATTTTAACATTGTTTATTTGGATTTTAAAAATCTGAAGAAACAAGGCATGAGAAGCACTTTATGAAACTTTGGGACCATAGAAATGCCATTGACCACCATCAATGAAAACAATTCAGGCTTTTCTAATAAGGTCAAATAGTAGGCTGCTGACCCCTTATTTCCTTAAGTCCCACTAGAAAGAAATGAGAGTGGAGAGGGGTGGCAGGGAGCCTTATTTTCTCCGATATGAACCTCATATCTTTATACCACTCCTGCAATAAATGTGGTTACATAGACCTAAAGTCCCTCAACTGGGGAGCCCTGCCTGTTGAGTGGGAGAAACATCCTACAGGCGAGACTCACTGGCAACTCTAGGTTATGACTTAGTGGGGCCAGGAAAATGCTGCTTCCAGACAGTCTACCAATCCAGAGGGAGTCAAAGAGGCAGGAATCAAAGAGAAGACACTCAATCTATGCAATTGTATTGCTTCCCTCAAAGGAGAGAACTGGGTAGCTTAATATAGAAACCAGCACATAGGACACAGTCTTTGTGGAAATCATTCATTCATACATATGCACATGACTAAATGCATAGCTGGTACAATGGAAAGAGAAATAAGGGTGGTGAGACTTTCCTTCATGAAACTCTACCTTATTTCCTACAGACAGAGACATAACTGGTATAAGATCACTTCTTTCTCTGAGTTGTCAGTCAAGCATCAAGGCAACCTTACAATTTTAGCCTTTATTTTGCTCAAAACAAGTTCAACTTAGACCTTTCCCAGAACAGCAAAGATGCTTCTGCCTGGTGGTTTAGTATCTGCTGTGTCAGTTCAATGCCTGGGAGCTCTGTGCTTGGTTGCAACCCTTCTCTCTCCCATTCTTCTCATAACGAAAAAAAATGTCCCATGGCCAGTATTACTCACCTGCTCATTAGGTTTTGATAGAGACTGAATATCTCAAAATCACCCCCATTATTGTTGAAAGACAAATATTAACTCACACTTTCAAACTTCTCCCAGGGCTTGCATCTTTACCTTTGAAAATCATAAATATTGGTCCAAGGCAATATAAGGAACAAAAAACATCATTTTTTTCTCTTTAATTAATTAATTACTTTTTCATTTTTAAGACTCACTTCCATAACATTTTGAGTTTTAAATTTTCTCTCCCTTCATTCCATGCCACCTCCCTAAGATGGTGTGCAATCTGATACAGGCTCTACATATACATTCATATTCAACATATTTTCACATTAGTCATGTTGTAAAGAAGAATTATAACCAAAAGGGAGGAACCACAAGAAAGAATGGGAAAAAAAAAACAGAAAAAGAACATTCCATCTGCATTCAGACTCCAAAGTTCTTTCTCTAGATGTGGATAACATTTTCCATCATGAGTCTTTTGTAATTGTCTTAGATCCTTGCATTGCTAAGAAGAGCCAAATCTATCAAAGTTAGTCATCACACACTGTGCCTGTTATTATGTACAATGTTCTTCTGGTTCTGCTCACTTCACTCAGCATCAGTTCATATAAGTCTTTCCAGGTTTTTCTGAAGTCTATCTGCTAATCATTTTTTATAGCACAACAGTATTCCATTATATTCATATAACACAACTTCTTCAGCCATTCCCTGAATGACAGGCATACCATCAGTTTTCAATTCTTTGCCATCACAAAAAGAGTTGCTGTAAATATTTTTGTACCTATGGGTCCTTTTTCCATTTAAGAGTATCTCTTCAGAATATAGACCTAGAAGTGATATTACTGGGTCAAAGAGTATGCACAATTTTGTAACCCTTTGGGTATAGTTCCAAATTCCTCTCCAGAATGTTTAAATCAGTTTACATCTTCATCAACAATGCATTAGTGTCCCAATTTTACCACATCCTCTCCAGCATTTGTCATTTTCCTGTTTTGTCATGTTAGAAAATCTGATAGGTATGAGGAGATACCTCAGAGTTGTTTTGATTTGTATTTCTCTAATCTACAATGATTTAGAGCTTTTCATATGTCCATAGATAGCTTTAATTTCTTCATCTGAAAACTGCCTGTTCATATCCTTTGATTATTTATCTATTGGGGAATGACTTGTATTCTTATAAATTTGAATTGGTTCTCTATATGTTTTAGAAATGAAGTCTTTATCAGAGACACTGGCTATAAAAACTGTTTCTTAGCTTTATGCTTTCTATCTAATCTTAGTTGCATTGACTTTAACTGTGCAAAAATGTTAAATTTAATGTCATTAAAATCATCCATTTCACATTTTATAATGTTCTCTATCTCTTGTTTAGTCATAAATTCTTTCCTTCTTCACAGATCTCACAGGTACACCATTCCCTGCTCTGCTAATTGCTTATAGCTTTACCCTTTATATCTAAATGGTTTACCAATTTTGACCTTATCTTGGCGTACATGTTGCCCAATGCCTAGTATAGTTGTTGCTCCATGCCTAGTTTCTGCCATACTATTTTCCAGTTTTCTAGGCAGTTTTTGTTACATAATGAGTTTTTATACCAGAAGCTAGAGTCTTTGAGTTTATCAAACGGTGGGTTATGATAGTCATTGAATCCTGTGTCTTGTGTTCCTAACCTATTCTACTGATCCGCCATTCTATTTCTTAGCCAGTATCAAAGAGTTTTGACGATTGCTGCTTTAGAATACAACTTAAGATCTGGTACAGCTGAGGCTACCTTCCCTTCCATGTCCTTTCATTAATTTCCTTGTCGTTGTGGACACTTTGTTCTTCCAGATGAGCTGCAGTATTATTTTTCTAGCTCTATAAAATAATTTTTTGGTAGTTTGATTGACATGGCGCTGAATAATTAAATTAATTTGGGTAGAATTTTCACTTCCATTATATTATCTTAGTCTACCTACGAGTAATTGATATTTTTCCAAGTATTACTAACTTTATTTGTGTCAAAAGTATTTTGTAATTGTGTTCATATAGCTTGTTTTGGCAGGTAGATTCCCAAATATCTTATAATGTCTACGGTCACTTTAAATAAAATTTCTCTTCCCAACTCTTGCTGTTGGGCTTTGTCAGTAATATATAGAAATGCTGATGATTTATGTGAGTTTATTTTACATCCTGCAACTTTACTAAATTTGCCTATTATTTCTTTTTTAAAGTTTATTTATTTGTTTGTTTTTAGTTTTCAACATTCATTTCCACAAGATTTTGAGTTCCAAATTCTCTCCCTTCTTCCCTCCCTACCCATCCTCATTGAGAAGGTAAACAATTCAACATAGGTTATACGTGTGTAGTTAGGCAAAACACTTCCATAATAGTCATGTTGTGAAAGACTTACCATATTTCCCTCTATCCTACCCCACTCCCCACTTTTCTCATTGACCCTATCCTTTTGCAAAAGTGTTCACTTCTGACTACTTTTTCCCCCAATCTGCCCTCCCTTCTATTATCCCCCCTCCCTTTTAAACCCTTTCCCCTTACTTTCCTGTAGGGTAAGATACCCAGTTACTGTATTCCCTCCTTAAGCCAAATCCAATGAGAATAAGGTTCACTCATTCCCTCTCACCTCCTTCCTCTTCCCCTCCATTGTGAAACATTCTTTTTGCCACTTGTGTGTGAGATAGTTTACTCCATTCTATCTCTCCATTGCTCCTTCTCCCAATACATTCCTCTCTTAATTTTATTTTTTAGATATCATCTCTTCATATTCAACTCACCCTGTGCCATCTATCTATCTATCTATCTATCTATCTATCTATCTATCTATCTACCTATCTACATATATGTAGATACATACATATACACTTATACATACATACATACACATACATATTTTCTCCAACTACCCTAAATCTGAAAAGGTCTCACATGTTACAAATATTATCTTTCCATGTAGGAATATAAACAGTTCAACTTTAATAAGTCTCTTATGATTTCTGTTTCTTTATGCTTCTTTCAGTAGCATAAAAATTTGGGGAAAATTTGAGCTCCCCACTACTGTGAACACAGTATTGTTGTTAGGAATCAGAATGTGACCAATGACACGGATGAGGATGAACATTATTTATTTCTGTCAGGGTATTTAAATGAAGAATCCATCTGAGAGATCCAGTATGGAGGAGAAAGTAAGATCGAGCCCCACTCTCAGAAAAGGGAAATTATTTCACCAGCAATACCATCTTTATGGGGTTTCCTTGATCATCTTGATTATTTCATGATAAACTGTTCGTGGTGCATTAACACCCAAAACAAAAGACAAATGATCATATGTGGGCAAAATCTTGTGGTAAATCATCCTGGGGATATGGGGGATTAGATTGGAGACGTCTTTTGGGTCAGCCAACAAATCTTTGAGGCCGCTCCATAGCGCAGTTGGAACTTTCATTGTAGATAGGTTGTAAGTTGGAGGAATCCTCTGTATGGACACAAAAGAGGACAAGAGTTTTCACAGAAAGCCCAATTAAATGCCCTATTATCATTGGAAAGCAGCAAATTCTTTATATGATTTTTAAAAGTGCTTTACATATTTCTACATTTTTGCTAAATGAGACTATCAGAACCAAAAAACTATAACAGATGGTTTGGTTTAACTTTAACATTATTATTATTTTTTAAAAAAAGTATTGTTATGGTGGGGATCAGAAAAACATACAATTTCCTGGTTAGGAATCATTAATTAAAAAAAATTACATAAATGGATTTTTTATTTTTATCCTGTATATTCACATACAAGATACACATTTACATATATGAGATATTAATAATATATATTTATTCATTTGTATATGTAATTCATCTCTGGCTCTGTTTCTATATCTGAAAATCATTCTCCTCCTTTTCCCCCCCGCCCCATCCTAAATCCAAATTAGGCTAGGATTTGACCCACATTCCAGAAGAATAAGTCATCTTTTTTTTTTTTAATCTGATCATTCAATTGGTAGCTAGAAGGATGCTCTGGGCTCAGGGGATTTATATTTTGGCCAGGTATCAGGCAGAGTTTTCATGCCATCTCCATGAGCAAGATAGATACTTGCACTCTAAAGGATGCTAATAATGAGGTGGTTCTGTAGCTATTTCAATGATCATCACCAAAGAATATTGGGGGGTGACATGAGGAGGCAGAGAGAGGGTAGGTTTAAATCCTGGCTTGCTGTTTACTATTTGCATGCCCTAAGATGAATCACTTATCCTCTTTCTGGGCCTCAGCTTCTATATCTGTAAAGGGCAGAGACTGGCCCACATGACCTCTGAGATCTCCTATAGCTCCTATGAGCTCCCTTGGAATGTGTCCTATTAGATAGAGACTAAGAAAAGAAGAATCAGTCATGTATTTACTCAGTGTGCCAGACATTGTACTGTTGGTCCTGGGCATCTTTCCTTAAAATAGAAACTCATAGAGCTTTACAGCTTTATAGCTATGTGTTAGAGAGCAGCATCTGGGATTCTAAACCTGCAGATCTGTGAACATGGGGTTTTTTTCCCTAGTATTGGGACATCTGTATTTCAATATAATTAATCTCCACAACGCTAGGCATGTTATTTTATGCATTTGTCTGTCAGTACATAAGAATTTATTAAGCATTTATTATGTGCCAAGTCCTGTGCTAAATGCTGGGATTCAAAGAAAGGCAAAAACCCAGCACCAGCCTTCAAGGAGCTCACATTCTAATAGGAGAGACAGAGCAACTGTGTACAAAGAGACAAGAGATGTGGATATAATATGTCAGGGAGGGGCTGAGATTGAGGAGGCCTGGGAAAGCCTTCTTAGAGAAGGGGGGACATCTGAGAAGGAGCCCATCAGCTTCCCCAAACTGCTCAAGGAGTCACAAGGAGACACAAAAGATGGTTAAAAATTCTTGATCTGAACCAATTCTTTCATTCTATAGATGAAGATGCCAAGTGACTTGTCCATGGTCACAGAGCTAGTTAGTGCCTAGAGTCAGAATTAGAAATCAAGGATCCTGACTGTCTTCACTAATTACTTCTTTAAAAAGAAAGAACTATATCTTTTAAAAAGAAAATTACCTGATTATAGTGGGCTAAGTTGTCTTTGGGACTCCCCCAGTCATAGGCTCGGAGTATTGGTCTAATTTCATGATAACTCTAAAATTCAAAGAAGAAAAAGGAACAAACACAGGAATTAGAAACAGTGCCCATCCTTCAGTCCAACAAATTAAAAACCCACTGTGTCCAACCTGGCTAAAAGAGAATGAACATATATTATTATTCCCTCTCAAATGAAAATAAAAGGTAGGGAATACCTCTTTTACAAGACTAGAGTGAAAAATGGTGGCAAGGTTGGGGAAGATCTTTAAACCTCTTGGGGCTTTGCAGGTGCATTGAGAAAGTCAAGGGTGTATTACTTTAGAATAGACAAGCCAGGGTGCCAGGAGCTCAAGGCCCCTCAGATGACTGCTGATCCTTTCCTGAGAACCCCTTGGATCTTCATCTCTAGGAAACCAGAGCTGCCCTTGTTGGGCATGGAGGAAGCAGGTGAAATGCAAAAATGGAATTTTTCCTGGGCAGCTCCAAACTGGGCAACCTTTCCTTTGAGATTCCATTCTATTTCAGGGTACCTGCAGAGGGGGAAGATAGCTTCCTGATGATATAGAGAAGACATGGATCCCAGAGGTGGGTGGAAAGGGCAGGCAATGCCCTGAGATGCTTTGGTAACTGCAGCCCACCCTATTCCTGTCCCTGAAATAGCTTCTGTCATAGGATCCCTGAGGTGTGCTGAAAATATGAAGTATCCTCTAGATATAAAAGATGAAAATCCAAAAGAAACAAGTCACTTACAACAAGCTTATTTTCATACACAGAAAAGTCTAGCCAAGTCCATTTGAAGGGGGACCTGGTAATAAGGACAGGAAACCAACCACACGGGGCATAAAGTTGAGGACTCCAATCAGACACAGGAGACACTTGTAAAGCCCAAGACTTAGTGACTAGGTTGTTTTTCCAAACTTGGTGAAAAGTTTTCAGTTTCAAGAGGATGGAGGGAAGGACAAAGATCTAGAACTCTGGAGTCTTGAAGCATCAAAAAAATGGTACCTGGTAGAAATGGAGAAAATTCTGGACAGATGTTCCTGCTGGGTTATGGGCCACATATACATCAATTCGACTCTGGGAGGAAAAAAACAATAATTTATTTTCTCTACAAAGTCAATTTGGAGGGTTAATGACAGCATGATCTTGGGCTCTTGAAGGCTCATCAGTAGAGTTCAATGTTGGGCACATTCTGGAATGCTGGAAAGGTCTCAAGACCACTCTAGGCAAGAAGCTGGGCTTCTCTCTAAGGACCAGCCTGGCTAAACCTGGAGAGGCTCACTGCCATTTGATCATAAATTCTGCAGTCATAGCAATCCACAAAAGCGAGAAAAAATGTCTCCTGTACAAGAAGAAATGGCTCTGAAGGAAAGAAGAATGAGAAAAGCATACAGATTAGACCATGTTTCTTCTGGTACACAGGACAAAGTGTCAGAAAGAACTAAGGAGTTTTTGAGTCACTAAGGAATTAGCCCTTAAGGGATTTGAATAAAGGAAAGATAACAAAGACATGGGAAAAAAATTACAAAGCATATTACAAAAGCAGGAAGGTAATCAAGAAATGATCGATTATGCCTAACACATAGCCCTATTCTTACATATGTACAAAAACCTCGGCAAGTAGTATCCTCACTCCCTGAGAGCAGTAGAAGGGAACAGATGGTCTCTTCTACAAGTGATATTCAACAGTATCAACATCTTTACACAAAACCAGTTACAGTATATAGAGGAAACACAATTTCATAGTTTGGGTTTGTTGTATATAAAAAAGTTTTTCATATGAGAGAAAAACCAGACTTAAAGCAGGTATTCTTAAATGATTTTTTGCATCACAGGCCCTTTGGGCAACCTGGTGACACCGAGGGATCCCTCCTCAGAATCGTGTTTTTAATGTATATAATAACTTTATAAGGATTATAAGGAAACTAAAGTCTAGTGAAATATGAAAATGTGATTTTTTCCCACCCGAGTGCATTGACTCCTTGAAATCAAGCCCCAGCCTCCTAAGGGGCCTCTGCCTTGAAGAATCTCCTCCAACAAGATGTCAACCCTCCCTATAGAAAAAGTAAACAAGATTCTTTAAAAGTCATACATAAAGAGAGGGATCATTTTGTTTGATGATCCTCAGCAAGTCCTGAGCACAGTTCTAATTCAAGACAGATTCTCCGTGCATGGTGAGGTCTCTAGATGTTCCTTCATATGCGCTGGAGAAGATGAGAAGATCCAGCATTTTGTTGGCTTATGGATCTCCTGGAAGAGGAAATCCCTCTGCAAATTTAAGTGAGCACCTTCCCAGCAGTTCATACTCTTGGACAATTTCCTAGAGCACTGATAAGCACTAACTTGTCCAGAGTCACACAGGTCATAAATGTCAGCTGAAACAACACAATGTAAACCAAAACAGGTCAAGAAGCTGGTAAGAAACTTAGAGTAGGGGAGGATAGGTGGCCCAGTGAATAGAGCATCAGCCCTGGAATCAGGAGGACCTGAGTTCAAATCCAGCCTCAGACACTTAACATTAACTAGCCATGTGACCTTGGATGCCCTGCTTTCCCCCCTCCAAAAAAGAAAAAAAAAAAAAAGAAACAGAGTCAATTGACCATTTCCAACAAATAGGAGGTAGAATGGGGATGTACTAAAAAAGGAAAAAGAATCAGGGAAGATGGCTCTATAGACACATTTCGTCCGATCCATTCTCTTGAAGATGTAGTGTGGAATAGTAGAAAATTCACTGGGTTTTTCATTCTAGACCTGAAGTCAGTCACCTGGTCAGCATTCAAAGGCTGTGTAATTGTGAGCTATTCTGCTTCCAGATCCCTCTTCCCTTTAGCTGAACACCCAATTTCTCCCTCTCTACCTTGAGAATAAACATTGGGATGGGGGAGAGGCTCCTGCAAGGAGCCCTTTGTCATTTCAAGGCATAGGGAAGTAAACACAGGGCAGTTATTCATTAGCCAAAATACAGCATCAGAATCAGGTGTGGTTTGTTTTGGGTTTGGGGTCCTGCTACTGCCTCCTATACAGAATGCTTGGGGGCAGGCCAGGGAGGCAGAGGACACTGACTTGGTCTTGGTTTTTCCTTATCTTTTCTTTTCACTCATGTTCTTTTTTTTATCCCATGCCAGAAGGATAGAGGACCAGAAGTGTCTCTGGAAGCCTCGCCTCTACATTGATTAGTGGAGTTCTTCCATAGAGACCCAGGCAATGGATTTGGGGAGGCAGGATCCTCATAAGATATTAGACTTATAAGGATTAATGATAAAGGACAATGTACTTCAATTCAAACAAAGACACCAGTGATTTAACAAAAGAAATTTCAACTTGAGGGAACTGTTCCTGATTTTTTTGGCTCTCCCTTAGTTGAATGCTGCTGTTTATAGTTTGGAAGATGGTCATAGCATCCCAGAAGATGAGAGCCAGGATAGGCAGGAGGTGGAAGACATGAAGCCCAAAGGATAGTGAGAGAGAGAAACTCAGCGGCCATGAGACTTGCAAAAAAAATCCCAAAGTGACACCATGATGTCCAACGGATTTGGGGAATGGCGCACCCAAGCAGAAAAAATAACAAAGGACCAGGAGATGGCGTCAGTAGAGGACACTGAGTGGTAAGAGGCCTTACAGCATCAGAATTTTGATTTATCCTAAAGTTACTTGAATTGCTGGCTATTATTATTTGGCTTGTAAAGAAATGAGGCATAGACTAAGAGGGCTTGTGGCTGAGAAGGAAGTCTTGTGCACTCGAGGTTTTACTGTTTAGTGGAGAAAAGTTTCTGGAGGCGCCTGTGACCTACAGAACAGGTGATCTTTGGGGTCCAGGATTGCTTAGGATTTTGAAGAGAAAACATGACAGGTCACTAATAGCTGAGAAAAGGAAAAGGAAACCCTCATACCATATTTAAGTTTACTGGATCAAACCCAGAGAAACTGAAGATGAATTTGCCACAGACGACATCAATTATTTCATTGTCACAAACTGTAGTGGCCAGAACTTTGTTGAGGGCAGTCTCAGGCAGAAAGTCTTTGTCACCCAGTAAAACCTGCAGAAAAAAAAACACAAACAGGCACAAATAGGGCAGCCACTGAAATCCAGATAGTCCAATGCAAAAAAACCACAGCTCCTCAGCCTCATTACCATATGAAACACCATGCCCACTGCTGCCATTCTTGCTTGCATTGGTAAGAGACATAATGTGGAGGCCCCTGAACATTATGGCCTATGAGATCCAAGAATCAGAATCACAGAGTTGGGTGGGAACTGAGAGGGGATAAAAAGCCCCTGACAATGTCCCTCCAAAGAGGCCATCTGGTCCTGGCCTGAAGGCTTCCAGTATGGGGGACATCAATAGAGCAATAAGGGAAGCATTAAGGAAAGCATCTCCTCTATGCCAGGTGCTGTACTAAGTAATCCTTACAGATATTATCTCATTTGAGCCTCACAGTCCTGAGAGATCAGGGCTTTTACTGTCAACATTTTACAGATGAAGGAACTGAGGCAGATAAAAAAAGGTTAAGTGACTCAAGGTCACAGATCACACAGCTAATAAGTGTCTGAGACAGGGTTGAAACCAAGGTCTTCCTGACTTAAAACCCAGTGCTCCATCTGTATAGCACCTTGGTGGTGCAGGGGATGGAATGTTGAATTTGCAATCAGGAAAGATTCAATTTGATCCCTGCCTCAGGTACTAGCTCTGTGACCTTGGGCTGGTCTTTAAACTCTGGGTTAATCTCTGGGTTAAAGACTCTGTTAATATGAATCAGTCTTTAACCTTTCTTAGCCTCAGTTTCCAAGATGAAGGCAACAATATTACCCACTTCTCTGGGTTGTTGTGAGGATCAAATGAGATTTTAGACACACACACACATATCATATGGCATGATTTTAATGCTAGGTATCATTGTTATCACTAGCTCACTATTATCTCTCTATGACACCATGCTGCTCCTCCTACCAACTCCACTTTTGCCTCATGGTGTCAAGAAGGATAAATCGAATCTGCCTTCCAAATGACAGAATCTCAGATACTCAAGAACAGCAATCATGCTCCCCCAGCAACTTGATTTTTCTCTTTTTCAAGAAAAATAATCTCAGATTTTTAACTCAAACTCACGTGACATGATCACCAGGCTCTTCAATATTTGGATGGCATCATTTGCACATCTCATTTCCTATGGGCTACATTTCATTTTGGGGGACAGTTATGTAGCACAGTGGGCAGAGTTCCATGCCTGGAGTCAAGAAGACCTGAGTACAAATCCAGCCTCAAACACTTACAAGTTTTGTGGCCATGGGCAAGTCACTTAACCCTGCTTTCCTCTCTTTCCTCATCTGCAAGATGAGCTAGAGAAGGAAATGGCAAACTGCTCTCATATCTTTGCCAGAAAACCCCAAATGGGATCACAAAGAGTCAGACATGGCTGAACTCAACAACAATGAAACTCACTTTGGACTTCTTTGAATTCTCCATCATTCCCCCAGTAGACTCATCGCTGGTAAATCTCATCATCTGGCAAGGTCAAGTCAGCCCTGGTATTCCCAACCCATTAGTACCCTCTGACCCTCTGACTGTAGGGTGGAGTCATAAACTCCTCCATTTAAGGTGAGGGGGCTGGGTAGACATCTCCTCAGACATCTCTTCACTTCCCTCCAGCCTGAGCCCATTTTGGACTTCTCCGATCTCTCCACTACACCCCCATCATGGGTGAGGGAGTATTATCCTTTCCCTTTCAGCTTTCTTTCCTTTGTTCTCTTCCCCTGTTCTTCTGCAAGTTCTCTGGGACTATGGACAGTTTTTCCCTTTTGTCTTTGTATCTCACAGTGTTTACCACAGTGCCTGGCCCACATGGAAATACCTAATAAATGTTTATAGACTATAAGGGAAGACAGTTTTTATACATGTGAGCATGCAGAAATATCTTTGCAGAAAGGATAGCATCCGGGACTGAGCTCATGCTTTCATTGCTCTGGCAACTGCCTGGAAAAGGAAACTTTCTACCACTGGAGGTTGGCCCTTTTCTTAAGCTTACAGTACTGGAGTGCTGCCCAGCTCTCTGAGTGCATCAATGACTTGCCCAATATCCCCCAGGCAGTATGTGTTAGAGACAGGACATGAACCCAAGATTTCCTGGTTTCAAGGCCAGCTCTCTTCCACTGTGCCACATTGTCTATAGCTACACATAGAAAGTATATACAATAAACATACAAAATGAATAGAAGGTCATGGAAGGGGGAGGAAGCCCTGGAGGCTTAGGGAACCAGGGAAAGTGTTATGTCAGCAAGAGGATTTGAAGGAAACACAGAATTCTAGAAGGAAGAATCGAAGACAGTTCAGATATTGGGGACGGCTGGAGCTAAACCTGACTATACTATAATTAGCTGAAGTAAAGAGGGGAAGATGACTCATTATTTAGTTCTTGCCCTCACCTGACCCTAAGAGATTGCTCCAGTCCAGTTTTCCCATTTTACAGAGTAGGAAACCAAAGCCCAGAGAAGAAGAACAATGGATCCAAATTTATACAAGTACTGAACCTCATAGCCTGTATAAAGGAATGAATCAAACAAGTTTAGGCCTAAAGTTACCTGTGACTTTGAGGTTTTTTTTTTTCATTCTGAGACAGTAGGATGGTCTGGATCAGCAGTTCTCAACCTGTGAGTTGCAACCCCTTTGGGGGTCGAACAACCCTTTCACAGGGGTCACCTAAGACCATTGGAAAACACATATTTCCTATGGTCTTAAGAACGGAGACACTGCTCCTCTATCTGTCTCCAGGTGGGTCAGCCCACATGCAGACAAGCCCACATATGAGTATTAAAGGGTCATGACATTAGGAAGGTTGAGAACCAATGGTCTAGATTCTTATGGGAATAAAGAATTCCTTCCTCCCACCCATTTCTATGTAAATGGACTTCCTGTGGAGCTATGTTTGGGTTCACTCACTGTGAGAGCCACAGAGATATCCTCACTGCCTATGTTCTGCTTCTCCACTGATCTCCTATTCACTTCTAGTTTGTAAAGAAACAACTTACCTTTATCAATGGCTTGGGCAGGTTAAAAGCCAGTAAAAATGGGAGGCTTTTAATATGCTGAATATAAAAGACTGGAGCTAAGGCATAAAAAGCTTTGACTTCCTGAGCCAGCTTGGGTAAGGTGGAGAATGCTAGGAAACCTGAAAGACAAGAAGATACTTGTTCAAAGTTGGTTAACTCTTAAGTGCCCCTTAATTCTTACCAACCATGAGGCACTCTTTAGCACCTTGGTCAACAACCTTAGAAATCATACTGACCTTGCTCCAAGGCAGAATCTCCAAGTTGGACCTCAGAGATCATCTAGTCTCAGCCACCCTGTACCACCATCTGACAAATGAGCAGTAAGTTTCTAACTGACTATAGTTCCCATTTCTTCTTTTTCTTATTTTGTGCCAATATAAACAAAGGTCTGGTCAGTTCAGTCAATGCAATCTAAAGAACATCAATTAAGATTTTTTAAAAGTAACTTTGGGGTATTTTAAAAGCAAAATATCAGGTGAAGAGACGTAGGGGCCATCTACATGACACAGTGGATAGTGTGCTGGGCCTGGAGTTCTAAAGTTGTTGCTGTTGAGTTCTTTCAGCTGTATCTGCCTCTCTGTGACCTTATTTGGGACTTTCTTGGCAAAGGTACTAATGTGCTTTGCCATTTCCATTTCCAGTTCATTTTACAGATGAAGAAACTGATAGTAAGTGCTTGAGGCCAGATTTGAACTCAGGTCCTCCTGACTCCAGGGCTGGTATTCTATCTACTGCACCACCTAGCTTCTTAACTCAGAAAGAGATGGTTACATTGGGGGTTGGGACTGGACACTTTTAAATTCACTTTTTTTGCAATTGAAATGAATGCTATCACTCATGCTGTTCTAATGATTCACCCTAATAATGAGCTAAATTTGTTCTCAGAGTCACTAGACAGGTAAATCAGAGAAATTCTGTAAATATTGCCTGTCTATATCCTGTCATTTTTTCACATCTTTGCCAGTTTATCAAATTATTCTGATTTCCAATTTACTTATTAGTGATTTGGGGGCATTTCAATGTGATTTTTGAATACTTTGCAATTCTTTCCAGAACTGTCAACTCATATCTTTGACCATTTATCTCCTAGGAATCACATATGTCTTTGTACATATATATGAACATATACACATATGTGTTTGTGTGCATGCATGTGTGTATGAATATTTGTTTCTATTACTTGAATACCAAACAGTCATCAGAGAATTTGGCTACAAAGGTTTGCCCTTTTTTCACCATCCATCCACTCTCCTTCTTATCCTAGATGCCTTCATCTGTCTCATATAATTACAGTTATCAAACTGATCTTTTGTAATGGTCTCTGTCCCTTGTTTGGTTACAAGTACATCTCTTGCCCACAGCTTTAACAGGTACATGATCAGTTTCTCCTCTAATTTTTCTCATGTAGTAATCTTTAATATTAAGATCACATATCTGTATACACTATACTATGGAGTGTGGTATAAGGTGTTGCTCTCAGCCTATTTACTGTCAGACTGCTTTCCAGACCTCTATATATTTTAAGAAAGAGTTTGACAAAGTCTAACTGTTCTTATACAAAATATAGGCAGTTATGAGCTACACAAACGTAAAGTTATGTTCATTTATGACTGGTCTAATAACTCAGCCAAAAGAATGTCACTAATCAATCAACCAAGAAGCATTTAATCAGTTCTTAATATGAGCCAAGCATTGGGATGGACAGTGGGGGTACAGATGAAAATAAAACAGGCCCTGTCCTCTAATGGGGGAAGACAACATAGCCACATAGAAGTATAGACAAACCACTCATAGCATGTGGTGGATCAACATAGAAAGGAGAGCTTTCTATGGCAGCTAGAATGGGATGGAACATAGTAAGAACTATTCCAAAGGTCAATCCCTTTGATCACTATGTAGAGGATGGCTTGCTGAGGGTACAGACTATGGATGAGGAGAAACATCAGAAGGTGTAAAAGTCTGGGCACGAATTGATAAGCGCTTGAATTAAGGTGTTCAGTGGGCAAGTCCAGAGAAGGGCATTTATGGGAGAAATGATATGAAGTTAGAAATAAGAGTTGGAAATTGTTGGGATATGTGGATTAAGGGACAGTGAAGTGTAGCAGATTAACACTGAAATTTTCATGGCCTTGGGAGTCTAGAAAGATGGTGGCACCCTGGACAAAAATAGGGAGGCTCAGAAAAATCGTTAATCTGGGGCAAGAGATAAGGAGCTATATTTTGAACACATTGACTTTGAGATGTGTAAAGGAGCCCCCGGTGAACAGTTGAATTACCCTGGTGATACTAGACCTGCAGTCAGGAAAAAGACAAAGGCTAGAGAAACATGTCTTAGTCTGTGGCAGCTGATGAAATCACCTAGTGAGAGGGAATGAGAAAAGAGAACATAGGGAGCTTTGAGAACATCCATCTTTAGGGGCTGTGATGAGGGTGAAGATCCAACACAGGAGATAAAGAAACAGTGAGAAAGCTAGGAGGAGGGAACAAAAAGAGGGTAGTGGCACAAACCCCCAAAGGAATCAAGGGGAGGGATGAGAAATGGCCATTGAACTGGCAAGTTGTGAAATCAATAAGTAACTGGCAACTTTGGCTCAAAAAATAAAACCCATAAGTACAATGTAGGTGATGTCTGACTCAATATACAAAAAAATCTGAGAATTGCACTGGAATAAAACCTCAGTGGGAAGCAACAGTTTGTACTGGCCAGCAGGAAGCAAACATAGCTACTTATACTAATGCGATCTTGGAATGCATTGAGAGACCTAAAATAGGACATGAGGAAGAAAATAACCACAGACTTCTCTGCCCTTGTCAGGATGCACCTGGAGTCATGGCCTCATATGGGATACCACAACATGGGAAGGGAATGAGGAAGCGCAAGAGCCCCCAGTGAAGGGTGACCAGGATGGCAAAGGACCTTGTCAGGATGCCTCATAAAGACCAGCAGGAGGCAATTAGCCCGGATAAAACTTAGGGGACACATGATGGAAGTCTTCAAGTATATGAATGGCTTTCATATAGAAAGGAGATTATTGTTGTTCAGTCATTTTTTGATCATGGGTGACTCTCTGTGACCCCATTAGGGGTTCTCTTGGCTAAGATACTGGAGTCATTTGCCATTTCCTTCTACACTCCATTTTACAGATGAGTAAACTGAAGCAAAAGGGTTAAGTGACCTGTCCAGGGTCACATAGCTAGTAAGTGTCTAAGGATAGATTTAAACTCATGAAGACAAGTCTTCCTGATTCCATGCAGCACATTCTATTCACTGTGCCATCTAGCTGTCCTAGAAAAGGGATTAGACTTCTTTTACTTAGCCCCAGAATGCACAAGTGGGAGCTCTGACAATTGCTCATCTATCTTCCACCTGAAGGTCTACAGTGTAGGGGAACTTGTTATCTCCTGCATCAGTCCATTCCCCTTGCAGAGAGGTATCTTGGTTAGGAAGTTTTCCTAACTCACTCAAATCTTATTTTTCTACACTCTCTACACTTTGCTCCTTCTTCCACTCTTTGGGGTCAAGCTGAATAAATCTTTCCTCTTGCACACCAAACCCTCCAGAAACCTGAAGATACTCATTTTGACCTGTCCCTTCTCCTACTGCCTGTACCTTCCACCGTCCTCCATCTTCTCTTCTCCTGGTTCATAACCAGGACCCAGTTAGAGGTGTGGTACTCATTCCTGCCACAAAAAGGCTTGGGATTCAAGGAGCGACAAGATGGAACTTCCTAGATCCCAGTCAGTCTGAGCATACCAATAAGGGTTCCCTGAGAATGGCCTACATAGTATATCTTCTGTCCAGTTTTTTTCACAATGTAGTCGATTGAGGCTGGAAGGTCGTATCGAGCCAATTCATCAAAACTGCCAAAAAGAAAAATAACATCAACAAAGTCAGATGGACATCAGGGTTATGACGTCACCATAAGAACCAAATATCTTTCTTGCCTTACATGAATAGAGAAAGAAATCCTTGTTCTACAAATCTCTACGTCTGGTGGTCTAACAGATGTGTCAGACCTATGCTAGAAAAACTCCCCAAAGTAGGCAGAACCAGATTAAAATGTCATTGGGAAATGCTGACTAAAATAAATAAAATAAAAATACGATGGAGCATAGATAATGTTACACTGTTTTCTAAGTCAATATGCAGCTACAGGAATCCATTTCTCTTTGAATTTGAGGTCACTGGTCTAGAGGTTCATTTGAAGGAAAGCCAAGATATAACAGAAAATCAGACACCAGGATAGAACGTCACCAGGCTTGGGTGATTTTTCAAGGAAAATCTTTGAAAGAATTATCATTGAGGGAAACTAAATAAAGATGAGATTTCATCCTTTGATATTATTTTACTGAAAGCTCAAAGGCACATGAAACCTCCATTGAGTTTTCCCTACCTGAAAGCCCAGTATTGTGTGGAATTTGTTGACAAAAAGGCATGTTTCAGGGAATAGGTACACCCTCTGCTGTTTCCCATCCACACATCAAAACCTGCATCTGCTAGAATGAAGCCCAGGCTGTTGTTGGGAAGGTTGGACACCCAGGTTGTAGATGTTGCCAAAAAACCATGCTGCAAAAACACAACAGGCCGCCGAGCTGAAAGGGAAAAATGATGAACACTCAGAATGAAATCTGTGCTACATTGATACTGAAAATCTCTCCTTGAGAACTGTACACAAAGAACCATAAAATCATGCATACCCTTTGACCAAGTAATACCACTACTAGGTCTATATATCCTAAAGAGATTTTTTTTAAAAAAAAGGAAAAGGATCTATGTGTAAAAAAAATATCCACAACACCTCTTTTCATGATGAGAAAGAATTGGAAACCAAGG
>CM053582.1:569786035-569822323 GCA_028627135.1 Pseudochirops cupreus | reverse complement strand
TTTAAAAAAAAAACCTGTCCTTCCTCATTCCTCACCCTGTATTAGTTTATGTCATTCGGTGAGTATTAGTGGTTAGCACCAAATTCCCCACCCCTTTGCCTACATGGGATATAAACAATCCCACATAGATTTTTCCAGCCTCCTTACCCAGTTCCTCTCAGGTTGTTTTTGTTTGTTTGTTTTTGTTTTTTTCTGGAAAGCATTGAGCCAAGCACTCTGACTCTATTCTCTCTTCACACTCTCTTCTCTTACACCATAAGCTACACCTTAAACTGACACTCATCACAGCTAGTATCTCTTCTTCCATGTTCTAACATTCACTCAAGTTGATTGCCTTTCAACCACACTTTGTCACACACACACACACACACACACACACACACACACACACATACACTTCCATATATGTATGTAGACATGAATATTTGTGTATATTTATATACCAGCCCTCTAGCTACCACAGGGGCCTACTAAGCACTAACCCCCTTCACTTCTGCTTTTAAATATTAATTAAATGATATTAATTTAGTGCCATTAATAAAAATCCTTGGTCTCCCAAACTCATTCATACTTAGTCAAAATCTCAAAGGGATAATGTCCCAATGTTCCTCCTTTCTGATGTCTAATTAGTCTTAAGTCTCATTGGTCATTCTTTTTAGAAGACAATTAAGTTTGGGGAGAGTTTGAGATCCTCTGAACCTAAGGTTAGATAGAGAGATGTCTTTTGGGTTGAACCATCCAACATTATTATCACTATTATTCTGTTAATGAGTCCAAAACTCTAACAGGGACTTTGTGCCTTTGCTTTAGCTTGGCAAAATTTTGTCTTTGTTTTCGAATTTTCTCAACATGTATGAAGACTTGCCCTGGGAGGAAAGGATTTCAACAAGGTAAGGAAAGTCCTCTCTGAATAGTCTTCTAAGGCCAATGGTTCTCAACCTGTGGGTCATGACACCTTTGGGGGTCCAACGGGGTCACCCAAGACCATCGGAAAACACATATTTCTGATGGTCTTAGGAACCAAGACACAGCTCTTCTATCCGTCTCCATGCCCACATGCAGATACACCCACATACGAGTATTAAAGGCTCACAGCATTAGGAAAGTTGAGAACAACTGCTCTAAGCAATATATTTGTAATATACATATATGTGTATATACATGTATAGATATATATTTCTGTATGTATGTACATATGCAGACATGTAATGTCTATAACAGATTTGACATCAAGAGTCCTAAGTTTTTCCTTCATGCTAATTAGCAATGCCTTTCAATAGCTCATTGAAAGCAATCACTGCCCTTTCCTGGGCCCTCCCAAGTACAAGAAATGGAGAGCAAGTCTTCCCACACACCCAAAAGCATCTGTGAATCTCCCTGTCTTCCAGCTCAGCTGTGGCGAGACAGAGACAGAGAGACAAAAAGACAAAAAGAGACAGAGAATCTTACAAAGTATTTAAGTTTGCATATTTTTCATTATCATATTAATTACTTCATAGAAAACTTGTTGAGGTGCATCCATTCCCAGGAGAAAGTCCATGTGATTGTAGTAGGGGATTCTCTTGTGGTAAATGAGGTTAGAAATGTTGGGGAGCAAACTGTCCACATCTAAGGGGTTAGCCATCACATCTTCACCGCCGCTCCACAACATAGTTGGTACCATCATCAATGTCACGTTGTACAAAGGAGGAGTGACCTAAATGCAATTAAGTGGGGGAAATGTTTTCTCAGTGAACCACATGGTAGGAGAAACCTTTCCTAGAAATGTAAACCAATTCCTCCAGTGTTCCAAGGATTATACAATCTTTATGAGAAAGACTATGGCTTTGGTGAGAAGGATTGCATGTGTACCATGATGACAGCATAGCTCACACTTATAAAAAGTGCTTTGAGAACCGTCATTCCAGGAAGAGCTGAAAAGCAGGAATTGTCCCCTGGTTATCACCAAAAGGACACCAGAAATTGTCTTTAGTACAAACTCTTTTGATTCTAAGGGTGACTTTTTCCGGTTTTTGGAGGTCGTTGTGCTGCCCATCTTTTGACTATTAGCTTTTGAAAATCTCAGAAGACTAAAGGAAGCTTGATGGGACTTTAAAGACAGATTTAGTCTACGTAGATCATCAGACTGGCTCACCCAACTGTGTCAGAGAGAGAGAGTTCATGGAATCTCACTACATGGGGTTACTCTCGGCTATACTCATTACTAGCTGTGTGACCATGGACACATCATGTTGGGCCTCTTTTATGAAGTGGAGGAATTAGACCAGCTGATCCCTGGGGTCCCTTTTAGTGCTAAATCCTGTGATTACACAGGCAACACAAGAGCATTGCTAACAGCTTCCTTTTGTTCAATGGGATTGGGCTAAAATGGATCAGAGGTGGGGTCTATGCTACAGGAAAATATGCTGTTTGGTTGGGGATAATCCTTCACAAAGTCTGACCATATCTGATGGCACATACCTGATTATAATGCACCATGTTCAGAGCTGGATCCTCCCAGTCAAATGCTTGCAACTGCCCAGAAGTAGTGAGCTAGAATGAAGAGAAAAAGAATTCTCTGATTCACACACATAGAAGAGAGACAAGTACAGCAGTATAGTGGGTAGGGAGCTGGTCTCTAAGCCAAGAAAACAAGAGTTAAAGTCCTGTCACTGGCACACACTGACTCCGTGACTCTCGACTGCTCTTTGAAGATAAACTGCTCAGAAGATTCTGACCTGTATAGGGGAGAAGGCCTTTCTTCATTGAGTTCCTTATGCCAGTGAAATCATGGGCCTAGACCTCATCCCCTACTGCCATGTAGGCATGGAAATTCTGTCTCCATAAACCATAAAGGAACACAGAGCAAAGGATCCAACCCTGGAGAATCAGAGAGTAAAGAAAAAATATGTGAGGCAAGGTAGTCAATAAGTCCATAGCTGAGAGAAGACCAGGCCAAGAAGAACAAATGTATGTTACATTACTCATCAGTACAACTGTTTCCACCAGAATCATACCCTATGGTGTCTGTCTGTCTGTATATAGACATATATAGGTGGTGTGTGTGTGTATGTGTGTGTGTGCATGCGTGTGTGTGTGTGTGTGTGTGTGTGTGTGTGTGTGTGTAGGCTCTTACTCTCCAGTGCCAGGGATATTGAATCCCCAACTGCCTAATCTCCCAGCTCCCACCGACCATTCTCCCATTACCATCCACTTCAATCCTACTATGCAGTGTCCTACTCCAATACCCTACATCCCTTCCCCTGTAGTCTCTGGAACATCTATTCCATAATAAATACATTTCCCATCAATTTAAACTTCTTTCTCTTGTGTTCACCCTGTCTTCTGTCACTCTCGGACACAAGAGTGCCACTGAATGGCATTGCATTCCTGGCTATCTTCTCCAGCCCTGGGTGTATCTTCTCTCATATTTCATGATATATAAGTGCCAGAGAGAGAGATTCAGAATGCTCCTCATTGCCACTTTCAGACGTTCCATCTTCTGTAGCTACTCTCCTAGTGTGAAGTTTACTGTATTCAAATTCATCATCAAAATTCAGATTCTAATGGGCATTATCTACTGAGCATCAGATCATTCTCTGTACTTTCTTCAGGAGTTTGGTACCTGGCTCACTGGCTTTCTCTCCTCTGAAGCTCATGTATTTGTACTAAGGGCCCTCAGTGTACCATCTCCTCCTAAATATTCTGTTCTCATTAGTTTTTCATCACACTACTCTCTCCCGCTTCTTCTCCTACTGAATCTTTCTCGGTCCCCTTTGTTGGGTCTTCATCTGTCTTATGCCCACCAACCATGGACATTCCTTAAGGCAGTGCACTGGGCTCTCTTATCTTTTCAGTTCAGTCTATACTATCTCACTTGGTGATCTCATCAGCTTCTGTTGATTCAGTTTTCATCTCCAAACAAATGGTTCCCAGATCTTAATATCTAGCTCTAATCCCGCTGCTGATCTGTCATTGTGTAACTCCAACTGTTTCTTGGACATCGAGAAGCTGATTTCTGGAGGTATCTCAAACTCAAATGCATCCAAAACAATGCATTATCTTTGTCCACCAATTCTCCCCTCTTCTTGACTTCCCTACTCCTATTGAGGATACTAATATCTGAATCCTTGCTCTAAACCCACATACACAGTCCATTACCAAACTTCATTCCATTCTCTGTGTCTTTGCATAAGCAGTCGTCTTTGCCCTCTCTAAAGTTAGCAACAACCAATTGTCAAACTAGTGACCTTTTCTCGAGCCTGATCTTCCTTGATCCTATCTCCACAACACCTCTCCTGTAGGTCCCATTCTCTCTCTGGATAGAGTCACCACCCTAATTCAGGCTCTTCTCACTTTTTGTCTGCAACACTAAAATAGCTTTCTAACTTGTTTCTCCACCTCAAGTTTCCCCTGACTCCACTCCAGTGCATCCTTCTTTCTGCTGCTGATATGACTTTTCTAAAAAGTAGCTGTGATTATATCATCCTCCCTGCCCAGTGGGCTTCAGGGCCTCCCTATTTCCTCCTGGATCAAATAGAAAATGCTTTGTTTAGCATTCAGATTTCTTTATAACCTACCTTCCTCTCACCTTTCCAGTCTTCTTGTACCTTTCCCCCCACCACATTGACCTGCCAACACTGGCCTCCGGGTTCTTTCTCACACATGACACAACATCTCTGCTTTCATGCCTTTCCCCCCATACCTGGAATACTCTCCCTTTTTACCTTCACCCATTTCTCTGCTCTCCTTTGGGATTCAGCCCCCAAATCACCTGCTGTAGGATGTCTTCCCTGGTTTCCCCAATGACTAAATGGCTTTCTCTTTCAGCTGAGCTCCATCTTCTGTGTCCAGATCTTATATAGCGTCAGACCTCAGCATGTTGTCTCCCCCGTGAGGCTGTGAGCTCCCCTGGGAAAGGAACTCTTTGTTATTGTTGTTGTACCCTGCAGCTCTTGGCATGGTGCTTGGCACATAGAAGCTCATAGAAGGTGTTTAATAAGTGAGTCTCACATGGTTGGCCACTATTTCCGGGATCTTCTCCACCCTTGTTCTCCTGCTGCCTTGAAGGAGCACAGCTCCAGTGCCATCTCCAACATGAGGCTTCTTCTGATCCCTCAGCTCTTCAAACTAACTTCCTCTTCAAAATACTTCCCACCCACATATTTACTTTCTGTTTGCTGACTTAAGGAGACACTGCATCTCCCAGGAGAAAGCAAACTCTTTGAGGGCAGGCCCTGCTGAGTTTCTGCCTTTCCATGCCTAATGCCTAGCAGTGCCTGGTGATTACTAACAAATACTTTGTACCTCTATTGCCTTCCGCAGTGCTTAGGGCCTCATGAAATTTCTGTCGAATTGAATTAAATCTAGTAGACCCCTCTCACTTTAAAAAATGTTCTGATGTCTTTTAAAGACAAGATTTCCGGATTTCACCTCTGACATTCAACCCCCTTTTGCCAAAAGGAAAACAGGTCAACAGAACCAAGGGGTCTGATATTTCTCTGTCTGACACTCTACGCAGTAAGTATCCTGTGACCATAGGCTCCCACCACCTTACTGAGAAGAGGGGAATGTTATCATATGTTCTCTGCAACTTTCACCTTCTCCCTTTTCCCCCCATTGTACAGAGAAGAAAATTGAAGCCTTGAGAGAGGAAAAGATGACACCGTTATTAAAGTAGGAGCATTAAGATTAGCTAATAATAAGTCACATTTATATAGTGTTTTCTTTTCTTCTTTGATGTAGTCTTGTAAGGCAGGTAATGTAATTATTATAATCCCCATTTTATGGCTGAAGAAACAGCCTCAGAGAGGTTTGCTAAAATGCTCCCACATACTTATTAAGACAATTCTGAGTTAGCAGCATTATCCTGATTATCCCCATTTTGTGGATGAATAAACTGAGCTTAAATGATTTTTCAGTGCTGCTTACACTACTAGCAAGAATGGGAGTCAAGATCTGAACATAGATCTCAATAAAGTTTCCTTCAAGATCATGCCTCTTTCAAATGCCCTGGTGCTGGGGAACTTCCTCCAGAAATGTCAACCCTTCTTCATGAAGGCTCTTTGAGGACACTAGAGCAAGAGGGATGACTTGCAGGGGGCCAGAATAAGGTCTTTGGGATCAGTACCTGTGCCCAGTGGATCAAATTCTGAACAGATACTGCTCCCGGATAATTGGACATATAGACATCCAAGCGACTCTGGAAAAGAAATGTGTGTCTTTATCCCATCTGATTACAAATTGCCAACATACTTGGCCAATTGGAAGGAGAATCTCTGATGGAATGGTTTAATTAAAAACCAAGGGAAGCCATAAGGTCAATAGGTTAGTGATCATCATTTTAACAGAGAAGTAAAATGAGGAACAGACATGGGAGATTTGTCTGAGACCCCAAAGATAAGACGTGGCAGGATCATGATTTGGAAGCAAGTGGGGCTTTACAGATCATTCACTTCAGAGGTTCTCCAAGGCTCTCTTGTGTCATGGAATACTTGAGCAGTCTGGTGCATTCCATTGACTTCTCAGAGTAATGTCTTTAAATACACAAAATAAAATATGTGGGATTAAAAAGAAAACCAATTACATTAAAATAAAATTATCCCCCCAAAATCAAAGTTTATGGATCTCAGGTCATATACCTCTGATCTAAGCCAATGCCTTCATTTAACAGTTGATGAAACTGAGGCTCTCTGAGACAAAATGACTTTCCCCAAATCACAGAGATAATGTGATAGGGCAGGGATTCAAGGAATCATAGATTGAGAGCTGGCAGGAGGAAAAGTGGTGGCAGCAGAAGACCAGCAGGGGGTACCATGAAACCAAACTTTGAAGATAGAGAAAAGGAGAAAAAGTGGAAAGATGTGGAACTGAACTGAATTGAACTGAACTGATGCCATAGCCATCCCAGCCCTCACAGTTTCTGATCATCCTGGGTCTTGCTGTCCATCCTTTCAACAAAGCTCAGCCCGCTGCTCCTTGGAGAAGGCTTGTTATGCCCATTTATATCCAGGTGGCTGCGAGCTCACCCAGTACTGGCTATTTCTTTGTCAGTGAGGGACTTCTCCTTATTTCAAAGGAATGAAGGGGAAAGGTGAGATTTCTCACAACTTCACTGAGCAGGGTGGGGATTTGGAATGGGGCTTTCCCCATAGCAGCAGGTTGGCCTCTCCCTCAGACCAGCTCTCTTTTATTTGTCCTTTAGGGTAGCAAAACTTCACTGAAATCATTCTCCAAGGATTCATCCTGTTTTCCTAGGGATAGTGGGCTCTCAAGGGCTATGCGAGAAGCATTAGGCAATGGGCAGAGAGCCAGGCTTGGGCTGATTTTAGGCAAACAACCCCAAAGAACAGCTGTTCCCAAGTGGGATGTATGACCTCCATTCAGAACCGGTCTCCTCTTGCTGGAGGACCTCAAGCAGAGGCTGGGAAGTCATTTGTTCAGTATATAATTGAGGGGATACTTGTTCAAGTGTGGACTGGCCCAGAAGGCTTTGAGGTCCCTTCCAAACTGGAAGGTCTGTGATTCCATGATAATAAGTGGAGAAGGTACAGAGGCCAGGTATGGGGAGAGACAGAATGTCAAGCAAAGACCATCCCTGCTCAGTGAGCAGGGTCTTATCACAAACAACTTGACCACAAAGTTATGATGGACTTGGCCACTTGAAGGCAGCTGAGTGACCTTGAGTAAGTTAATGTCTCTGGGCCTCAGCTTCCTCATCTGTAAAATGGACAAAGCAGACTAACCTGACCTCTCCGGTTCCTTCCATCTCTAGATGTAGGAGTCTACATGTAATGTTAGACAAGTCACTCCATCTTTCTGGGCCTCAGTTTCCTTATCTGTAAAATGAAGAGATTGGGCTAGATGACCTCAAAGGTCCCTTCCAACTTTCAGTCTCTGGTCCCATGAGCCTGTACTGTAGTGAAGCCTGTCTGACAGGTTGAGAACTGTCACCACACCTATGAAAACTGAGGTTTGCTGTTGTTGTTTTTGGATGTACCAAATTAAAGAGAAGAAAATTAGCCCTGAGTATCATTTCCAGATAATTCCAGTATAGGTAAGGAGAAGAACTTGTTCCCCAGCCCTCCCCCAGGGGAAGGTGCCTCCACATACCTCATTTAAGTTCCTATAGTTAGGTCCATATGTGGCAAAGAATATGCATTTACATAGCCAGTGAAAAACCCAGAGGCTGCACATCTTGGTTGCAAGGAATTGATTGAGCTTGGCGTCTGCAAAAATAGCTTTTCTGTGAAAAAGAACCTGCCAAAGGAATGATAAACATATTCAGACTTCAATTCATATCAAAATGTTGATTATGCACTTACTATGTGCTAGGCACAGCGCCTGGTGCTAAAGACTCAGAGCTAAAAGCAGACTTGGCAGCCACTGGGTCCAACCCCCTTCATTTACAGATGAAGAAACTGAGGCACAAAGAGATTCCATGACTTGCCCAAGGTGTCACAGTCTCTAGCACAGTCCATACCCTCAAGGAATGCACATTCTAGGGTAGGTGAGGTGGAATAGCGTATACACAGAGGTAAACACAAAACATGTGAAGAGCAATTTGGAGTGGGAACTATGCTAACAATTGAGGGATCTGGGAAGCTGATCCTTGAAGGAAAGAAACCTTGAAGGGCAGAGGCAGAACCATTCTGGAGAGCCAGTTGTTAAATGTTTAGTGTGAGCATTTGCACCTTGGAAATCAGTAGAACACTACAAATTGGGATCTGGTTTATTGTTCTGTTGATTATGAGACTTAAGAGAAAATAGTAATAATTCAGATTAAACTTAAAAGCATGTCATGGGCACAGCACCTCTCTCAGTGGGCTGCTAAACATTTACTAGCACACCTCTAAGCAAAGGTGAGGATGGAGTGAATTCCAAAGAGAGAGACAGCCTGGGCAAAGTCATACAGGTGAGAGATAGGATGTTGTATACGAGGACCATTGAGGTGGCCCAACTTGCCAGAAAATATATACTTTAAAAGACTTTATATACTTTATAAGAGTAATGAGAGAAGAGAGGGGAAGTAAGCATTTATTAAGTGCCTCCTATTCTAGGCACTATGCTAATTGCTTTACAGATATTATCATTGTCAATCTTCACAACTTTGTGAGGTAGGGACTATTCTTATTTACAACTGTGGAAACTGAGGTAGGCAGTGGTGAAGTGACTTTCTGAGGATCACGTATCTAATAAGTGTCTGAGGGTGTATTTGAACTCAGGTCTTCCTGACTTCAGACACTGCACCATCTACCTGCCAGGGAATAAATCTGGAAATATAGTCTGGAGGCAGATTGTGGGAGGTTTTAAATGCCAGAGAAATTTGTATTTGATCATAGAGGCAAGAGAGAGTCAGTGAAGCTTCTTGAGCAGAAATGGAGTAAGTTCATCCCTCTGCACTAGAAATTTCAATTTAGCAGCTGGCTGGAAGGAGAGGGATGAAATTGGATGAGGGGAGGTCCTTACAATTTTGGTCTTTCTGATTCACTTACATAGAGGCTGGCTTCACATTAACAATTGTCAGGTGTGGATGGGAGAGGTGAGCTAAGCAAAACGATGAAGCACAAAGAGATTGCCTTGGCAAACCTGCTCCTCCTCTCATTGCCTATTACTCCCTCCTCATCTTTGTAAGTGTCTGGCAAGGATTTATGCCTGCTTGACTATTTACATCTTAATAAAGAATTCTCATTGGTTCTAGCGAATAAAGAGGTTATTGAGAATATCTAGTAGTCTAACTGCCTCATTTTCCAGAAGATGAAACTAAAGCTGGAACTGCCATAAGTCACACGAGGAATAAACAGCAATTCCCCTTAAGGGCATGTGCTCACTTTGGAGCCAGGACCAGATGGGCAGGACACTGCAGAGTTTGGGATGTGATGTCAAAGGCATGAGACAAGTTGAGTTTGGGCAAGATATGCTGAAGGGGTCAGGCTAGATGATGGGATTATAGAAGTTTGGGGTGACTGGTCCAAACCCTGTATGATGTAGATGAAAACCTGGGGTCTGGCAAGTGAAAGTGACTTGCCTGATGTCACACAGGACTATAGGACATCACAGCTGGAGGTGCCTTAGAGGGCACCTGGTCCACATGCCTCTTTTTTTTCAGGGTAGAAAATTGAAGCTCAAAGAAAAAAAGAGAGGGGAGTCAGAAGGGCTATGCCTTGGATCCCAACCAGTCTACCCTCTTCCTCCCCCAACTCAATGTCATATGATCTTTCCTCCAATAAAATGTAAGTTCCTTGAAGGCCTGAGCCAAATTGGTTTTTTGCTTTTGTATTTCCAGTGCCTGGCACACAGATGATGTTTAATAAATGCTTGTTGCCATTAAAAGTGTCCAGGAATGGGTAGAATGCCAACTCTGGGGGAAAAGAAAGAGGGACGGAGACATAGATCTCAGAGACTGGGGGAGAGGAGCTGTCCAGCTCCCCTCCACTCCAAGGTTGCCCTCAGAGGAAGAAACCTGGGACTTCAAGTTTCACTTCCTTCTTGCCATTGGAACTGCTGCTGGACTTTCCATAGTGCTGACTAGTCCAGTCCCTGAGCTCAACCATCTCTGGAATAGTTCTAAGGGAGGCTTCCTCCACTCTAGAGGAACAATGTTAAGGACAATGACAATAATGTTAACGATATTTGTCATTCTACATCTTATGTTCTTCATTGTGTAATGCAGAACAGAGATTTGTACACAATGTTCATCAATCTGACCAAGGCATTTGATACTGAGAGTCATGAAGACTTGTGAAAGATCATGGCAAAATTTGGTTGCCTGGAGAAATGAATCCATTATTCACCAGTTCCATGAAGGCATGCTTGCCTGGGTTCTGGATAATTGACAATGCTCTTGTGCTTTTCCAGTCACCAATGGAGTAGAGGAGGGCTGTGTGCTTGCTTTTTAAGCACGATGTTTTCAGTGACGTTGTCAGATGCCTTCAATGAGGATGAAAATGGCAGCAAGATCAACTACCACACTGACAGTAAATTATTTAACTTGAAAAGGTTACAAGCCAAGACTAAAGGGGAAGGAGTTACTGCATGACTTTTTTGTTTGCAGAGGATTGTTCACTCAATGCAGCCTTGGAGGCTGAGATACAATTAATCTATTCTCTGCCACTTGTGCTAATTTTGGCCTGACAATTAACCCTTAGAAAACAGAGATTCTTCACAAGTCAGTACCACACCATCCCAAAATGGAACCATCAATTTCAGCAAATGGAGAAATATTGAAATCTGTGAATAAGTTCCCTTACCTTGGCAGTATACTTTCCAGGGATGTCTACATAGGTGATGAGGTTGACACACCCATTGCCAGAGCTAGCTCAGTGTTTGGGAGGCTCCAAAAGAGAGTATGGGAGAAAAGAGGTATGAGGCTGAAGGTCTACAAACTGAAGGTCTACAGAATTGCTGTGCTGACCTCATTGTCTTATGCCTGTCAATCCTGTGCAGTGTACCAACACCATGACAGGAAACTGAATCTCTTCCATTTGGATTGTCTTAGGAAGATTCTGAAGATCATCTGGCAAGATAAGGTACTAGACACTGAGGTCTTTTCTTGAGCTGAACTGCTAAGAATTCAAACTACTGCAGAGAGCACAACTCTGATGGGCTGGCCATGTTGTTCGAGTGTCAAACATACATTTGCCTCAAAGACTATTTTTCACAAAGAACTCACACAAGGTAGATGCTCACATGTAGGTCAGAAGAAGCAATAGAGGGCACTCTCAAGGTCTTTCTGAAGAACTTTGGAGTCATTTGTGAGACATGAAAGACACTGGCACAGGACTGTCCAGCATGGCATGCCCTCATCAAAGAAGGGATTGTGCTCTATGAACAAAGCAGAATTTTGGCAGCTAAACAAAACAACAGAAGACAAGAGATGCACAAATTGAGGGACATATCCACTCCAAATGTCCAACCTCTGGTAGAGCCTTCCAAGCTTGTATTGGTCTGATCAGCCACAGTTAGGGACACAGTACCTTGACCTTGACATAGAGATGTCATTTTGGTCCTCTTTGAGCATGAAGGACAACAATCAACCATAATGTCATGTCTTATTATAAAACAGCATCTGCCTTTGTAAAATACTCTCCCTGCCCCACTTCAAATGTGGTTTCTTCTGGGAATTGTTTAACAATCAATGCTGGTTTGAACTATGGGGCTCTCCTGATTCTCCTGCTCCAGGACTTCCAAAGTCTATGACTAGCAATGAACCTCCAGGGAACAGAACGTGTTTGAGGATCTTGAATGAGGAACATACAAGAAAGGAGGAAGTTTGAGTTGACCCCTGAGAGAGCCTCCTAACCCCAATACAGAATGAATGAGGAGGTGATGCCCTTATCTTATTTACCTTCTGTTTGCCTGGAGCCACTCACTAGCTGCCTGAGACAAGTGACATAGCTTGACTCAGGGATTGATAATGTTTTCTTCTTCCTTTGAGTGATGCAAAGTTTTCTAGCTCTCAGAATCTACACATGTAGTGCTTAGTTGAATACCTTGTCTACAGAGCTTCAGGTGTAGGTAGAGGGAGGCAAGCTTGCCATACCGAGGCATAGGTAAAAAAGATTAGATCAGGAATCCTGGGTGAGGCAACAGGAATATTTTGTTCTTACTAACATTGCTGTAGGGAGGTATCAAAGGCCAGAGCAGTAAGTAGGTTAGGATTCATAGAGGCAAGCTATGGTCAACAAAGTTTCATATAAATAGGTCAGGAGCTAGGGAAACAGACAAGAAAGACTCAGTGCATTGGGTTCTGTCATGGAACTCCAACCCTCAGAACTGAGAGGGGCCTCAGAGGTATCTAGTCCAACCTGTGCCTCATCTTCATTTGCATGAAATGGGCATCTGGGCTTTGCTGGAAGACCTCTGGGGAGCACAGAACTCACCACCTCTTGCAGCAGCCCATTCCACTGGGGGCATAGCTTCAATTATTAGGGAGCTGAAATTTGCCTCTTTGTAACCTCTGCCCATTCTCCTAGCCCTGCCTCTGGGCCCAGGGGGAACATATGAATTCCTCTTCCATGTGATAGTACTTCAGTTCTCTTCAAATATTTCACATCTCTCCCATGTCTTTTCTTCTTCAAGCTTTCTAATTCTCAGATTAGATATGCCTGAATAGTGTGATATTGCTCGGTTGGGGGATAAGAGAAAGGCATGAATGGGTAGCAGCTAAGTGACTTGCTGAGGATGGGACACTGAAATACCAGGGCCAGGGATGGGGAACAAATGGAAGAGGTGGAGAGTGAAAGAAGGAAAAGGAAGGTCATTAAAGTTAAGGTCAGGATTTAAGAACAGGAAGGAACTGGAAAGATCCTCTGGGCTCCTTCCCTCATGTAGCAGTGTGATATCCAGCAGATAATGAATTAGGAGGCTGAGCTACAGTTTCCTCATCAAAAAAGAAAAATAAAATCTGGGTCTTTGCTCAAAATGTGAGAATCCATTAAAATAATCCATGTAAAATGCATTTCAAAGCTTCAAGTGATATATAAAGGTTAGCAAATGTTATTTTTTCATTGTCTGTGCCTGAAAAGGATGAAAATGACACCAATATGTCAGGGTTGAGGTACAGTGTGTCCAGCTGGGGTTGATCAGCCCAATATGAGCTTGGAAGGCTCTAGCATAGGTTGGGCACAAATAGTTCGTGTGAACATTTGGAGTGGAGATATCTCTAAATTTACTCATCTCATGTTTGCTTTGAGCTGCTGAAATTCTGCTCTGCTCACAGAGCATAGAGCCTTCTTTGGTGCAGGTACACCACATGGAGCATTCCTGTGTCAGTGTCTCATGTCTCACAAATGACTCCAAAGTTCTTCAAAAAGACCTTGAGAGTGCCCTTTATTGCTTCTTCTGACCTCTGTGTGAGCATCTACGTTGTGTGAGTTCTCTGTAAAAATAGTCTTTTAGGCAAATATGTATTTGACACTCGAACAACATGGCCAGCCCATCAGAGTTCTGCTCTTTACAGTAGTTTGAATTCTTGGCAGTTCAGCTCTAGAAAAGACCTCAGTGTCTAGGACTTTATCTTCCCAGGTGATGTTCATAATCTTTCTAAGACAATCCAAGTGGAAGAGATTCGGTTTCCTGGCATGGTGTTGGTACACTGCACAGGATTGACAGGCATAAGACAATGAGGTCAGCACAACAATTCTGTAGAACCTAGTCTGTAGATATTCAGCCTAATACCTCTTCTCTCTCACACTTTCTTTTTGAGCCTCCCAAACACTGAACTAGCTCTGGTAATGGGTGTGTCAACCTCATCATCTATATGGACATCCCTGGAAACTACTGCCAAGGTAAGGGAACTTATTCACAGATTTCAATATTTCTCCATTTGCTGAAATTGATGGTTCCATTTTGGGATGGTATGGTACTGACTTGTGAAGAATCTCTGTTTTCTTAGTGTTATTTGTCAGGCCAAAATTAGCACAAGTGGCAGAGAACAGATTAACCGTATCTTAGCCTCTAAGGCTGCATTGAGTGAACAATCCTCTGCAAACAAAAAAGTCATGCAGTAACTCTCCTTCCCCTTTAGTCTTGGCTTGTAGCCTTTTCAAATTAAATAATTTACTGTCAGTGTGGTAGTTGACCTTGCTGCCATTTTCATCCTCATGGAAGGCATCTGACAACGTCACTGAAAACATCATGCTTAAAAAGCCTGGGAGCAAGACACGGCTCTGCTTTACCCCATTGGTGACTGAAAACGTGAAAGAGCATTGTCAATTATCCAGAACCCAGGCAAGCATGCCATCATGGAACTGGTGTATGATACTGATGAACTTCTCTGGGAAACCAAATTTTGCAGTGATGTTCCACAAGCCCTCATGACTAACAGTACCAAAGGACTTGGTCAGATCAATAGATGTGTACAGATTTCTGTTCTGCTCTTGTCATTTCTCCTGGAGTTGTCAGACAGCAAAGACCATGTTGATCATTCCTTGGCCCTTTCTGAAGCCATACTGACTCTTGGGTAGATGATCAGTCCATTAAGGAAGACCGGCAAGACTCTTGTTAGTAATCACTAAGAGAGAAACCCCCACTGTGATTGTCATAAGACAACCTCTTTCCTCTTCATTTATACAGGAGAACAATGAAGAAATCCTTGATGTCCTGGGGGATATCCTTCTCTTGCTATATACCCCAGAAAATTTCAGTCAGTTTTCATATGAGTAGTGGTCACTGTGCCTTGTAAATCTCAGCTGGAATAGGATCAACACCAAGCACCTTGCCACATGAGAGGGGCCTAAAGGCATTCAAAAATACTTCTCCAGTTGGAAGTTTGGCTAGAGGGGGCTTGACTTCAGCTTGAGGTATAAGGTCAATGGCTTCAGTATTGGCTAATGACAATCTGTTGAGAACACTAAGAAAGTGTTCAGTGCATCCCTACAAGATCATGTTCTTATCACTAATCAGTGTGGTTCCATCAGCGCTGCCAAGATGCCCATAGGTCTTTGGTCCATAAATAGCCTTCAGATAATCATTAAAGTGCTTTGGATTGTTACTATCAGTGCAAAACTGAATTTTGTCTGCCACCGTATTGAGTCAAGAATCCTGCATCTTTCTAAGTTTTGCTTGCACTTTACTTTTGATGGAGTTAAATGCTCCCTTCTTAGAGATGGATGAACTATCCTGCTGGCAAATCCTTTGGAGTTCTCTTTTTTTTGCTTGCCAGATTCTGAATTTCCCTATCATTTTCAACAAACCAATCTGGATATGTGAGAGTGTTCTGGCCCAAATGAGTAAATTCGGTGCTGTCCACCCAATCTCTGAAATCTTCCCACTCCTTCTTTGCTCCACTGCTGCCAATTGTGGGTTGGCTTGAGTTTTCCTCCAAGTTAGCGACAAACCTCTTAGAGAAGCTTTCTAATCTGCTGCCATTAAGTCTCATGGCAGTCATTTTGCCTTGTGGACACCACTTTTATTGAATGTGGATATTTAGCTGGGAGAGGATGAGTCTTTCATTGGTATAGTATTTCTTGCCACCTATTGCTTTCATCATTCTCACATCCCGTCAATCTCTTCTCCTTATAAGAACATAGTCTATTAAATGCTAGTGTTTGTTTCAAGGGTATTGTGTGTAGGTCAATGGAAGACAGCGCAGATGATGAGGAGGTCATGAGATACACAAATCTTCAGTAGTAAGTGACTGTTGCTGTTTATGTTTCCAACCCCATTGGTCTCAAGGGCTCCCTGCCATGTCTGATAGTCTCTGCCTATTTTGGTGTTAAAGTCACCCAGAATTATAAACTTGTCCTCTTTCTGCACATTGATGATGAAGGTCTCCAGGTCTTCACAAAATTTTTCTTTGACCTCATCAGGATTAATCATAGTGAGAAGTCAGGAAGATCTGAGTTCAAATCCTGCCTCACACATTTACTTAGCTGTGTCACTTTAAAAAAAAATCTCTATTTGCCTCAATTTCCTCATTTGTAAAATAAAGATGAAATAGCACCTACTTCCAGGGTTAGTATGAGGATCAAATGAGATAATATGTATATGGCACTTTTAAAGTGCTTTGATAACCTCCAACATGCTAAATAAATGCTATCATCCTCATTATTGATAAGGAGAAGGAGGCCCAGAGAAGACACATGATTCACCCAATGTAACACCACTTGCAAATAGAGAAACTGAGGAAAGGGAGCTGAAGACACAATCAGGAGATACCTTTGTTTGAATCTGGCTCTGACACTTATTTTTGTATAACCAGATAAGTCTCTTCAATCTCTCAGAGTCTCAATTTCTTCAACTGTGAACAGGATCAGTATTACTGATATTATTTGCTTCCCCCAAGGAAATCTTTCCTTGTGGGGGGCCTTTTGCAGGAGAAGCCTTTAGTGAATGATAAAAGAAATGTGACTAAAAAGCAAGGGAAGGATTCAAACCCAGGTCTTAGGGTTAGTGTTCTCCTGTATAGACTTGTTATCTTTTGAATAACCCAGTTCCATCCTGCTTTGTCAGACAATCTCTGTCCAAATTAATGTCTTTCTTGTGTTGGGGGCCCCTTTGGCCACTTGGTAAAGCCTAGGGATCCCTTCCCAGAATCATGTTTTTCATGTATAAACTAGAATACATAGGAGTACAAAGGAAACCAGTTACATTGAAATAAAGATGTCATTACTTTCTTGGTCTAGGGTCTAGGTTAGAAAAGAAATGACATGGGAGGATTGGCCCATCATACCTGGTGTCCTGGTGTGTCCACCTAACTGCTTCTCTACCCACCACGGGGGATTTGGTGAGGAAGCTTACTGAACCCAAAATGAAGAGAGATGAAGAGGAGGCTGTTGAGATGGGAGTACCAGGATTTGTGTGTGTTTTTTATATATTTGTATAAAGGATAGTTGCCTCACCAAGAGAATGGAAGCTTCTTGAGGGTGGAGTCTATTTGACTTTTGTCTTCATATTCCCCAGGGCTTATTAATGTGCCTTAATAATATTGTTCCTTAACATAATAATTAATAAATGATTGAATAATCAGTCCATTGATAAGAGATAGGCTTGGATCTGGGGAAAATAACTCAGGCCTGGATTCTGGGATCTGAGTGAACTGGAGCAGGTCACTTCTTTCTGGGGCAATGTCCTCACCAGCAAAAGGAGAGGATTACATTAGGAGATCTCTAAAGTTCTTGCCAACTCCTCATCAATGATTCCACAACATGGGGAGGAACCCTGGTTAAATTCACTTTGGCGAGTACCCTGGCTTGCAGGGAGTGATGTGGCTGAAGAAGCAGGCAATGAGTGAACCCCCAAGTACTGGTGAGAACCTCCTGGACCCCCACTGCCTGCCTACATAGTGTCACCTTGGAGTTTTACTCTTTGGGTCATTATTGGTTTCACATCTGGGAATCACATACCTTTGTTAGTGACTCCAGGAAGGGAAACAGTTTTTTCAGAGGGGTTTTAATATGCTTTACTGACCCAACAGGAGCCAAGCCAAAGAACATCTTGATTCTCTGAGCCAGTTTTGGATTGGTAGAGAATGATATGAAAGCTGGAAGAGAACAAGAGACTCGTTGCTGGGCTGTTCTTGGTTAAGGTTCAAGTCCCCCTGCACAGTAGAGGGCAAACCCAAAGGTAGCAAGAAGGAGAACCCCAGAGAGAGGAGGAAAGCAGAGCATTTTCTTTGGTTGCCTTGTAAATCCCAGGGACCTTTTTCCAGAATCAAGTTTTTAAATACATAAAATAGAATACATAGGATGGCAAAGGAAACAAGTTATGTTGAAATAAAGATGCGAATTTCCCCGACTAAGTTCACAGACCCCTTGCAATCTATCCATAGTGGACCCCAAGTTAAAAATTCCTGGCCTAGAGGGAAATAAGGCTTGGAGGGAGGGGTGGGCAGAAACTTGGCCAATGGTGCACAGGTTTTGATTAGCTGAGTTGGAACCACTGATGATAGAAAAATGGAAAGGAAGGCTGAACTCTTTTTAAAAATTATTATTTCTGAATAATCTTTATGGGGGAAGGAGGATTCAAAAAGAGATGGAAGATTTGTCTAAGGGTCTGTGGGGTAATCTGAACTTTTTAAAAAAAGATAATTCCAAGGGAGTGCTGGAGCTGTTGTTGAAAGCTTATGTGCTAGGCACTGTGCTAAGTGCTGGCAGTACAAAGAAAGGCAAAAGATGGTCCTGGTTCTCAGGGAATTCACAGTCTAATAGAGGAGATAATATGCAAAAAAAACCCCAAACAAAAACCAATTATTCATGAACAAGCTATAGGTGGGATAAATTGGAAATAATAGATGAAGGTACTGTCATTAAGTGAGAAAGGGAGACTTTAGGTGGTAGAGCTGCTGGAGCCCCTATAAATGACTGAATGATCTAGAATCAAGGACCAGTTCCCAGCTTTCCCTGGTGTGCTAGACCATACTCTGAGGCTACAGCCCCATCATTGCTATTTGTGACTTTCGGGCCATCATTTTAGGAACCCATTCTCACCAGTTTAAAGCAATTTTTCAGTTTTCAATTAGCTCCATTTGTTATTTGATTATCCATTTGATAAGTACCCATAAGCTGGGTACTTATCACAGTACCCAGCACATAATAGACACTCAAAAAGTACTTGTTGACTGGCTGACTGACAGCTATCCTCTACTTCCTATGTCTCTTCTTCAAACTCAACATTCTAAATGCCTTTAATCAATCTTCTTTCATTGGGGGTGGGGAGGTTTGGTTTGCTTAAAGGGAAGAAAAAGGACATTGGTATAAGAATCATGATTTGACACTGTTCTGAGGACCTGAGAGAAAATAGTTGCTCAAATATAAGAAGACCTCTTTGAGAGCAGCTCAAAGGAAAGAGTACTGAGGTCCAGATAGAAAATAGTGCATTGTTTTCTGTCACTGATTTACCTATTTCTGCTTTCAGGGATTTGAAAGATATAATTTAGAAACTATAAATCATAAAACTATTTGGGGAATGTGAGGAATTTGTAGACTGTTGGTTTGTATTTTATCAGAGAGGACTATGGCCTCAACCTAAGCCAGAGATAAGTCACAACTCATAAGGAAGCTCTACTTCAAGGCATTAGAAACCAATTGAGATGGAATCAGAAGAGTAAGAAGACACAGCAGTCACCAGAAAAGAGAAGATGATGGAGACCTATGCAGACTAGGGCCTGGGCTCTGATGCTTGAAAGAAGCACAAAAGTAGGGAATCAGAAGATAAGAGAAGTTGTCTCTGGCAGAGATGTGACTATAAAGACAGTCTCTGCAGTGCTGCTGGAAGTCTATTAGAGGAAGCACAACCCTCCTGCTGTGTGAAGAATCTGCTGGGTTGTCTTAACTCCTTTTTTTTTTTAAACTCCATCTGCAATTTGAGAATCTAATGAGAACCAACAAATATCCCAGTGAATCTGGGAACTGTCCTGATTGGAGGAGGTGGAATTGATAGCTGCTGGGAGCTTATTGGAGAAACCAGAATTCTCTTGCTATACAAAGAGGTGGTTGGTCTTATCTGTATTTCTATTTAGTTCTAGTTTTTTTTAGTTCTACAGCCTGAGAAGGCAAGCATTTTTGTTGGCTGTCCCCTATCCTTAGATATTTCTCCCTCCTCATTTAGGCTTCCTGGTTTCCTTCAAGTTCCACCTAAAATCTCACTTTCTTCACTTAATGATAATGCCTTCTGTCTATTATTTCCAATTTATCCCATCTATAGCTTGTTCATGAAAAATTGTTTTTTCTTTTGGGTTTTTTTTTTTGCATATTATCTCCTCCATTACACTGTGAATTCCCTGAGAACCAGGACCATCTTTTGCCTTTCTTTGTAACGCCAGCACTTAGCACAGTGCCTAGCACATAAGCTTTCAACAAATGCTTGTTGATTGACTGAATGCTTTTAGAAGTCAGAGAAACAATCTGAAGAACTTTGCAGGTCTCAGACTTAAGGAAACTTTTTGTCACTTAAATTTCTGCCTCAATGTCTAGGCTCAGGATTACTGTTTCTCTAAAACAATCTAATGCTGTGCTCTATGAAAAGGCTTAGGCCCCCCTTTCACAGCCTGAGAGTAACCAAGAAGTTTCACACAACAAGAGTGTAGAGAACTCTTCCTAAGAGTAGCAAGTACTACAAGGCATATTGCTCCCCCAAAAAGACTACCAACATAGGGGCGGCTAGGTGGCGCAGTGAATAGAGCACTGGCCCTGGAGTCAGAAGGACCTGAGTTCAAATCTGACCTCAGACACTTGACACACTTTCTAGCCGTGTGACCTTGGGCAAGTCACTTAACCCAAATTGCCCTGCCTTTCCCCCTCCAAAAAAGCCAAAAAAAAAAAAAAGACTACCAACACTCAGGCCTACAGACCCGGTTTTGCCTTCTACTGAATTCATGCCTTGCTATGATTATTCTTGTTGAATAAATATTTCATTTTGAGAGTTGATGTTGACAGGATTGCTTTGTATGTATGTCAGTGTGAGTGGGTCAGTATGAGTGCCATGCCCACTGTGCCTTGCTATTTAGAATAGGGGCCTCAGAACTGAACTGGATGCACATGTCTTCTGTTTATCTTCCAAATTCCATGTTAGAGGCTGGAACAGGTTCCAGCTGGGCCTCCTCAAATTTACTTTTGGGGATTGAATCCAGGACTAACGGACCCCTGTGTCCAACCCGAACCTCATACAGCATATTGCCCAGAGAGGAGAGAGGCTGGCTGCCACCTAGGGCCCTCACACCCTGTAAGGACGCACGTACCAATGGTGGTGCCCTGGGAATGGCCCAGGTAATACAGCTGCTTCTGCCTGGTTTTCTTCAAGATAAAATCAATTGTGGCAGGGAGGTCGTAGTTAGCCATTTCATCAAAACTGCCAAAGAGAGAGAAATGAAGCTGGATGTACCTTCTGGCTGTGGTGTCTGCTTTTAAACAAATGAACATTTACAGATAGACTCACATCACTATGGGCTTATGGGCCCTCTCCAATGAGGCAGATCATCTGCTCCCTTAGGTCTAGGGAGGTGGTTGACGTGGCTATCATCTCCTGGGAATCAACTATCTATGGGGGAAGACCCTCTTAGCCTGCTAAACTACTCCCTGAAGGGCAGATGCACCGTCCTCATTCTCCCCTGCCTGTAAGAACCCAAGGTCACTTCTCTACAATGAGGACACATCAGAGCAAAGATGGCAACCTTTAGCTTTGGTGAAACATTATGATTTGTAAAACCTTGACCTGTAACTTTCCTAATGTCAGGGGCTCCCACTGAGTGAATCAGCTGTTCTCCTATTATTTATAGGCATAGACAGACCTAGGCTTTTAAAAATAAAGTTTTGCAAAGTCAAAGACTATCTTCTCCACTCAACTGAGAGAAGAAGTGCCTTGCTCAGGGCCACACAGTCAGTATGTGTCTAATGCAGGACTTGAACCCAAGTCTCTGTCCACTATACCAGGCTTCTTCTCATGTCTGCCAAGGTGTTCTTCACTTGGGATCTGAGAACTAGAGTTTTGAATATTTTGGTAGGTGCATTTCATTATAATCAGTTTCCTTTGTAACTCTATATATTTTATGTATTTATGCATTTAAAAATATTGTCCTAAGAAGGGCTCCATAGGTTTCACCCACCTGCAAAGGGAGTAAGGTGTCTATGACCCAGAAGACATTAAGAGCCCTTTTCAAACTCTGGATCTGCCTTGCTAGATGTCCATACTTGGCAACCTCTTGGAGATGCAGAACACTAGAATTATCCAACTGGAGATCCCCAACGGGCCTAGAAGCTCCACAAGAGAGGGCAGGGGCTTCTCATTGGTCTCATTGATCTGTCTCACTCCCTAGTTTGGTAAAGTGCTATGCCTTGAGGAGGCAGTTGTTAATATTGAGGGAATCCAACTAAAGGAAGTGCAAAAGGTATTATTTCTGAACAACAAGAATCCACCAGACCACAATTTGGGCCAAATCCGTAATTTTCAGAGGCAGGATTTCCCTGCCTCTATTAGTGAAGTTTCTACCAAAGTTGACCCAAATCAAGTGTTTGGTATTTGCCCTTTGGAGGTAATTCTCATGTGAATTGTTCATATGGGAAGTCCACGTCTAGGAACCTAGAGCAAAAGCTCCATCTCCCAGTAAGCCCTTTAAAGGATGTGGCCTTCTGGACTGTGGGAGGAAGGTCCAGTGGGGAGTGCTCACCCCTGGGCCACATTTATTTACTCCCTTACGTGTGCTGGAGCATTTGACTGTGTGCCTCTATAGGTCAGGGAAGCCCCAGCATTAGGTAGGTCATGGCACATCTTTTAAAAATCTGAGGCTGACCCAGGAAATCCCCTGTATTCTGCCAAGTACCTCTTTAAACAGCTCCACTGGAATGAAATGGAAAGAATTCAGCATTTGAAGGGGGGAGGGAGGATAGAAATTTGGATGTTACCATACTAGCTGTGTGGCCTTGGATAAGTCACTTTCCCTCATTGGACCTCACCTTCCTCATTTATAAGATAAAAGTTTGAACAAAATGATCTTTAAGCTCCTATGAAGCCTCCTTGTGAACAAGCCCCCACTCCTCTCTTGAACCTTACCAACTGTCTGCTGGACATTTCTACCTGGATGCCCCATGGACATCACAAACTCAGCATGGCTAAAGCATCGCTCATTACATTGTCCTCCCTTGGACAGGTCTCCAGGGTCCTAGAAAGTCTATGCTAACACTGCATTCCAGCTTAGTCACCTGTCATGAATGGAACCTGTTGTCTGGTTAGAGGCCAGAAGGACCTCATAACAATGCATATTCATGGCATGGTCAGTAGGAAAAACCAGGTATAATAAAGTGGCTATCCCCTGCCTTGGTGCTAAAATGCTCCCAGTTTGGTTCTCCTTCCTGGGGTATTAAACAGCCTCATTTATTCCGTGCTAGTGGGAATCTTAGGATTTAGATTTGGCAAAGAGAATCTTGAAAGTCCCATGGGTTCCCATACCTCCAACTTGATTGTGAAAATAGAGAACATCTACTGTGAGCTTCCTCTTCTCCCCTATTCCTCTCTCAGTCCCCCTCACTGCCATCCTCCATGCTCCCCTCCTTTGCTTCAGTTTCTCATGAAGAGCTGGTCCTTTTTCTTGCCAAGACACCTACACTCTGGCTCTTCCCCTCTCCATATTCCCTCTCTCTCATCTTTATTCACTCCTTACTTCCTTTGTCACTTATACTCATGCCCTGTCTCTGGTCTCTGTCCTCCTTAAAAATGTATTCACTGGACCCTATCATTTCTTCAACTTAATTGTCCTACATCTTTTCTCTCTTCCTCAGCCAAACTACCAGAAAAAGGATTTATCACCTTCATTTCCTCACTCCACCACTTACTTCTCAATCCATGAATCTTGAATTAATCCTGGAGAAGGGAAGATGTGTGTGTGTGTGTGTGTGTGTGTGTGTGTGTGTGTGTGTGTGTGTTTAGAGCAGTGACCTCATCACTCAACAGAAAGTCTCTCTCCAAGGCTACCAGTGATATCTTAACCAATAAAGCCTTTGCTAACTCCTCATCCTTCAAAGCCTTTTGTTGTAGAGACTGTGACTCCCAGATACTAATAGGGAGAACCTGGAATGAAAAAGGAGAGTAACAATTTCATTTTTTCTGATTTCAGTAAGGGAATAGAGATTATATAAATAAGAACTCGAAAGGGCCTTAAAGACCATAACATTTAATTCTATGTTTTTACAGTGAAGGAAACTGAGGTTCAGAAAAGGGGAAATGACTAATCCAAGATCACATGTGAGTATCAGACCCAGCCTCCAAATCTAGAGCTACCCCCTGAACCCAGGGTCTATGAGGGACATTCTTTCATGGAGAAGGAATGCAATGAGAAGACGGCCAAACTCGGAGGAAACCAGTGGAAAGTCCCATGGTGAGTAATTGCCTTACTACCTGAAAGCCCAGAACTCTTCCGAGTCTGGAGACAAGGACACGTGTCTCTGAGACCAAGTGCTTCCTCGGCCATTGCCCAGCCACACGTCACAACCGGCATCTGCCAGAAGGTAGGCCAGGCTGTTTGGCGGCAGGTTGGCAATCCAGTTAAAAGCAGATGCAGATATGCCATGTTGCAAATACACAACAGGACGATAGGGAGCTGTACAAAGGAAGAAGAGCAAAGTTACATGACCAAGATCCAAATCACCTCCAAGGCTTCTCTCAAAACTGATGCCTAAGAGTGAAGAAGGGAGGGGGGGAAGGAGGGAAGAAGAGAGGATGGGGGAAGGGAAAGGAAGGGGGAAGGGAAGGAGAGAAGGAGGAGGGAGGAGGGAGAAGAGAAGGAGAGAGAGACAGAGAAAGACAGAGAGACTGAGAGACAGAAAGAGAAGGGGCAGGGAGGAGGGAAGGAGAGAGGAAGGAGGGAGGGAAAGAGGCCTTGACTCAAGGTCTAACATCTTTCTCAATAATTCTCTACCACTTGGGTCATTTCAGGGCAATTGGTCACTTTAGTTTCAGATCCCATCATGTCTTAAATTTCAAACTGAAATTTAAAAAGTCTTAGTGTTGGAAGGGAACTCAGAGGCATTTGATGCCACATAAGTCTGTCCAGATATTTCTGGGTCTATAATTAGTCTGGGAAATTATTTCCCTCAGCTTTAGAATTCAGATCCTGAGCTGTCCTGATTAGAGAGGAAATGACTGTAAATGTCCTGCTCCCCATCCCATCCATCCACCCGCCCATCCATCCATCCCATCCATCCATCTAAGCACCTGCCCGTCCATCTACCCTGGTATCTTACCATCTTCTCTCACCTGCTCACATTTCCTTCCCTCCCATCCCAGCCTCATCTTCTACCTCTTACTCTAGAGACAGTAATTCAACTAACACTTCCATTGCTTCTGGGCAGAACCTTATGGTTCCATTCCCCATCCCTGTGACTCCCCAGCCCCAAACTCATGATTTTGCTACCACTTCTATATAGGTTTTATCTTCTCAAATTGAAATATAAGCTCTTTGTGAGGACAGATTATCTTAATTTTTTTAATCTTTGGAACCAGCGTCACCTCACAGAGTAGATCCTTAACAAATACTTTTGCATGCATGCATTCATTCATTCATTCATTCATACATTCAATCAAAGTGATCTATTAGCTTTTGCTTGAAGACCTCAAATGAGAAAGGAGCCCATTCCCTTCCAAACCCATCCACTTTTAAACAGCTCCTTACCTTGGGAGATTTCCCTGACCTAGAACTCAAATTCATGTCCACCCATTGCTCCTTGTTCTGCCCTCGAGGACCAAGCAGCACAAATCAGATTTCTCCTTCACATGACTCCCCTTAAATATCTGAGCACAGCTATCATGTTTCCCCTTACCCAGACCAAGCTCCCCAAATTCCTCCAATTACTCCTCATATGAATTTGAGGTTTTGTCCTCATCCTGGTTTTCCTCTTCCTGGTGTTCTCTAGCTCCTCAACGTCTTCCCTAAAATGAGACAGTACCAGGAACTGGACCCACCTTCTAGATGTGGCATTACCAGGGCTAAGAATGTCAGGTCTATCACCCCCTGCCTCCAGTCTTACACAGTCTGCCTCTCTCTTGCTGCAGACTGAGAGCCCAGTGAGCTTTGGGCTGTCAGATCATAGGTTGTCATGTCAGGTTGGGTATAACCTGATTCTTTTGTAAATGGACCCAAACATAGGACTTTATATTTCCCTCTATTAATTTCATTTGGTTAAAATGAGCACAATGACCTAGCTTGGATCTTGTCTTTCTTACCAAGCATATTAGTGCTCTTACCGCCAAACTTGTGTTATTTGTGCCTTCATCTGAGTTATTGATATACTTAGCACTGGGTGCAGCACAGATCCCTAAGGAATTCCACTAAAGACCTCCTTCCAAATACTTCCTTCTACTCTTACCTGTTCCTAAACATCCTTTCCCATGAGGAATCCGGTAAAGGCCTAGAATATAACCATCTTTAGTAACGATGTCATATTGTTCATTGGGGTAGCCCCAATAAGACATAATCTGGCTCTGTAGGGAAGGAAGACATATTTTTATTGATCTCGCAGTCTGTAAAAGCCTAGTTCAACTCATGGGTGTCCATCAATGTTGATAGCAACATAGGTTCCTTCTCTTGTTCATCTATGTGGAACATGAGTATGCAACTATAAACTCCAAGTGTCTTTTGTTCACTGGTGTTACAGGAAGTAAGGAGAGGGGAAGGGGGAGAGAGAGAAAAAGCATAGTTCAGGAGGACATTTTAGAAGCTTGAAGGATGGGCAGAAGAATAATAGGAGATACATAAGATAATTATCTTAGGCATCTAAGGTAATAAGATATCATACCTAAGATAAGAATACCTCTGGTTTTTATGGGGCCTAAGTAGAGTGAATAACAATCCCTCTTTATAGATGAGATAGAGGAGCTGGGGAATACAGTGGATAGAGCATTGGGTCTGGAGTTAGGAAGACTCATCTTCCCAAGTCCAAATCTAACCTCAGATATTTACTGGCTGTGGGACCCTGGGTAAATCAACCCAGTTTGCCTCAGATTCCTTATCTGTAAAATGAGTTGGAAAAAGAAATGGCAAACCGCTCCAGAATCTTTGCCAAGAAAACCTCAAACGGGATCAGTAAGAGTCAGACATGACTGAAACGATTCAACAACATAGATGAAGAATGTGAGGGCTTGTCCAAGGTCACAAAGTGGCTAATGCATGTCAGATCTGGGGTGAAATAATGCCATAAGAACAATGTCATTTCCTACCCTGGCCAAAGTTCTAACCGTTCATGGGTATAATGGTGTTAGGGCTTTAATTAGTGAACAGCCAGTTTTGTGGATCCCAGACTGGGAAAAGACATTGTCTTGGAAGCCCACATGCTGTGCAACCTAATGACCATTCCCCCAACAACATGGCTTACGAGATTCATACTAGCTTCTGGATTCTTGGGGATTCTGGTTTTCAAGCTGTAACCATTTCGTGTTCCAATAATGAGCATCCAACAGGCAATGACTGGAAGGCTCCACATTTGGAATCTGTCTGAAACAAAAGCAGAGGACAAACAATGTTGTGGAAAGCAAGGAGCTCTTTTCCAAAATGGAGCAAACTACAGTTTCCTTTATGACAACATCAACTCCAGTAATGTGGTTCTCAGTGAGTCCTAGCTGCTGATGGGGTTCAAAGCCATGCAGATGTGGATCAACAGATCCTGTCCTGAAGTAAGATGGAGTGAACATGAGTAGGATGAAAACCTAGAGGTTACAAAGATGTAGTTTTTTAAAAGTCCAGGAATGAAAATAATTTTTAAAAGGCCTACAACTGGTGTGACTTCATCATTAAATCCATGAGATATATGTGTTTCTCACACACACACACACACACACACACACACACACACACACACACACCTGCACTAGGAGCCAGTAAGACCTGTCTTCAATCCTGCGTGAAATACCCCCTAGCTCAGTGACTCTTGGCAGTCCATTCAATGTCTTTCCTGACCTATAAAATGAGGTCAGACCAGATGGCCTCTAAGGTCTCTTAAGACTAGTCTAGACAAAGCAGGGTGCCTGCAGCTGAGACCTGGGGAGTCTCCCTTCCCCCTGATCTTTTGGCTTCCTGGAAGAAAGCCAGGGGAGATTATTAAAGGAGAATGCAGGGGTGCCTGTGGAGCATTAATGAGGAGCCTCACAGATAAATGCTTCCACACTAAAGCTGCTATTTATAACTCAGCTGCACCCAGTTTGGTTCCTTATCTGCTGAGGTTTATCTCAGATACATGGGAAGATCTAGCCTGATGAGTTATTGAGCCTGAGAAAGCCATCTGGCAAAGCAAAGTTGTTACAGCTAAACCCAGGGCTCTCCTATCTGTGATGGATTGTACCATACCAACTCTGTGACCTTGGGCAAGTCACTTCCACAGGCTAGCTCTTAGTTTCTTCATCAAAACTTTGCTCAAGCAACATCTGCATGAAGAGAATCCCTAGTGCTTAGCCTGGAGTCTGGTACATAGTAGCTGATTGCTTTACTGACTGACTTGACGTCTTAGGACTTGACTAGATAATTTCTCAGACCCTTTCCACTTCTGAGGATCCTAGACAAAGATCCCTAGCTTTTAAATTGGGAAAACTTTTATAACGCAATCCACATCCCAACTCTCTGCCAATTCCCAATGTGGGGAGCAGAGGGTCTTATTAAGGTATGTAAAAGGCCCCCAGGAACAGCCCAGAGACTGTACTAACCATCTTTGAAAATGCATCTCTGGGGTGAGGGTGGGGAGAGGGAAGAAAAAAGAAATGTACATGATCATTTTGTTGTATATGTGAATAAAATAGCAAGTTGTGCATAGTAGATTTGAAGTTTCATATGCAATCATCTTTTTTTATCATACTATGTTAGGGAAACATTTGTTTTATTCAATTAATTAAAAATAATTTTTAAAAGAAAGGTTAACACACAGATGGACTAGATCTACTCTGCTGGACCTCAGGAGCAGCACTAGGAGCAGGGGTTGGGGCAGGGGGGACAATAACAAAGAGGAAAATGTAAGATTAAGGGAAGGAAACCCTTCCAAGTATTTTGAGCTTAGCACAAAGTAAGAGCTTAATAAATCCCTTTTCCTTCACCCCCAAGTGGAATAGATTACTTTGGGACATAGTGGGGTCTCCTCTCTGGAGGTCTCCCAGTGGAGGCTGGATGCCCTCTTGTTCATGATGAGGGGCTTCTGGGTCAGATGTGGGTTGGATTTGATAGCCCCTGAGCTTCAATTCACCTCTGAAAGCCTCTGGCTCTGTAACTGTCTTAAGGTATATCTGCATGGTCTGAAGTGAAAGGCAGACGAGAGGAGAAATCTATATATATGAGAAAGACTGTCTAATGCTTAGAACCCATTCCAAGAACTTAGCACACAAATTAGTCTTGAATGTTCTGACTGAAATACTTCACAGAACACTCTTTCCCAGCCAAAGACCAAACAGATCCATCAATGGATTCAACTTTAGAGCTGAGAGAAACTTTGTAGATCATTGAGCCCAAGCTCTTTACCTCACAGAAGACTATGACTCTATCATCCCGAACTTGGCATACTATTAGTACAAATAATAATGGCAGACATTTATATGGGGCTTTAATGTTCTCAAAACACTTGTATTTGATCCTCAAAACAATCCTGGAAAACACACTCTTGTTATCCCCGTTTTACAGATGAGGAAACTGAGGCTGGGAGCTGTTAAGTGCCTTGCCCAGGGTAATACAATTAAGTGTCTAGGGTAGGATTTGAATTCAGGTCTTTCTTTCTTGAAGTAGAATGTTCTATCCACTAAGCCATGCTGTCTCCCAGAAGACTTGTGGTCTAGTCCTGGCTTTGCCAGTTGGAGACTCTGTGACTAAAAGTTACTTTAGTTCTTTGTGTCTCAGTGTTCCCACTTCTCAGAAGGGAATAAGGGTCCTCACTCTATCCACTTCATAGGACTTTGATGAGGTTCAGAGATGCTGCTGCATGAGATGAGAATACTGAGGCTCAAAGGTGGCCGTGAACTTGGCCAAGCTCATGAAATTGGTGAGTAAATTTGAAAAGTTGGCCTGAAAGCTTTCCAAGGATAGGTGTGGTCCAGGGGCAATAGAGTTGGATCTGAAATAAGAAGACCTGGGTTTGAATCTTACTTCTGATGCTAATGATCCATATGGATCCATAGTCTCTATTGGCAAGTTCTGTTGATTCTATTTCTTGCATTCTCCTCCATTTCTCCTCTGGTTTTGAGCCAGTTAAGAAGGTGAATGCAAGTGATATTAGGAAGGTCTTTCCAAGTCACTGGATAGACAATGGATAGGACATTGGTCTTGGAGTAAGGAAGTCTTAAGTTCAAATCTTATCTCATATAATTCTTAACTATGTGACCCTGGGCAAGCAACTTAACCTTTGTCTCCTTCAGTTTCTTCAATTATTAAAAGAGGGTGATGATAGTATCTACTTCACAAGGTTGTAAGGATCAGATGAGTTGATATTTATAAAGTACCTGGCATATACTAGGCATTTAATAAGTGCTCATTTCCTCCCTCTTTTCTATTTTTATTTCTCTTTTAGGCCCCTTCTTTCCACTCACACATCTACACACTAAGGTCCATGTCACCTCTTAATTCAATTATTGTAATAGCCTCTTAGTTGCTCTCTCTGCCCAAAGTTTCTCTCCACTACAATCTAACCTCCACTAAGATGCCAAAGTGATCTTTCTAAAGCAAAGGTCTGATTAAGCCTCAGAGGAAAATGGAAATTGGTCTCAGATTCCAAAAGAATTCTTGAAAGAGTTCAAAAAGATTTAAAAAAAAAAAACAAACAGAGGTAGAGGATAAATTGGGAAAAGAAATGAGAATAATGCAAGAAAATTATTTTTAAAAAGAGTCAACAGCTAGGTAAAAGAAGCACAAAAAATACTGAAGAAAACAACACCTTAAAGAAAAACACAATAGAAATAGGCCAAATGGAAAAAAGAGGCACAGAAATCCACTAAAGAGAAAAACTCCTTAAAAAGCAGAAATGGCAAAATGGAAAAAGAAGTATAAAAACTTAATGAAGAAAACAATTCCTTAAAAATTAGAATTGGGCAGGTGAAGGCTAATGACTCCATTAAATATCCTGAAACAATAAAATAAAATCAAAAGAATGAAAAAATAGAGGTAAATATGAAATCTCCCAGGAAAAGCAACTGACCTAGAAAATGGATCCAGGAGAGATAATTTAAGAATTACTGGACCACCTGAAAGCCATGATTAAAAAAATGCCTGCACATCATCTTTCAAGGAAAACTGCCCAGATACCCTAGAAAGAATTCATCATTTTCCTCCTGAATGAGATCCCAAAATGAAAACTCCCAGGAATATGATAGCCAATTTCCAAAGCTTCTAGGTTAAGAAGAAAATATTGTAAGCATCCAGAAGTAAACAATTCACGTATCATGGAGCCATAGTCAAACAAGATTCAGCAAGTTTTTACATTAAAGGACTGTGGGATGACAGTGGGAGTTTGGAAGATTATATTCCGGAGGGCAAAGGAGCTAGGATTACAACCAATAATCACCTATCCAGCAAAACTCAGCATAATCCTTCAGGGGGAAAAATGGACATGTAATGAAAATAGAGGACTTCTAAGCACTCCTGATAAGAAGACCAGAGCTGAACAAAAAAAGGTTTGATTTTCAAACACAAAATTCAAGAAAAGCATAAAAAGGTAAACAGAAAAGAGAAATCATAAGGGATTCAATAAGGTTCAACTGTTTACATTCCTATATCAGAAGATTATACTTACAACTCTTAAGAACTTTATGATTATTAAGAGTAATCTACATGGACAGAAGGCATGGATATAAATTGATTATGATGGAGTTATACATAAAAATAAGTAAAATTCAGGAGTGAGAAAATGGGATGACTATAATGGGATGATATCTAAAAACGATAAAATTAAGAGGTGAGAAAGAGTGATGCACTGGAAGAAGGGGGAAGGAAAAGTAGAATGGAATAAATTATCTTACATAAAAGAGGTACAAAAGAACTTTGACAGTGAAGGGCATGAGAATGGTGGTGGTGGACAATACTTGAATCTTACTCTCATTGGAACTGGCTCAAAGAGGGAATAACAGTTGGATATAAAAATCTATCTTATCCTATAGAGATGTAGGAGTGGAAGGAAACAAGGGAACAGGGTAGGGCTGATAGGAGGGAGGGCTGATTTGGGGTAAGTGGTGGTCAGAAGTAAAACACTTTTGAAGAGGGACAGGGTGAAAGGAGAGAGAAAAGGATAAACAAGGAAAAAATCGGATGAAGGGAAATACACAATTAGTAATCAAAACTGTAAAAAAAAATTACTGCAAGTTTCTCTGATAAAGGCCTCATTTTTCAAATATGTAGAGAACTGGGTAAAATTTATAAGAATATAAGTCATTCCTTAATTGATAAATGGTCAAAAGATATGAACAGGCAGTTTTCAGATGAAGAAATCAAAATGATACATAGTCATATTAAAAAATGTTCTAAATCACTATTGATTAGAAAAAATGCAAGTTAAAACACCTCTGAGATACCATCTTATGCTTATCAGATTGGCTAATATGACAGAAAAGGAAAATGACCAATGTCTCAAGGAGATGTGGGGAAATTGGGATAGTAATACATTTGTGAACTGATCTAATCATTCTAGAGAGCAATTTGGAACTATGTCCAAAAGGTTATAAAATTGTGCATTACCTTTGACCCAGAAATACCACTACTAGGTCTGCATCCCAAAGAGATTATTTTTTTAAAAAGAAAAGGAAAGGACCTACATGTGCGAAAATATTCATAACAGCTCTTTTTGTGGTGGCAAAGAATTAGAAATTGAAGCTATGCTCATTAATTGGGAATGACTAGACAAGTTGCTATATATGATTGTGATGAAATACTATTGTGCTGTAAGAAATGACAAGGAAGACGTTCTCAGAACACTTGGAAAGACTTACATGAACTGATGCAAAGTGAAGTGAGCAGAACCAGGAGAACATTGTACACAGTAACAGCAACATTGTATACAATGATCAACCATGGATGATGTAGCTATCCTTAGCAATGCCATGTTCCAAAACAACTCCAAAAGACTCAGGATGAAAAATGCTTTCTACCACCAGAGAAAGAACCAATAGAGTCCAAATACAGATCAAAGCATACTTTTTTAAAACTTAATTTTCTTTGGGGTTTTTTTGTCTGTATTTTCTTTTACAACATGACTAATGTGGGAATATGTTTTGTGTAACTGTACATGTATAACCTATGGTAAATTGCTTGTTTTCTTAGTGATGGGGGAAGGGAGATGATTTAGACCTCAAAATTTTAAAAAAGATAAACATTGTTTTTGTGTGTAATTGGAAAAAAAATTTAAAACAAACTGGCCCCATCTTGGCTTTCCAATCTCCTTATACCTTACTCTCATATAGTCTCCAATCCAGTTACAAGGGCTTCCTTGTTGTTCTTCACACAAGACACTCCATTTCCTGACTCCAGGCATTTCCCTTGAGTACCCTCCAGGTCTGGGGGGCTCTCCCTCATCATCCCTGCCTCCAGGTCCTTGACTTCCTCCAAGTATCAGCTCCAATTCTACCCTCTAAGGAAACCTGGCCTGAGCACCTTTGCTTTTGTACCTCCCTTCTGGTATTATCTCCAAACTAGCTTGTCTCTAGCTTGTTTGTGTACTTGTTTCCATGTTGTCTCCTCCGTGAGACTGTGAGCTCCTTGAGAGGGGAGACTTTTTATTTTTTAACATTTTTTTATACCTAGCACAGTGCCTGTAAACACTTAGTAAATGTGTGTTTACTGACTGACTGACTAAAAGAGAGTGTAGATCTAATTAGAATAATAGAATTTGATTAGGAAGGAACTCTTCATTGACCTAAATCTCTTGACTGGAAATTGGTTAATGTTGGAATGACTCAGAATTAATGATTCTGTTTTCTTATTAAAGAACTCCTGGTTAAGCATTAAGACACATACATTTCATGTTAGGAAAAGCTTCCCAGCTAATTCCATAAGGTCTACAGAAGCCAAATGACTTCCTTCATTGGTTGCAGGTTCCCCTTTTTTGGGGTCCTTGAGCAGAGATGGAGAGTGTTAGGGAGGAGATTCTGCTCCAGCTTTGCCTCCCAGGTCCCTTTACCTTCTTGGATTCTGGTCCTCTAATCTGTCCTTCCTTTTGGGACCTGCTTAGCCAGGCCAAACTCCAACAGTTCCTACTATCAACAATAGTGAAGGAATCAGAGGCATGATTGATGGAAAACAGAGAAACCCCATTTCTGCTCATAGAGGAACATGCTCTGTCTCCTTAGTTCCCGCCTTCCATGAACAGTGGTCATCAGAACTAAGGCTGACAGCAGTTTCAGAGTATCCAGTAAAATCCTAGAGCCACAGCATGGTAAAATGGAGACAACATGGGACCTGATCTCAGAAGACCCATGTTCAGACCTTGCCTCTCACGTGTTTTCCCAGGGGAACCATGGGCAAGACAGCCAGTTTCACTTGGCTTCCATTTTCTTCATTGTAACAAGAGGACTTGGAGCTTGAAGGAGGCATAGTATAGACACAAAGCCTTGGATTTGGGGTCAAAGAACCTGGGTGCCAGTCCCAACTCTATTCATTATGCCTGTGACCTTGCAAGGTCTCAGCACCTCCTCTGGGAAGACCAAGGTTGAGCTCGTTGTCCTCTGAGGTTCCTTCCAGATCTAAGCTAATCATCTTTAGACCTTTAGGGTATTTTCTAGCCCTCAATTTATGGCCTTTGATCTGTGTGACTGTGAACAAGTCACTTAACTTCCCTGGTCCTTGGTTTCATCATGTGCAAAAATAAGGCCATGGACCAAACGGCCTCAGAAGTCTCTTTTGGTTCTCAGTTTCTGATCCTGCCATGCCAAAGGAGTGTGTCAGCCCTCTGCTTCTACATTCTTGGCCCTGGTTCTAAGTCCTACCTGCACCCCATTGATGTCAGCATAGAAACCACAGAAACACAAACAGAAACAATGTTGAGATGCCACAAATAGCTCTGAGCAGTAGCTGAGTTTCCCTATATCTCCAGGCATCTGAGAGAAAGATTCGATTTGTAGAGAGGAGGATTAATCTTGTGTGGGGGCCATGGGAGACACCAAGACAGGTGCGGGATAGAGGAGCTCAAGATAGTGACAGATATAATACATAACAGCCACAACACTAGCCGGCAGTTAGAGAGTGCTCTAAAGTTTGCAAAGCTCTTTTGATGTGTTACTTCACTGGATTCCCACAACAGCCTTGTGAGCTGATTGACTATTGAATCATTTTCAGTCGTGTCCAACTATCCCATTTGGGGTTTTCTTGGCAAAGATCCTGGAGTAGTTTGCCATTTCCTTCTCCAGATCATTTAACAGATGAGGAAACTGAGGCAAAGAGGGTTATGTGACTTACCCAGGGTCACACAGCTAGTGTCTGAGCTCAGATTTGAAATCAGATCCTCTTGACTCCAGGACTGATGCTCTATTCACTGTTCCACCTCATTGCTCTGAGTCTAAATTAATGGACCATTATATTATGTACTTGAATAATTTCACCCTCTTTCCCTTGATATTTTCATCTTAAAACTGAGTAAAGGGCTACCACATCCTCCTATAGGGGTTGGAGATACAATGGAAGATCAACAGCCCTGTGACTCAAGCCCAAGAGAGAAAGGAATGAAAAGGAGGCAGTCAGAGTTGGAGTGGGAGATGAGAGCTGGACAGTGGGGTTGTTAGCCAGTTCAGCTCTGCACCAGAGGCAAAACTCTGGATGCACCTTATTTCCCTTCCTTCTGCCATGACAGCAAGGAAGCATGAGTACTACTCTGCTCTATAAAAGAGTTATTCCAAATCGGATTGGTTTTTTTACATATGAAAGAAGAAATGTTGGTCATTAATTGTTTTTATTCATTGTCTTCTCCAAATATGGCAGAAATAATCTAGGATCCTATGCATTTAGAGTGTCAAGGGCCGTTAGAAATGATCTAATCCCGGGGATCTTCAACTTTTTTTGTGTTGTAGACCCCACTTGGCAATCTAGTAAAGCTTATAATATTTTAATATTATAATTATATTAGATAATGATATTTAAATGCCTAAAACAGAATACAAATGGTTACAAAAGAAACCAAAAGTTATTTTAAAAGATGTAATATGTTTCCTAGGCAAGTTCACATACCCTTGGGGGTTCTGTGGACCTAAAGTGAAGAATCTCTGCTCTCGTCCAGTCCCCTTATTTTATGGAATTGAAAACTGAGGGCTATAAAGAGGAAGTGACTTGTCCAGGGTCACGCAGCTACAAAACAGAACAGGGATTCAAACCCAAGTGCTTTGATTCATTCAGTGCCCTTTACACACACACACACACACACACACACACACACACACACACAC
>CM053582.1:569764578-569785535 GCA_028627135.1 Pseudochirops cupreus | reverse complement strand
CCCCCCCCCCCCCCCCCCCCCCCCCCGCTTTCACAGGTGGGACGAGAGAGAAGCGATCACCTTCCCCATCCTCTTAAACGTGGCCAGGTGGGAGCCATTTTCCAGCTGTCTCCATCACTTGCCTCCTGTCTGCTGCTGAGATGTTCCCTCCATGTCTAACACATTCCAGTAGATGCCTGATTCCTCCAGGATCAAGTTTAAATCCCTCTTTTGGATTTAGATTTTGTCTCCACCTGGCTCCACAGGATCTTTTGAGTCATATTTAAAAACAATAATAATGACTAGCCTTTATATAGAATGTTAAAGTATTCAAAGCACTCAATCAATATTATCTCACTTCATCCTCACAGAAACTCCGGACATTAGGTGCTATTATTATCCCAATTTTACATACGAGGAAACTGAGATAGAGAAAGTTCTGACTTTCTGAATCTCCAGACTCAGGGTCACAAAGCTAAGGAGTGTCTGAGGCTGTGGCTAAATCTGAATTCCGGTGTTCCTGGACTTCAGGTCTGCACCACCATCTAACTGCCTCTACGTGTCCCTGATTTCCATCTGGCCTTCCTAGAGACTTCAGGGAGCTTCTCCTTGGGTGACATGCAAGCCTGTCTTGGTGGAGCTGAGATCTCAACCTGCTGTCCTCCACACTTCCTTCACTCTTCCATATTCGGGGTATTTCCTGGTATGTTGAACATCTGCTTCTGTTTGCTTGGATAGAGGGAGTCATTCCATATTTTCTATTTGTGTTGGACTTTTGTGTAACCAGTGTCTGGCAGTAAAACTGGGAGTAAAACTGGTCAGAGTAAGCCAGCAACCAGAGAAGTAGCTTTTGTTCTAAACCCTGTGCCGCAGCCCAGCAACATTCAGGAGCGGGAGGGAGGGCAGATTGCTAGAATTCTAGTTCAGGATCCTTCTCAGAGACTGGAGGAAAGGGTACCCAGACTTAGGGCCCTTTCCCTGCTTCCCTCAAGGCAGGGATTGCAGTTTGCTGTGGAAAGAGAAGGGCAAGATTCCAGAGATCCTATCAATGTCTTTGAAAGTTGCATTTAAACAACTCCTGGCATCAGGTTCTCTCAGGTGAATAAGCTGCCATGACCAATGCAGGTTGGCACCTTCTCTGCAAATTACCATCTGTGTGAATTGCCTAGAACACTAAACAGAGAAATGACCTGCCCAGGATCACACACTGTGTGTTAGAGCTGGAACCCCAACCCAGATCTTCTTGACTCTGCTGGTCATTCTCCAGTCGTAAGCCGTGTGGCTTCTCCTTTGAAACTGCTGCTGATCCATTGAATGATGTGCCCTTAACTAGGGAATGGGATCTGTACTACACACAGAGTATCAGTCCACCAGTAAACACTTCTTAAGCAATTATTATGTACCAATCGTGTGCTAAGCACTGGGGATGGAGAAAGGTCAATGGAAGTCCCTGTTCTTCCAGGCTGGTAAGACATTGCATGTAAAGTGCTTACAGAAGTGTTACCTACAAGAAAAGGCATCTCAAGCTGCCTTCCCTCGCTCTCCACCCACATCCACTTTGCACAATCTTATTCATCCCAAGAGCATCGCCATGCCTTTGAAAAGAAAGCAACATATTTATGCATGACCTGTGATGTTTATTCCACGTAAAGAGGGTTCAGTTACTTACCACAGTCAGAACAAGCATTTATTAAGAACCTACTATATTCCAGGCATGGGAATACAATAACAGTCAACAAAGCAGTCCCTGTCCTCAAAGACCTCCCAGTCTAATGGAGAACACAGCATGGAAAAAACAAAACAAAACAAACCGCAAACAAGCTACATGCAGGATACGATGGAAATTATCAACAAAGGGAAGGCACTAGAATTCACAAGGGAGGAGGGAAGACAGGGGGACAATATTGAACTCAAATTAAAAAACCAAATCAACTGTTTTTACATGTAACTAGGGAAAATATTTTTAAAAGGGGGGGGCGACGACAAAGGGAGCTGGCAGAAGGTGGGTTTTACTGGGCTTTGGAGAAAGCCAGGGGAAGTCAGGGGACAGAGCTGGGCAGGGAGGGCACTCCAGGAACGGGCAATGTGGCCAGTGACAATGCCCAGAGACAGGAAGAGAGAAAGGCAGGCCGTTGTTGGGTCACCCAGTAAATGGAGATAGTGGGGGGAGGGGAGAAATTAAGATGTAGAAAGGCTGGAAAAGGAGGGAGGGAGTCAAGTTGTGGAGGACTTTGAAGACCAAAAGGGATTTTGCTTTCGATCCTGGAGGGGACAGGGAGAAACGAGAGTTGGGTTGGGGGGAGGGGGTGTGTGACATGATTAGATCTGTGCTTTGGGTAGCTGAGTAGAGGAGAGACTAGAAGCACCAGGACCCCCCACTCCACCACACCCAAGCAGGCTATGGCAATAGCCCAGATGTGAGGGGGGACACCAGGATGGGGGCCCCAGATCAGAAGAGAGAAGGGAGCAAATTCTAGACATATTGCAGAGGGGCAGTCTACAGGCCTTGGCAACAGGTGGGAATGGGGCCGGGGGCTGGGTGAGAGAGGAAGGCATCCAGGAGGACTCCTAGGTTGTGTGCCTGAGGGCCTGGGAAGATGGTGGTCCCCTTTCCAGTAACAGGGAAGGCTGGCGGGGGGAGGGTTTGGGGGAAAACAATGAGCTTAGTCGGGGACTCGAGGTATTGGATTTAGGGTGTCTACAGTACATCTGGTTCTACTAGCCCAATAGGCAGGCAGAGATTCCAGACCGGAGCTCCAAAGAGAGGTTAGGGCTGGGTAAGTAGAGACAGTGTTCTGGAGTGTATGATCTGGTACGTGTGGAGAAGAAGAGGAAACAGGACAAGGTAGGGAGTTTGTCCAGACACCACTGGGTTTCTCTAGAACATCCCCAGGCCACTGAAATGCGTCTGGGCCCCCAGCACCAGAGCTAATCTCACATCAGGAAATGTCATCCCACAATTTCTACAATAACAAAGACACTGTGGAGACAAACCACATTGAAAGCTGTGCAAACCTTGGCCAATCCAGTGACCATCCCCGGTTCAAGGTCAAGTTGCTCACCTGTATCAAACTCCAATTTATTTCAAACAAATCAGAACCAGAGAAGTCAGGATATCCAACAGTTCTGGGAAAATGAACAGCTTACAGCAGCTTATTATGATTTCCCCAAGTCAAAGTCATTTTGAAAAGCTGCTACCTTGTAACTCCTGGCAAATTAACCTTGGCCAGAAGTTCATGGACCTGACTATGGCTTCCAAAGAAGGGGCTGTGGGTTTATTGCAGACATAAAGGTCAAAGTAGATATAGTGTTTTTAAACCTTAAGAAGACAATAGGAATAAGTTTGTTAGTTCAGTGTATCTGATAATTTGGTGAGAATAAGAACTATTATCCAAATAAAATAACTTGTCACATAAGTACAATTAATTCCATTTTGTAATGATTTTGACTGTCTTTTTAAAAACATAATTTGTTTCTTAATAATGAGATAAACATGTTTGTGATGTGGCATATTAAGCGTGATTATGTAATTTTAAACAACTGGCAAGTATGGAGCCTCCTAGGAAACAAATCACCAACGAAAAATAATTTAAAAAAATGTTATCAGTAATTTTGAAGTAAATTACCAATCAAATTATATGGTAAACAAGTTAAATGTACAAAAACTCATGTAAGACCCCAGCTATCAGCATGTTCCTACATAGTGATCAGGGCTGCTTCCTGCATTTCCCAAACTTTAGACATAAGAAGCAAGTTGGTGCTGCCTGGGAGGCAGTGCCCATTGATCGATTGGAGATTTGGAGCTGTGTCAATCACCCCGGCTGGAAATGTACAGTCTCTAGCTGGGAGGAGAGGTAATGGGTTGGAAAGAAGCCTACTGGAACCTCCAAAACACGGTTTGTTTTTGGAGGATATCATTTGTACACTGTGACTAATAAAGTTTGATTTCATGCATTGAGAAGTGTAAATCTAATTAGCATTTCTTTACTGCTAGTTAGCCTACATAACAGTAAATCAGCTTTGCATGTACCCTACATTACCGGGGTTGGGACAGGAGGAAGAGACAGCTGGAAATCCAATTAACCACCTCAATCAAGGTGTTTAGTAATGCTTTTTTCCTTTCTTCTACCTGACAACTCCTTCTCAGTCTCCTGCTAAATCTTCATTCAGTTTTCACCTATTAATCCTGGATGTTTCCCAAGGCTCTCTCCTGGGCTCTCTTCTCCTCTTCCTCTGTACTGTTTAATTTGGTAATCTCCAAGCACATGGCACTCAGATTTATTTATCCAGCCCTAGCTACTCTCTTGACCTCCAATCTCACAGCTACCTTCATAGTGTCACTCAAATATGCCCCGTCCTCTCTATGTACATTGCCACCAACCAGCCCTCATCATGTCTCTCCTGTATTTTTTCCAAATATTTATTTGTTTATTTATTTTCCAAGGCAGTTGGGGTTAAGTGACTTGCCCAGAGTCACACAGCTAGTAAGTGTCAAGTCTTTTCTGAGGCCAGATTTGAAATAGGGTTCTCCTGACTCCAGGGTTGGTACTCTATCCACTGTGCCACTTAACTGCCCCCTGGATTATCTTAATATCTTGCTGGTTGGTCTTCATGCCACAAATCTCTCTCCACTCTGAACTATCCTTCAATTGGCTTTCAAATTGATCTTCCTAAAGTGCAAGTTTTTCCTCATCACCTTTCTATTTAATCAACACCACTGTCTCCAGGATCAAATATAAAACCCTCTGTCTGGCTTGTAAAGCCTTTCATAACGTGGCACCTTCCATAACATGGTGCCCTCCTAGCTCTCTAGTTTTCTTACTCTTTATACTCCCTTGCCCCCCATCATGTTTTCTGATGTCCAGTAACATTGGCTTCCTTGCTGTTCCCCCACTTTGAGCATTTGCCCTGCTATCCCTCATACCTAGACCATTCACTCTCCTTCCCCATCTCAACCTCCCACCATCCTTCAAGCCTCTGCTACTTTCTGAAAGAAGCCTTTCCTGAATCACCTTCATGGTATGGCATTCATCACTGGGGTAGATACCCAGACCCTGATTTTTCAGATTTCACCCCTTGTGAGCCTCAAACAATTGATTTTTTTGAAGGAAGCTCAAGGAAGACAGTGTATCAGCATCATGACCCAAACTCCTCTAGTATCATCTCACTAAATAAGTAGCTAACTTAAAAAAACAATACTTTTTGGTTTGCTAAGCACTTCGCATATATTAGCTTGAGAGAAGTTAATATTATGTTATTATATTAACAACTAATTATTTATTCACGACCCACCTTTTTCCTCTTATTTTGGTTAAAATCCAACTCTTGAAAAGGTCAAGTCAGTCTCTGAAGGGCATGACTCAGTGGTGAGATTACTCCAAGCCCCCAGGGTGTAAGCTCATTAACTAGTTTTGGCTTGGGTGGGACCTCACACAACTGGGAAATCTAATTTCTATTTAGAATATAAACAGAATCCAGCCTTTGCAGGTGGAAGGAAGCCCTGGTTTTTGATCCTCTCCATCAGAGTTTTGGGCAACCCAGCTCATGAAGGAGAAAACCAGGTAGAGAAGTCTGGATGGAAAGGGCTTCCCCTGTCCAGATGCCTTGAGGCTGATGAGTCTCAAGAAGGAGCCACTCCTTGGCAGAAGGAGCTGAAGACAGTTAGCCCACTTGCTCATCAAACATCCACCAATCGGGGTTGAGCTTCACTTGTCAAGGGAGTTCCCTTTCAGAAGGCAATTTAAGGTGTTCTAGAGCTCCCTTTGGCTTCTTTGGTTACCAAGAGAAACCCATGACCATCAATTTATTGTTTACAAGCTAGGCTAAATAATAAATTGGTTATTAATTACTCAGAAACCCTGTCTCTCTAGGGTTTTCATTCATCATATCTGAGAGTTTACCAGATAGAATATTAAAATATAATGGGACTCTTCCCTTGGTTCCAGGAAATAGTCAGTATCTATATAAAGAGCTGCTATATATATTTTTGTATATGTGGGTCATATCCCCTTTTTAAATGATCTCTTTGTGATACAGACCTAGGAGTCATATTGCTGGGTCAAAGGGTATGTGTGTATTCTTTCACCCAGTGATACCATTAGGTATCACCACCCCCATAGAGCACAAAGAAAGAAGAGAAGAGCCATGTGAGTAAAAATGTTGATAGCTATTCTTTTTTGTGATAGCAAACAGTGAGGGGGCACACATGTGTGCATTTGTATGTGTGTGCATGTGTGTATGTGTATATATATGTGTGTATGTGTGTGTATGCATGTATGATTTTATCAGTAAAGTGAAGGGATGAATTCAAAAGTTCCTGCTATCTCCAAAACCCAAGACCAGGGTTAATAGTACAGAATTGTTAAAGCCAACTTTCTCCTCTAGGTGTTACCTTTTTTTGAACTTTGAAATTATCCTCCACCACCACTACAGAGACTCTTAGTAATGGCTACAGGAAGGGTCCATGATTTTGTCATCTTTTGACACTCCCAGTGTGGTAAGCCCTTCCACCAAAATAGATTGTGTGACTCAATAGGAAAGTCCCAGGGCTTCTTCTGAGGCTTCAGAGGTCAAACAACTTTCCCAGGGTCACACTACTCACAAGTGTCAGAGGTAGGATTTTGAATTGAGGAGTTCCTCACTTCAAACCTAATACTCTGTCCCCACCAACTCTATTTAAATAGTAAATCTCCCCATCCCCACCCCATCTCAAACAGTTGTAAGGCAGGTTATATGCTGTTTTAAGAAGGATGAGCAAAAGATAAGCTCTTCCTGGAGCCAGCAGAAGCCTGGGCTCTCAGAACAGTAGGAAAGAATGTGACTCTGTAGACAGGCAGTATGAGCTGTGCAAAGATTGAAGTGACCACCTCTGGAACAGGGGCTTCCCCGTCTCTGAGGGTGCCTGGCATAAATAGGATGGCCCATGGCATGTCAGAGGCACTATAGAGTGCATTTCTGCTTAGCCATACCTGGGATCAGCTGACCTTGGAGTGTGATTGAGTGAGACCAGGATACAGAGAGGCTCAAAGTCCAGAGTGAATGACAGTCAGACAAGAAACATTTGTTAAGTGCCTACTATGTGCACAAGAAGATGTAGCCCTGCTCACCCAGTTCTCAGTTCATGCTCTGCTAAGTAGTAGGGATAAAGGTATTCCCTGTCCTCAAGGAACTCTAAGTTGAGTGGGGGGGACAACATGTATATAACTTCATGCAAGCAAGCTGTATATAGGATAAGTTTAACATACTCAGTAGAATGAAAGCACTAGAATTAAGAGGGATTGGGAAAGTCTTCCCATAGAGGGTAGAATTTGAGTATAAACTTGAAAGAAGCCAGGGAAGTCCAGAAGTGGAGATGTGGAGGGAGGGGATTCCAGGGAGCAGGCATAGCCAACACAAGTGATCAGAGTTGGGAGATGGAATGTCCTTTCAAGGAACAATGAAAAGACCAGTATCAATGGATCACGTCAGCTGTTGAGCTTTATGTTAAAAGTGTTTTTCCCCCCACACCACAAAAATATGTTGATAAATGCTGGTCTGACCAGATCCCTTCTCCCGAAAGAAAGAGGAGGAATAAAAACCTACAGTCATAATTACTGATGAATGAATAGTGACACTAGTGGCTCTACAGGTTCACCCTTTGTCTTACCAATGATTGTAGGTATTCAAAGGTGCCTGGAGTCTACTAGCTTGGTATATTTGTTCAAGGTTCCAGCTTTCCTTAGTCTACCCCTGTATAAAACCCCATCGACCTTAATATTCTTGGGCCATCTGCCATTGATCTGTGGTCTGGAAACCACCTGCGTCTCAATGAAACGGGTGATTTTGCTTCCCAGAACTAGAGCAATGTTGGGACCCAGAATGCCTCCTTATATGTATGCCCAAGGAAGCATTCCACCCAGGGATCTGTATGCTACAAATTGACTCGAGTTAATTTAGAGGTATATGTTACCATGTTGCTAGTGTTCCTTGAAATCTCACACTTGACTAGCAGAATGATAATATAAAACCAAAGTTTTGCACTCATAGCTCACCTAGACAAGCTCGGAGTATGCAACTCAGGTAGTGAATTCACTGTGTACCATTTGTATGTTCCCATTCCCTAGAAGGTCCTGGAGACCCTAGTTTCAAGGACCACACCCAGTGAAGAAGCCCACCAACAAAACAAAACAAATTGCTTACTGTGGCCCTGAATCCAAGAGGCTGGATCAGTTGAATGGCACAGACCAGCAGTGGAGGGAAAAATTGAGCATGAGCCATGCAAAAAGAAAGAGAAAATCACTTTCAATTTTGAGAGAGAAACATTCTATGCACCCTCTAGTGTGATGGAGAACATGCACTTCTAAGAGATTTAGCAAGGTCAATAACTAGAAAACTCAGTGAGTAAAGAAGGAAACACTCCATTCCTCCTCACCAAAAAAGGCAGGTCCTTTCTTCTTTTACCATCATAAACAGAGCTGCTTCACCACTTACTCAATTCCTGAACGTGATGTTTGGAGACAAGAGTTTTCATTGTTATACTTTGTGGTCCCCCGAGATTTCTTGAAATCTTAAAAGTCTATAATTCTGGGAATCCTGAGTTTAAATTCAATTAAGATTGGAGAGTCTCACTGTATTGTACAATGCACTAAGGAGAGTGTAAATGAGTAGGAAGGTCTGCTATGTTTGAACTGAACCACAGATCTGGTTGTTGTTCACTTGGGAGCTAGGTATATAGGAGATAAAACTCTGGACTTGGTGTCAGGAAGACCAGAGTTCAAATCTTGCCTCAGACACTTATTAGCTGGGTGATCCTGGGTAGATCACTTAACCTCAGTTTATCTTATTGTCCTTTGTGGTGAAGTAGGGACAAAAATAGCAACTGCATCCCATAATTGTTGTGAAGACCAAATGAGATCATAATCTTTTTTTAAAAAATTATTAATGTATTTATGGTTTTCAACATTCACTTCCATAAGATGTTGAGTTCTAAATTTTCTCCCCCTCCCTCCTTTTTCCCCTCTCCAAGGCAGTGTGCAGTCTGATAGAGTCTCTACATATACATTCATATTAAATGTGTTTTCACATTAGTCATGTTGAAAATAATTAGAACCCAAGGAACCAGAAGAAAGGGGAGAGAGAGAGAGAGAGAGAGAGAGAGAGAGAGAGAGAGAGAGAGAGAAAGTGAGAGAGACAGAGACAGAGAGACAGAGAGAGAAACAGAGGGAGAGAGAAAGAGATAGAGAGAGGCAGAGAGGCAGAGAAAGAAAGAGAGACAGAGAGACAGAGAGACAGAGAGAAAAAAGAGACAAAGAGACAGAGACAGAGAGAGAGAGAGAGAGAGAGCACAAATAGCTTGCTTCAATCTGCATTCAGACTCCATAGTTCTTTTTCTCAATATAGATAGCATTTTCCATCATGACTCTTTTGGAGTTGTCTTAGATCCTTATATTGCTGAGAAGAGCCAAGTCTATCAAAGTTGTTTATTGCACAATGTTGCTGTTACTGTGTCCAGTGTTCTCCTGGTTCTGCTCACTTCACTCAGCATCAATTCATATAAGCCTTTCCAGGTTTTTCTGAAGTCTGCCTGCTCGTCATTTCTCACGGAACAATAGCGTTCCATCACATACCACAACTTGTTCAGCCATTTCCCAATTGAGGGGCATCCCCTCAATGTCTAATTCTTTGCTACTACAAAAAGAGCTGCTATAAATATTTTTGTAGATGTGAGTCCTGTTTCTGTTTTTATGATCTCTTTGGGATACAGAATTAGAAGTGCTATTGCTGGGTCAAAGGGTATGCCCAGTCTTATAATCCTTTGGGCATAGTTCCAAATTGCTCTCCAGAATGGTTGGATCAGTTCACAACTCCACCAACAACTCATTAGTGTTCAAATTTTCCCACACCTTTTCCAACAATTATCATTTTTCTGTTTTGTCATGTTAGCCAGTCTGATAGGTATGAAGTGGTACCTCAGAACTGTCTTGATTTGCATTTCTCTAATCAATAGAAAGTATTTTTTTTCATATAACTATGAATAGCTTTAATTTCTCCATCTGAAAACTGCCTGTTCATATCCTTTGACCAATTGGGGAATGACTCATATTTTATAAAGTTGACTCAGTTCTCTATATATTTTAGAAATGAGGCTTTTATCAGAGACACTGGTTGTAAAAATCATTTCCCAACTTTCTGCTCCCCTTCTAAGCTTGATTACATTAGCTTTGTTAATACAAAAACTTTTCAACTTAATGTAATTAAAATTATCCATTTTGCATTTCATAATGTTCTCAATCTCGTTTGGTCATAAATTCTTCCATTCTCCATAAATCCGACAGGTAAACTTTCCCTACTCTCCTAGTTTCCTTATGGTATCAGCCTTTATATCCAAATTGTATACCCATTTTGACTTTATCTCGGCATATGATGTAATGTGTTGATTTATGCCTAGTTTCTGTCATACTATTTTCCAGTTTTCCCAGCGGTTTTTGTCAAATAGTGAGTTCTTGTGCTCGAAGCTGGAGTCTTTGAGTTTATCAAACAGTAGATTACTATAGTCATTGACTACTTATGTACCTAACCTATTGAGAATAATCTTAAAGTGCTATATAAATGGTGTTGTTGTTAACTTGCCCCAATTATAGGCTGCAATATTGGAACTTTGCAGAAATCAAGCAGCCACTGGAAAGGCTCACCTTGCAAACCCAAACCCAAGTTTTCCAAGTGGTAGCAAAGACTTGGACACATTTATCTCTCTCACTTAGTTGCCTTTCACCTTTCTACACTTCTGCTCTTTCCTTTTCTTCCCTTTGCTCCAATTTCACTCCCTGCCCTCCTTTTCCCAGCTTAGTAGAAGTCATATTTATTTGCTATACCCAACCTTAAAGTATTCTTTTATTTATACATATTGGGTTCATATATTTTTTCAAAAGGTTTAAGCCTTCCCCTTCTGTTGGCTATCTCTCCTTCTGCCCAGTCTGCTCCCCTCACCTTCTCTATTTCTACTTGAATTTTCAAGTTAAAACTCATTTCACCTTAACCTAATAAGCCTAATATCAAATACCTGGCTGGTGGAAGGAAAGGAACACAATCCCTAGTCTTTATCATGGGTCACAAGATTCCACCACTCTGGAATATTCTGTGGCTCAATAGCTTAGTCAGTATAGGTGAGTTATCTCCAAGATAGAGCCATTTGCTACTAAATGTGGGCACAAGAGCAGTGGGACAAGTGTACTTGACTCCATGCCATGAAGAACCTCCATTAAAGGTCTCCTCTGAAGACTTGGGGCATGGAAGTGATCCTGGCATCTTTGCACCTCTGCTCTGATAAATCCTACCAATGTAGGAAGGTTTTAGGAACAGGTCTGGTGTCTGTGGGCAAGGGACCAGCCTACAGGAGGGTGGAGAGGTTCATGACCGAGTGCACTGAAAAATGAGGAATGTTTTTCAGCCACAGGAAATCATAAAGATCATTCACTGAATAAGACACAGAAGAATCACAATTCGTATCGATGGAGGGAGTGCCCTTGAAATGTTCATGAAATTAGTAGTATGGTGTGAATAAGCTGAAGTAAACCAAACGTTTTGCTCTCAGGTGACTTAAATGTATAGACATGACCTCTAAAGGAGATTTTCTTGGCCTGGGGTCTGTGAACATGTGTTGTTATTTCAAAATAATTTATTTCCTTAGTAATCTTGTAATTTGATTTTATACACTAATAATTAAAAATTTTTTAATTAGAATAACCTTGAATTTCTATCTCACAGACTGGTCAAGATGGCAAAAGAGAAAAATGATGAATATTGGAAGGGATGGGGGGAAATAGTCTCAATAATACCTGGTTGATGAAGCTGTAAATTGGTCCAGCCATTCTGGAAAGGATGTAGAACTACGTCCCCAAAGTTAATAAACTGTGCATACTTTTTGACTTAACTATACTATTCATAGTCTTACAGCTGAAAGAGATAAAAGAAAAAGGAAAGGAATTATATACACAAATATTTAGAGGAACTCTTTTTGTAATAGTCAAAAATTGGAAACTAAGGACTTGTCCTCCAATTGGAGAATGAAATAAGTTATGGCACAGGAATATGATAAAATATTATTGTGCCATAAGATTGGACGAAATGGACTTTTAGAAGAAACAGAGAAGACCTCTCTAAACTGATGTAGAGAGAAGTGAGCAGAAATAGGAGAATGGTTTATACAGTAACAGTGATATAATTAATGTTGAAAGACTTGAGAAATCTAATCAATGCAATAATAAAGTATGAGTCCAGGAAACTGAAGATGAAATATACCATTCACTTCCTGTTCAAGAAGCGATAAACCTAAAATGCAGAGAAAGACGTTCATTTCTTGGTCATGGACAATGTAAGAATTTCTGTGTGGGACTACAGATGTTTGTGATCAGGATTTCATTTGGGGAGTGGGGAAGCAGTGGGAAAGACAGATTATAAGTGCATGGAAAAATCAATGTTTTTTTTAAAGCAAAGTGATATGTGCTAGATATTGATGGCCTGAAACATTGGCAATACTTAATAAATGTTTGCTGAAATGAATTAAGAGGCATTAAATAGCCCTCCCAAATTTCCTTCCCTGTCTTAAAAAAAAACAACAACCCACCTTATGTCTTCCTTTGGTTTAAGTCATTGCAAACTTCTGTTAAAATTTTTTTAAAAGCCTACTATCTGGAAATCAGAAAAAAACAAAACAACAACCCTGAAGCCTTACATGGATTCATTTTGCAGGTACTAAGAGAATGAGACACAGACTGGGTAAATTTTGATAGAAAAGGAAGAAAAACTGGAAGAATGGAGAGGTTCTAGTTTGTAGTATTACAAGAAAGGGTGTATAAGGGCAAGAGCTCTGAGCAGCTAGGGGCCACCATGAGGAGGTTGCGTGTGCTGGGGAATGGGGAAAGGAGGGTGGTATCCCAAAGGGGCGTCAAGAACAAAATATATGGCTTTAGAAAATAATCTAACATTGGAAATTGAAGGGATGCCCATCAATTGGGAAATGGCTGAACAAGCTGTGGCATATTCATGTAATAGAATTATTATTGTTCTATAAGAAATGATGAACAGTCTGATTTCAGAAAAACCTGCAAAAACTTACATGAACCAATGCCAAGTGAAGTGAGGAGAACGTTGTATACAGTCACAGCAATATTATATGATGATCAACTATGATAGACTTATTTCTTATCAGCAATGCAATGATCCAAGACAATTCCAAGAGACTCATGATGGAAAATGCTGACCATATCCAGAGACAGAACTATGGAGTCTGAATGAAGATTGAAGCAGACTATTTTCACTTTTTCTGTTTTTTTTCTTTCTTATGATTTTTCCCTTTTGTCCTGAGTCTTCTTTCACAACATAACTAATGAGGAAATATGTTTAACATGATTGTACATGTATAACATATAACATTTCTTACTGTTTTGGAGACTGAGGGAGAAAAATTTGGAGCTCAAAATCTTACAAAGATGACTACTGAAAACTATCTTCACATGTAATTATAAAAATAAAATACTATTAAGTAAAAATAAAAATAATTTGTCCTATCTCCCACTTCTGCCTAGATTCAATGAACTTTGTCAAGTAGCTAGTCCTCTTTGGGATTCAGGGTCTTCATCTGTGATCAGTTATCAGCCATTTGATAGGCACCTGCAAAGCTAGCCATGGAGTACAAAATTAAAAAAAAAAACTACTCCCTGTCCTCCAGAAGCATACATTCTAATGGTATACACACATGTATAGAAATAAATACAAAACACATACAGATACCAGGTAATATCACAGTGTAGGGCAGTAAGTGCTAGCAGTTAGGAGTGGAGGAGAAGGCCAGGAGGATTCATGCAGATGGCGACTCCTGAACTGAGTCTTAATGGAAACCAGGGATTCTATGAAGTGGTGATGAGGAGGGAAGGCATTGAAGAGATAGAGAAGAGCCAGTGCAAAGGTACAGGAGATGAGAGATGGAGAGTCATGTGTGGATGCTTTAGTTTCTAAGGTCTTCTTTTGGAAGTCTGAGATTGATTCATAGGAATGTCAACATGGCTAGACATGTGAAGGAGAGCAATAATATCATGTGAAAGCATAATATTAGGGTCACAAAATTTTAGATAATCAAAATTAAGCAATGTATTAGGCCTAGCTAAAGTGTACTGAGCTTCAATAGTTACAAGCTATTGTAATTGATCATTAAAATTGATTGATTTTTTGTATTGTGTTATAATTGATTATTAAAACAAATGGCCTACGTGCATACTGGAGCATCCACTCTAAGATAGCAGATGACGCTAGCATTCTCTACACCTGATAAGACAGATGGAAGCTCATTCTTTCTCACAAAACTGCTCTTGTTTGAATCTTGTCATTTTCAATGTTGTTTCTTCTGCCTGGAAGTCCTTGATCTGTAGGATCCAGTCTGTTCTGATTAGACATTCCCAAATGTTGCTTTGAATTGTTTTCCCTTTCCCTTTGAGAAACATTCTGTTCCCAAGTTGTAACTTAATGTAGAATCTGACAGTGTGAAGTAATTTCCATGAGGGTTTCCATAAGAGCATTTAAGACCCAGATTTCTTGTGTCAAACAGCCTCATTGGTAGATAGAGAAGGATCTCTGTTGAACAACTGTCCTCCTAATAGAGGTTTGAATTTTTAAAATTGATCTTTTAATAAAAGATAGTTACCAATAGAACTGATCACTCAACACAGCTCTGAGTGGTCCCCTTGATTTGCTTTGACAGCGTGGCATCTTGGACTCCCATCAGTTTCTGATAGAGGTTAGCATTGGCTCAACAGCCTTTTCTCCATTGACGCTCATGGACCCAGTTATCAGAGGTAAGAGAATTTCATTTAAATCATCAGTGAACAATTGTCTGCATCTGCAGGACTATGGATCTTTTCTAGACCCATGTTGTATATGTACTGCATCTGCTAGGCATAATATTTAAACAAAGTGTGTGTGGGGGGGGGGGGTAATTTTAATTGAATAGGATATCCTATTAAGCACTCATAGTCCAATAAGAAATTTTCACTATGATAAGACATTGAGATTAATCTGGTTTTAACAGAGATGGAGTTAGTAAATATTTCTCACAATGATTTGAGTTTTCCGTAACTGGTAGGAATAGAGTGGAATAAACATTTATTAAGTTCCTATTATGTGCCAGGAGCATCTAGGTGGTACAGTGGGTACAGTACTGGGTTTGGAATAAGTAAGACACATCTTCATGAGTTCAAATCCAACCTCAAACACTTACTTACAAGCTCTATGATCCTGGGCAAGTCACTTAACCCTGTTTGCTTTAGCTCCTTATCTGTACAACAAACTGCAGAAGGAAATGTCAGATCATTCCAGTATCTTTGCCAAGAAAATGTTCAAGAAAACCCTAAATAAAGTCATAAATAGTTGGACACAACTGGAAAATGACAAAACAACAATTATGAGCCAGGTACTGTGCTAGGCACTTTGCAAAAATTATTCCATTTTATCCTCACAGAAACCGTCTAAGGTAGGTCCTATTATTATTCCTCTTTTACAGATTAAGCAGAGGTTAAATAACTTACTCAGGGTCACACGGCTAGGCAATGTCTAAGACTGGATTTGAACTCAAATTTTATTGACTCAAGACCCATCACTCTCTCTACTGCATCTAAAGGCCTCAATGTCAGGGTGAAAGGTATCTTCCCACCCCAGTTTCCTTACTCATAAGCAATTATGAACGGAGTTCAGACATGGGAGTTCCTGGGTGTTGGACAGCACTAGTGAGATTCTTGTTTTCTCTGTATCACTTGAGATTATACATTGATAGAATTATGAATGATTTACTCTTTCCAGTAGGTGAATGAATGTGTCATCTCTGAAAGCCATGACTGTGATATACTTTCCTTTAGTGATACAATAAAGCTGTCATTCTGATCTAAGACACCTACCAATGCTAGTTGTACTTCACACTTCCCATCTGTGATCAGCATATTTGACAGCAAGGGAGACTAGAGGAACCTTAGGATGTGAGAGGTACAGAAGTTTTTCTTCATCATTCCCTTAAATTCCAAATAGGGAGTCTAGGACGAAGTATTCCTGGGTTAAAGGTGATGAGTACTCTGCCTTGATTGTCTTTTTCAATGCAAGACCCTGTTCTCTTCTTTCCCAAATTACTCCAAGCAACATGACTCCTTTTTCCTTGACTTGTTCCCTGTAAGCTTGTTATAAAATGAGAATGAGAATGTCTATGTCTGTATATATGTGTACATGTGCTCATGTATGTGTGTGTATGTATATATTTGGAAGTGAAGGGCTGCCAGTTTAGGAAGGGTGGGATTTTATCACATATGTTGTTATTACTAATTAGTCTCTTACAAGTACACTTGAGGTCCAATATTCTAAGAATTAGCATTCACGTTGATTCCATGAGGAAATTTCTCAAAGCCTGGAGACTAAACTTTGTAGTTTAAAACCTCCCAAGATAAAATGAAAGATTCATTAGAGGACTAAAGCTAGAGCCCTGACAGTTAGTCTTGGGTATTAACAATAGCTCTGTTGTATCCACAGTTGTTAATATCTGCAAATATCATTTGTCTTTGGAATAGTCAGTCCGGTAAATAGAATGAGTCCAATGGTGAAGAGCTTTAAATACAAGACATAGAGGTTCCCATTTGGGCCTAGAGGAAATAGGGATTTTGTTGAGTAGGGGAGAGGTATGACATGGTCATTCCTGGGTTTTAGGAAAATTGCCTGGGCAGCTCTGCCAGAAATAGAATGGAGAAGGAAGAGATTTGAGAAAGGGAAACCAATTAAGAGTCATTGGAAAAGATCTGGTTGTGTGTAAGTAGAAAGGAGACATATTGAAAAGATTATATGGAATGAGAAACGACAAGATTTGTCAAGTGAATGGATAGAAGAGGTGAAGGTAATGAGGAGTTGAGGATGACACTGAGATTGTCCATCAGAGGCCAAAAGAATGGTGATACCTTCAACAGAAATGTGCTTGTTTGGAAGAAAAGAAGGTTTGGGGAAAAGGCAGTGACTTCTTTCATGAAATTGTTTGTATATAGCCCTCGACTTATTTTTTCTGAGCTTCAGTGGCCCTAGACACAAAATGCACGTTGCCCATTTCTACTTTATCAGATGAGGTCCCAAATCCATAAAGTCACTGGTCATTGATACTTTCATTGGGATAACCTCATCTGAGTCCCTCCCCTCTGAGCTGACCTTCCATCCACTTTGTACAAATATGTATATGTGTGTATATATTTAATTTTAACACCCATTAAAAAAATTTTTTTTGAGTTCTGCATTCTCTCCCTTCCACTCATCACCACCCATCGAGAAGGCAAGAAATGTGATACCAATTATACTTATGAAATCATTCAAAACATATTTCCACATTAGCCATGTTGCAGAAAAGCAAGAAAAATAGAGTAAAAAAAATTATGAATCAATCTGTATATAGACTCCATCAGTTCTCTGCCTGGAAGTAAATAGAATTTTTCATGACAAATCCTTCAGAATTGTCTCCTATCCTTGCATTGATCAGAATAGCTAAGTCATTCACAACTCATCATCATTGCAATATTGCTCTTGTTCTACTTGTTCTACTCACTTTATTTTGCATCATGTAAGACTTCTCAAGTTTTTTCTGAAACCATTCTGCTTGTCATCTCTTAAGCACAATAGTATTCCATCACAGCTATATACTACAATTTGTTCGACCATTCCCTAATTGATTTTCTGTCCTATTAGTCAATCTGATGGATGTGAGGTGCTTCCTCAGAGTTGTTTTAATTTGTGTTTCTTTGATCAATAGATTTAGAGCATTTTTTTCATGATTATAGATAACTTTTATTTCTTCATCTGAAAACTGCCTGTTCTTATCTTTTGACATTTACCGTTTAAGGAATGACTTATATTCTTATAAATTTGACTACATTCTCTCTCTATTTAAGAAATGAGACTTTTATTAGAGAAACTTTCTATGAAAGAATTTTTTTCCCTCAGTCTCCTCCTTTCCTTCTATTTTTAGCTATATGGGTGTTTTTTATTTTGTTTTGTTTTTTGCAAAACCTTTTCAATTTAATGTAACCAAAATTATCTCATTTACTTCCTGTAATGCCCTCTGTCATTTGTTTGGTCATAAAATCTTGCCCTAGCCATAGATTTGACAGGTAAACTATTCCATGATCCCCTGATTTGTTTATGATATCACCCTTTATGTCAAAAGAATGTGCCCATTTTGATCTTATTTTGGTATATGGTGCAAGATGTCGGTCTGTATTGACTTTCTGCCAAACTTCTTTCTAGTTTTCCCAGAAAATTTTCACAAACGGTGAGTTCTTGTCCCCAAAGCTTGGATCTTTACATTTATCAAACACTAAATTGCTATGGTTGTTTTCTACTGTGTACTGTGTTCCTAATCATTCTACTCCTTAGCCAGTAGCAGACCGTTTTGGTGATCGCTGCTCTGTAACAGAGTTTAAGACATATTACTACTAGACCGCCATCCTTCACAATTTTTCATTGATTCCCTTGGCATTGTTGACCTTCTGTTCTTTCAGATGCAATTTACTACATTTTCTAGCTCTATAAACTATTTTTTTTTGTAATTTGATGAATATGGATGGCACTGAATAAGTAATTTTAATAGAATTAATTTATTTAGGTAGAATCATCATTTTTATTACATTGGCTTGGCCTATCCATGAACAACTAATACTTCTCCAATTGTTCAAATTTGTCTTTATTCGTGTAAAAAGTGCTTTGTAGTGGGGCTCATTAGTTCCTGGGTTCATCTTGGGATGTAAATTTCCAAGTATTTGATATTGTCTGCAGTTATTTGAAATCTTATTTCTCTTTCTAGTTCTTCCTGCTGGATTTTGTTGGTAACATATAGAAATGCTGATGATTTATGTGGGTTTATTTTGTATCCTGCCGCTTTGCTGAAGTTGTTAATTGTTGGCAGTTGTTTTAGTTGATTTACTAGGATCTCTAAGTATGCCATCATACTATCTGCAAAGAATGATAGTTTTGTTTCCTCACTGCCTGTTCTAATCCCTTCCATTTATTTTTCTTGTTTTATTGCTACAGCTAACATTTGTAGTATGATATTAAGTAATAGTGGTGACAATGGGCATTCTTGCTTCACCTCTGATCTTATTGGAAAGGCTTTTAGCTTATCTCCATTACAGATAAAGCATGTATAGAACACTTTTACATGTATATGTGAATGCATATGTACATGTATATGTGTGTGTGTATGCCTATGCATACATGCACACATGCCCCTATTTGTGTGTAATAGTGGCCATCTTGGGCAGGGGAGAAAAAAAGAAAAAATACATGATAAGCCTGTTATATATTTGAAAGGAATAGCAAGTTGTAGATAGTAGATTTGCAGTTTCATGTATAATGACTTTTTAAATTGTACTGTAAGGAAAATGTTCAATTCCATAAGTTAAAAATAAAGTAAAATGAAGAACAAACAATGCTTACAGGTAGTTTTAGATACACATCACTTATCATTTTAAGGGAGGCTCTGTTTATTCCTATACTTAATAGTGTTTTTAATAGGAGTAAATGTTTATTTTGTTGAAAGCTTTTTCTGCATATATTGAGATAATCAATTTATTTTTGTTGTTTTTGTTATTGATATGCTCAATTGTGCTGATAATTTTACTAATATTGAAACAATCCTACATTCTTAATATAAATAACACCTCATCATAGTGTACGATCTTTGTGACATATTGCTATAATCCCCTGGTTAGTATTTTATTTAAATTTTTTGCATCAATATTTACTAGGGAAATTGGTCTGTAGTTTTCTTTTTCCATTTTTCCTCTTCCTGGCTTATGTATTAGCAACATATTTGTGTCATAAAAGGGTTTTAGTAGACTCTTTCTTTTCTTTGACTATTTTTCCAAATAGATTATATAGTATTGGAATTAATTGTTCTTAAACCATTTGGTAGAATTCACTAGTCCTGAGAATTTTTTTCTTAGCAAGATCATTGATGGTTTGTTTGATTTCTTTTCTGAGTTAGGGTCATTTAAGTATCCTATTTCTTCTGTCGATTTAGGCAGTTTATATATATTTTTTGTAAATAAGTATCTCATCTATTTCATTTTGATTGCCAGATTTATTGACATATATTTGGGCAAAATAACTCCTAATAATTGTTTAAATTTCATTTTTATTGGTGCTGCATTTATTTTTTTTCATTTCTGATACTGGTCATTTGGTTTTATTTATTTTTTTTAAATCAAATTAACCAATGATATGTTTATTTTACCCCATGAAACCAGCTCTTAGTTTTATTTATTAGTCAGTGTTTTTTTTTTCCAGTTTTATTAATCTCTCCTTTGTTTTTTAGGTTTCCAATTGAGTGTTTAACTGTCTTTTTTATTTTTTCTTGTTTTTTTAAATTGCATGCCCAATTTGCTGATCTTTTCTTTCTATATTTCATTGATGAAAGGACTTAGAGATGCTAACTTTCCCCTAAGTACTGTTTTGCCCATATCCCATAAATTTTGGTATATTTTCTCATTGTTGTCATTCTCTTTGAAGACTTATTTGTTGGGGGCGGAGCCAAGATGGCAGCGTAGCAGCAGCAACATACCGCATCTCTCACATAGCCACCCCAAAATACCCATAAAATAGAACTCTAAACCAATCCTAGAACTCCAAAACACACACAAAGATACTTCCCACTAAAGTCAGCTCAGCTACGAGGAACCATATCAGCACTGCGAACCGAAACCAACCTGGCCTGAAGCCGCTGCTGAGCCCTGGGGGTGGCCTAGTTCCTTTTCAATATTCCTAACAGCGCCAGAAGTGCATCTTGGAATTTCATGACCCAACAGGGATAGCCGGGAAACATTAGTTCACTCTCTGAGATAAGACTTCTCTTCAAGTATTTGTCATCTGGGTTTCAGATGAAAACCTAGAGGGGTAGGGTTTTATCCTCAGAACAGGGAATTTTTACTTTTGAAATC
>CM053582.1:569745769-569764078 GCA_028627135.1 Pseudochirops cupreus | reverse complement strand
TACCAAAAAGTGACATAGGAGAGAATAGACTGGGGGAGGGGGGACACACTGGAATGGCTTTTTTGGGGTGGTGGGTAAGGGAAAGAAGGGGAGAAAATATGTAACTCAAAATCTTGTGGAAATGAATAATGTAAACTAAAATAAAATTTTAAAAAATTTTAAAAAATTAAAAAAAAACAATCCAATAAAACAAAAAGAGTGGAAGACTAAAAAAAAAAAAAAGAAGACCTATTAGTTGTTTCTATGATTTGTTCTTTGACCCACTTGTTCTTTAGGATTAGATTGTTTAGTTTCCAATAATTATTGATCTATACTTCCAAGTCTCTTTATTGAATATAAGTTTTATTACCTGACAGTCTGAAAAACATGCACTTAATATTTCTGTTTTTCTGCATTAATGAGGGTTTTTATGCCCTAATACATGGTTAATTTTTGTGAAGGTTCCATCTACATTTGAGAAAAAAGACACATTTCTTTCTATTTCCATTCAATTTTCTCTAGACGTCTATCATATTTAACTTTTATAAAATTTTATTCATCTCCTTATCTTATTTCTTATTTATTTTAAGATTAGATTTATCTAGTTCTAAAAGAGAGAAATTGAGGTATCCTACTAGTATAGTTTTACTATCTACTTCTTTCCATAACTCATTTACCTTTTTCTTTAAGAATTTGGATGCTCTGCCATATGGTGAATGTATGTTTATCATTGATAGTACTTCATTGTCCATTGCAACTTTTAGAAAAATGTAGTTCCCCAGTTCCTTTCTTTCAATTAGGTCTATTTTTGCTTTTGCTTTGTCTAAGATCATGATTACTAACCTTGCCCTTTTTTTCTTTAACCTAAGCAAAAGCACAATAGATTCTGCTCCGGTCCTTTATTTTTACTCTGTGTATGTCTCTTTCTTTCAAGTGTTTTTCTTGTAAATGACATATTGTTGGATTCTGGTTTCAACTATCCATTTCCTTTTTGTGTGTGAATTTATCTCATTCTCATTTATAATACGATTTCTAACTGTAATTTCATCCATTCTTTTTTCTCCTGTTTATCCCTCTCTTTCTCTCTCTTATTACCCTGTCCATCCTCAAAAGTCTGTTTTGCTTCTGACCACTGCCTTTCTTAATCTATCTTCCCTTCTATCAGTATCCCCCTTCTCTTATTTCCTTTCCCTCCTCCTTTTCTGTCAGGTGAGATGGATTTCTATATCCAAATGAGTGTTTGTTGTTCTGTTTGTTGTTCTGTCTTCGAACCAATTCTGATAAATGAGGTTCACTATCCCCATTATCCCCACCACTGTAAAAGTGCTTCATTTTGTACTTCTTTTATGTGAGAGATTTCTCCCATTTTTCTTCCTTCCTCATTCTTTCAATGCATCCCTTTCTCTTGCCCCTTAATTTTTTGAGATCATCTTATCATAGTCAATTCATACTTGTACCCTCTGTCTATGTATATTACTTCTAACTGCCCTAATAATGAGAAAGTTCTTAGGAATTACAGGTATTATATTCCCATATAGGAATGTAAACAATTTAACCTTACTGAGTCCCTTATGGTTTCTCTTTCATGTTTATCTTTTTATTCTTCTTTGTAGTCTCATATTTGAAAGTCAATTTTTTTTATTCAGCTTATTGTTTCTGACCTGTGAGCTTCCAAAAGCTGCTGCTGTCACTGTTGCCACCTCCAAGGTCTACTGCTGGTATTGCCACCACATACCCTATACTTCAGACCAACACCCACCTCAGTGTCACAGGCTTATCGTGCCAACCTCCTAAGTTGTATTGGGCTAGAAAAATTTCTCACCCTTACTTTTTATTGGCTCTTCAATTCCAGAATTCAATTTTAGGCATTATTTTAAAGTTGTTTGGAAGAGATTATTGGGAGAGGTCAGCTAAGTTGCTGCCTGTTCTCCGTTATCTTGGCTCTTCCCCCAATTTATAAATATATCTTGTATAAGCTTTCACTGTGACTGTGGACTCTTCTATCAAAGGTGAGCTCCTTGTGCACAGCAAGTATATTTTCCTTTTTTTGTGTGTTTTTTTTTTCAAAATCTTCATTGCTTGGCAGAGTGCCTGAACATTGCTGATTAGTTGGTTGGTTGATTGGTAGGGTGAGAGACTAAATTAAGAAGTCTCATCTCCATTCGTTAAATAAATAAAGCTAACTTAAGTAGTTTGTCTAGGGCCACCCATCTGGTGAATAGGAGATAACTAGAAACCAGTTCTTCAGGTACCTATCCCAGTGTTCTACTATATATTCTTCTACTATCTCATACAACTGCCCTACCAATGAAAGGTGTGGACTCAATTATCTGGAAGGTACCTTCTAACACTTCATAGATCACTACAGCTGTGTCTGTTCCTGTGATGAATGGAATCAAGATTCTAGGCCTCTTTTTGTTTTTGCTTCTTTAGAGAATTATATTACTTCAAAGGGCCAAAGCTGGTATTGCTATCCTGAAGGACTGTGGGAAATTGTCCTTCGCATGAGAAACTTTGTTTTCTCTGGACAAAACGATTGCTTGATTTTCTGTAACCATATCCTATTAATGTGTTATTTGTCTCCAGGTACATTCTAGCCATATCAGTCACTGTGACTGCTTAATCAACTATGAATCATCTTCATGTTTCTCACCGTCTTCTCAAATGCATGTAAAAGGTTATTAAAAGTCCCCAAGGAAGAACTAGCTTATCAGGCCCCTTAGGGCTTCTGTGGTCTGGTTCTTCCCCTGCAGCTATTGGAATAAATAGATAAGAAATGCCAAGTACCTAGTTCATTCTTGAACATTTGTGGGATTTTTTTATAAAATATTTCATTCAGATATTTTGGGACTAAAACTCATAAGTCGAAGAACTTTATAAATGTTAGCTATTATTTCTATTAGGAAATATTTCAAATTAATTCAGCTAGACGGTGTTGTGAATAGAATGCTGGACCTGAAGTCAGGAAGACCTGAGTTCAAATCTAGCTACAGATACTCTGTGACCCTGGGCAAGTCACTTAACCTCTGTTTGCCTTACTTTCCTCTACTGCAAAATTGGGATCATAATAACAGCTACCTCACGGGATTGTTGTGATGACAAACTCTTAGCATAGTGCCTACAACACAGTAGGCATTACATAGATGCTCATTCTCTTCCTTCCCCTCCCCCCTAGTATTATTAATCACTAATCAGACTCTGTTTCCCTCTCAGGCAAACATGAAATTTGGTGCCTTTTAGCAAGTGTCTTTTGGGTGCTTGTTTTTGGAGCTGCTAATGGTGGCATTAAGAATAAACCCTTGCGGAATCCAGAAGCTAACATGAGCATTGTAAGTCATGTTAATGAAAACATGAAGGGAAATACCATGTGGGATGGGGTGTGGTTAAGAGCCACACTGAGGTGTAGTGAAAGGAGGAATGGACTTGGCATCAGAGGGCCTAGGTGATTCTGAATCTCTGCTTATCCTCACTCAGACTCCACTTCCTGTGCCCCACTGCTCTCTCTGTTACCTCCATATGCCTCGATCAGATCCTCCCAATATCCTACTCTGTACTTCCCCACCGTTTCCACTGTGCCCTCTGTAATGCCTGCTCCATAGGTAACAAGTTAGCTTTCCTCTTTAATTTCTCCTTCTTCACTCTCACTTGGTTCCTTCCTGATGGCACAGCCTCTCTGGCTGCCCTGGCTACATTTTCACTCATTCCCCTCAACTTAGAGATCAAGGTGGAAAAGTCAGAATACTCCTTGTTCTCCATTGGTTTCTCTACCAATGTTCATTTGTAAACTCATCTCCTTTGTGGTTCTTATTCATATTTACCACCCAGTCAAAATCTTGGTAATTGTTGTGTACTGACCTCCAAGATACTCCCTACCCTTCTCAATGAGTTCAATGCCAGACTCATAGTATTTCTCTTCTCCCCAACTCTTGCCCTCATACTAGGGGCTAGTATCATACTGATATTCCTTCAAATATTCTAACCTCCAAGTTCTTCAATTTCCTCATTTCCCATGGCCCACCATTCTACCCTATCACAGCTACACACAGAGATAAAATCAGCTACGTCCAAACAAAACAAAACAAAGTAAGGAGGAAGGAAGGAGAGAGGGAGGGAGAGAAGGAAGGGAGAGAAGGAAGGAAGGAAGGAAGGAAGGAAGGGAAAGAGGGAGAGGGAAAAGGAAAGGAAAATAAAGAGAAGAGAAGAAAAAAAGAATAGAAAAGCAAATATGGTTTGATCTGCCCTTGGAGTCCATCAATTATCTGGAAGTGGATCCCATATTTCATCATGAGTCCTTTGGAGTTGTGGTTGGTCATTGTGTTGATTCAGATTATTGTCTTTACAAGATTTTTGTTTTTATACAAATTTTCCTAGTTTTGCTCACTTGGTTTTGTGTCTCTCCTATTAATCTTTAGTTGCTCCATATCTTCTGGCTGGTTCCCTACTACCTACAAACACACCCATGTCTTCTCAACTTCAAAAAGCTCTCATGTGATTGTCCTATTCCTTGATCCTGTATCTCTCCTCCTGTTCACCTCGAACCTCCTTGAGAAAGCTGTCTATGATTGGTGCCTCCATTTCCTTCCCATCACTCTGTCGTAAAACCCTCTGTAGTCTGGTTTCCAACCTCATCATCGAACTGAAATTTTTCTCTCCGAAACTCCTACATTATTCTTTTCCTTTGCATCTGAACTCCTTGAGAAGGTTTTCAACAATGATTGCTTTGACTTCCTTTCCTCACACTCTCTTCTTAGCTCTCTATAGACTGGCTTCTGACCTCCTCATGCAATGATTTCTTAATTGCCATATCTAAATCACCTCAATCCCCATTCTTCTTGATCTCTGGCTGCCTAGGACACTGTTGGTCACTCTTTCTTGATATTCTCTTATCTCTAGGTTTTTGTGTTGCCCTTTTCTAATTGTGCTCCTACCTGTCTGACCACTCTTTCTCTGTCTCCTTTGCTGGATCTTCATTTGAGTAATACCTGTTGACTTTGGGTGTTCCCTAAAACTCTGTTCTAAAACCTCTTATCTTTATTCATTATACTATTTTACATGATGATGCCATCAGCTTACTTGGATTTATTATCTCTATGTAAATAATTCTGCAACCTATTTATCTAGCCTTAACCTCTTTCCTGTCCTCCATTCTCACATCTCTAATTGTCTATTAGTCATCTCAAATTGGACATCCCATCAACATCCTAAACTGAATATATACAAACTTTTCCCAAACTTTTCCATCTTCAAAACTTTCCAATTACCACTGAGGCCACAGCAGTCCCCCAGTTTCCCAGCTTCAATCTAGGTATCATCCCCCACTTCTCATTCCTTTTCCTCACTCTCCTCACAAAATCCAATCTATTGCCAAGACCTGTTGATTTCACCTTCATGCCATCTCTCAAATATGGCCCCCTCTGTCCTCTGACATGGCCACCATTCTGGTGCAGGCTCAGATCACCTTATGGCTGGAGTATTACAAGAGCTACCAGTGGGCCTGTCTGCTTCAAATCTCTCCCTCCTCCAGTCCATCCTCCACTCAGCTATCAAATTGATCTTTCTAATGATCTAGCTTAACCTCAGTAAACTTCCATAGCTTCCAATCAACCTCAGAATCCAATATAAAATCCTCTATTTAGCTTCTAAAACTATTTATAGCTTGTCTACTTCTTTCCTGTCCAGTCTTCTCATCCCTCAGTCTCTCCTCCGCACAGAAGTACTCTTTGGTCCAGTGACACCAGCTTCTGTTTCCCTTTACACAAGACTTCCTGTGTCTGGATGTTTCACTGGTTGTTCCCCATATCTCTGAGGATCTTCCCCCTTGTCTCTGCCTCGTGGCTTCCACAGTTTCCTTCAAGTCCCAACTCCCATCCTGCCTACAAGAACCTTTACCCACTTGCCCTTCCACTTCCCACTTTCCCTCTGATGTTACTTCCCATTAACACTGTATTTATTGTCCATATATAGACATTTGCATGTTGTGTCCCCCATTCAAATGCAGGTTCTTTGAGATCCAGGGCTGTGCTTTGCCTCTCTTTACATCCCTTGCACTTGGCGCAGTGCTTGGCACAAGGTAGGCAGTTAATAAATGCTTATTGACTTGACTGGACTTGATTGGACTCTGCCGGAGATTGTGAGCTAGACATTGGAGCCTCAGTTTCCTCTTCTGTAAAAATTAGAGTGATAATCATATAAATGCTCTAAAGCTTGTTATTTACAACTCAAGTATCCAATGCCAACATTATTATCGGTGACCAGAACCTCCAGAGTGGTGGGAATGTGAATTATTCCTAGGCACATGAGATCACCCGAACTTTGCTATTCACTACCTCTGTGATCTGGGGCTAGTTGCAGCATTTCTGAGCCCCAGTACCCTAATGGGTAAGGTGAGAATAATATTTTCCCTCCTTGTTCATAGTGTTGCTATAAAAAAAAAGTGCAATAGAAGCCATGAAAAATCCCCTGGAATGCTGTTTTTAATATCTGCTATTGTTTCTCCCTCGGCACTTACATGGCTCCCTCTGTATATATCTTGTCCAATAATGCTTTTGCCTTCTCTCCAGAGGCTGGCCCAGGGTCTGCCTCTCTGGCTCCTGTGTCTTTCTCTATATGCCACAGGAGCATTTGGGCTTTCTTGCTTTAAGATGAACCAGCCAATGGTACCAATGTGAAGACTTTTTCTTTCTTCCATACAGAGCCAGATTATTTCTTACTGGGGCTACCCCAGTGAAGCATATGATGTTATAACAGAAGATGGCTTCATTCTTGGTGTTCACAGGATTCCTTATGGGAAAGAACCCTCTAATAGACTAGGTAAGAGGCATCATGTTATGAAAAACTCAACACAATGAGACCCCAAACTTGAGTGAGTGAATGCCTAGAATTCACCTAGGTAGGAGGTAGCCTGGATGTGGTAGGAAAGAAGAGTTCTGGGCTTGGGTAGATGTTCAAAACCCAACTTGGACATTTGCTAGCTGTGTAAACATCTCAATATAGGCTTATGAGGGTTTAGAATATCAATAATTCAGTACAAGGAAACAGCACATAAAAGACAGTAGAGCAAGTCAGCTTTATTGAGGAGATGTTTATAATATGGAAAACAATCAGGGAGAGTGGTAGAAATAGGGCAGGTTCACTCAACCTGGGTGGAATTAGGTGTACAAAACCAGCAAAGTCTACTGGGATTTTACAAGGTCCTTATCTAGGTCAAGAAGGCACAGGCATTGGGGAGAAAGAGTGAAAAGTATGGACCTAGGGACTGGTGCTGATTCATGATAGCTGGGGTTGGTGGTAGGGGAAGACTTTTGGAAATTTCTTGGCTATCTGATTTGATTCAAGCTACGTATAGGCAGGATAGGCTTTGGTCCTTGCTGCTGGTCTTACTCTAACATGGTAACTCAAGGCAGGGCTTCTTCACAGAATGAGACAAAAGAGGTTACTGAAGGCATTACAGTGACCTGGGCAAATCATTGGATTTAGAGACAGCAGAGGATAGCAGAAAAGGCATGGGACTTGGACTCATAAGGACCTAGGTTCAGAATCTGCCTTAGATGCTTACTAACTCTGTGACTCCTCATCTAGAAGATGTGGGTGAGGCCACATGGAAACTAAAATCCCTCCAGTACTAAATCTGTGAAATGAGTAAGAGAATATTTAGACATGTGGACTTCCTTAGGAAGCAGGTGTCAGCGGGTCTTGGAAATGCTATTGAACTTGGTAATGAGATATCTCTCCTTCATTTTGCAGCTCAGAGGCCCATTTTCTATTTGCAGCATGGGATGTTTGTGTCTGCCAGTATCTGGGTGGCCAATCCACCCTACACCAGCCTCGCCTTCACTTTGGCAGATTCAGGTTATGACGTGTGGATGGGGAACAGTCGTGGGAACATGTGGTCACGGAAACATGTGCACCATTCTCCAGAATCACCAGAATTCTGGGCTTTCAGGTAGAAAAGGGATGTTTGAAAACAAGATTCCACTGGGTTTTCTAGATGTATGGAAAGCCAGTAATTGGGTTTTTTCCTTCTTTAAGGGGGAAAGTTATTATAATGAGTGGGTATGCTATCATTAAGAGAGACTTTTTGGAAAAGAGTTTAAAAGATGGATAGGAGTTCAACAGGAACAGAAGGGGAAGATGGTGATGACAGAAATTTAGCAACAGCAGCAATACGGGGCACCTCCTGCTTTGGGGCCCTATCCTGTTTTATCCCACAGGCAGACCATGCATCACATGCATGTGTGGCCTAGAGATGAGCAAAGGGAAAGATGCACCTGATGGACCCTCCCCTTCCTTCCCTTCCCCCATGAATTAAGAGGCCCTATCCTGTTTAGGGCTCTCTTCACCAGGTGACAGAACCATTGCTGTTGGTCTAGGACCTGAATGTCAAGCATGGAGGTTGCCTCAACTGGTAATCTCTAGTGAAGAAATGCCCCAAATTGGCGCCATCATTCCTCTGACAATTCAGTGATCAATGGGGAAATCTTTACTTTGAAAGTGCCATGACTGAGTCTGAATTATGGCCAACATTACTGTTTCACAGAAGCACTAGTTCTTATTTGCTTCCATTCATCTCACCCAAACTCATTAAGTTCCCACTTGGGCAGACCTATGCTAGGCCCTGGAGAGAACTTGACAGATAACCAGGATGAATAAGTAGACCCTGCCCTCATGGAGTTTGCAGTCTAGTAAGGGATCCAGAAGGCTCCTTGGGATGCTTGAGGTCTGTGAAGTCATCCACAAACATGGACGTTCAGAAAATTAAAGTGGTTCCTTCACTGATAGCTGTCTTTACTATCTCACCACGGTGTGGAGGTCACCTTGGACTCTTAGAGGCTCAGGGAGAACATACATACAGCTCTGTGGCTCCTACCAACCACAAGGACTCCAGCAGAGGTCTCTTTGTTGTCTGAGGACCAGCACAGCCAAGGTCAACACCTCAGAAGGTGGCCATGAGACAATGATATTTTTAAAAAATTTTTGGATATGAAAATCATTCACTTAAGGCCTGGAATGGAGGAAGTGGAAGGGGAGGATCTCCCTCAGTTCAGCAAAAGGCCATCCTGTTGGACTCATGAGCCCTTGAGATTAAAGGGTGTGTCTATCTAGAAATGTCTTTTTCTTTAAAAATAAAGGCTACAGCATCTGGTTTCTCTTCTCTTTTTCTTTTGCAGTTTTGATGAAATGGCTAAATATGACCTTGTTGCCACTTTGAATTTTGTTATGAACAAAACCAGTCAGGAGACACTGTATTATGTGGGCCATGACCAGGGCGCCACCATTGGTATGTGTAGATCAATGGACATCAATGAAGTCAACAAGGATGTTGACTCCTACGTGTCAGGCACTATATTGAGTACTGGGGAAGTAGATTCCAAAGAGGAGGGTAAAGGACAGTAAGGAGATCAGGATGATGTCACAGCTTTAAACCTAGGAAACTGACTGGAAGGATGGTGGTGCCTTCAGTGGACATGGGAAGTTTGGGAAAGGGTTTTGTTGGAAAGGTAATGAGATTGTCGACACACTGAGTTGGAGATGCTACAGGACAACCGATTTAAAAGATACACTGGGCAGCTGGGGATGGACAACTGAAGCTCAGGGTGGAGTCACTGGGGCTTTGTTAAAAGTCACAGAGACTTAGAAATCAGCTGTCTAGAGATGATAATTCAATCTGATGAAGCCATATAGACAGGGCTGAGAGAGAATAGAAAGAAGCCCAGGCCACAGACTTGCAGAACATCCACAATTCTAGGGTGAGACAGGGATGGTGAAAGAACATGGAGGAGGAGTGGTCAGACAGGCAGCAGGAGAATCCTGCAGAAGACAGCACATGGGAATAAAGTGTAGCCAGCTCGGTGAAATGCAGCTGAGGTCAAGAAGGATGAGGCTGCAGAAAAGACCCAGACTGGCCAACTAAGAGGACATGAGCACATTGGAGAGAGCAGTTTGGGTTGATCTGATAGGTGCTAAGCCAGACTGCAAAGGGCAGAATAGGTAATGATGCCAGACCACTTTTTTCTAGGAGTGTGCCTGAGAAGGGAGGGAGAGACATACAGGAAGGTAGCTTTAGGGTTGGACAAATCTATTGCAGGTTGTTTTTTTAAGGATTGGGGAACTCTGGCCATGGTTCTTGGCCTCAGTCCTAGAGAGTAAATGTGAGGATTCCTGACTAAGCTGGGTTCTGCCCTTGACTTGGAATTTGCTGGACCAAAATAAAGAAGAGTGGAATTCAGTTCCCAGAGCCAGACTTGTTGGAAGGACATGAATAAGCTAGAAAGTATCCAGAGGAGGATGTCAGACCAGCTCACATGAGAAGTAGAAGGAACTGAGCTGATTCAGCTCAGTGAAAAGGGGACTGGGGGGGGGGGGCCAGAGAGGAGGAGTCATGACATCTGCTTCTAAGTATTTGAAGGCCTGTCCTGTGGAAGTTGAGATTAGACTTGTTTGATTTGGCTCATGGACAACTAGGTAGCACCACAGTAGATAAAGTGCCAGGCCTGGAGTCAGGAAGACTTACCTTCCTGAGTTCAAATCTGTCCAACTGCTTACTAGCTGTGTGACCCTTGGTAAGTCACTTAACCCTGTTTGCCTCAATTTTCTCATCTTTAAAATGATCTAGAGAAGAAAATGGCAAACCAGATCAATATCTTTCTCAAGAAGACCCCAAACGGGGTCACAAAGAGTCAGACCACTGAAAAAAGACTAAACATAACAATTTGGCACACAGGACTAATACAAGGAAGTTGTAAGGAAGCATGTTTGAGCTTGATATAATTATGAATTTCTAAACAATGAGAGCTATCCCAGAGATGAAGGAGTCTCTAGCCCCAGCTTGGATAACCATTTGGAAGCAAGGTGATGCAGTGTCTAGATTACTAGACCTGGAATTAGGAAGGCCTGAGTTTAAATCCTGCCTTGGGAACTTACTAGTTATGTGACCCTGGATAAATCATTTTACCTCTGTTTGCCTCAGTTTCCTCATCTATAAAAAGTGATCTACCCTTTAGTATCTGCTACAGTTTATTGTAAGGATTAAACGAGATAGTGTATATGTAAAGTGCTTTGCAAATGGTCAAGTTCCCTTTTTCATAAAGTATGCTGTGGATGGGATTCTTCTTCAAATACAAGTCGGGTGAGGGACCCTTTGAGCCCCCTTCCAGCTCTGAGGTGCCCTTGATGCCATGTTGAGCCAACCCATTCTTTACCATGAAGACTCCCTTCTAATTTTGCCTGGTGATGGGGCTCTGAGAATGCCTCAATGTAACTGATGGTACTATAGGAAGACCCTTTACCCTAATTTTTACTCTATATTTACTATATTTACCCTATATTTACTCATTTTCTCAATGTAATTTAAATCTTGTTTCTAACAGATATGGCTAATTAAAAACTGAGACAGTATCCTTAATCAGAAATAAGAGATCCTTAAATGGTCTTCTCAGAGCCACACTTTACCTTTATGTCCACATATCAGGAAGAGACTGCATCATCAAAGCTTGGTCCAACTCACCAGGGTCCAAGAGCTGTCCCAAATCAGGTAGGGAAAGGTGCACAATTCCAGGTGACCTGGTAGTCGTGAGGGGCTCTGACCACAGCTGATTACCCCTTGAAAGCCAGAGAAAAGTTTGGTTCACCCCACAGGCCACTAGGCAGACACGTCTTCCATCTTTCTCTACATGGAGATCACCCAAGAGTAACACAAATGATTCTAGCATTCCTTTCTACTCATTCACATTAATTGCCAGGGCTCTGCTATTTGGAAGCTGTGACCCAGGTCTAGTTATTTCCCTTTTGGGGTCGTCAGTTTCCTTATGCGAGCTCCAAGGCTACCTCCAGCTCCAAATCACCTGGTGCATTGGACAGAGCACTGGGCCTAGAATCAGGAAGACTCTTCATCCTGAGTTCAAATCTGGTCTCAGACATGTACTAGCTGTGCATTCTTGGGCAACTCACTTAATCCTGTTTGCCTCAGTTTCCTTATCTGTAAGATGAGCCGGAGCACTAAAAGGCAAACCACTCTAGTCTCCTTGCCAAGAAAAACCCAAATGGAGTCATAAAGAGTCAGAAATAATTCAACAACACTAACAACAGCAACAACAACCCCCACCCTTGAATTCATCCTCTGTGGGTGCAAGACGATTGGAAAAGAACTACCATTAACGAGTCACTTACTCTCACGCAGCTTTTGCAGCGCTCTCCACCAATCCAAAGCTGGCTGAGAGGATCAAGATGCTTTTTGCCTTGGCTCCAGTGGTCTCAGTACAACACAGCAAGGGCCCCCTAAAGACCCTGATGTCCATCCCCACACCTTTATTCAAGGTAAGTGAATCCTGGAGATGGTCAACAATAAACAATGTAATTACCTTAATTGACATCATGCAGAGCCTGGGGGAAGTGGCTCAGGATGATCTCATAAGCCAGCAGTGGCAGAGTTCATATTCCATAGCCCCAGCAGCTCCATACAAAGGTCCTTTGTTCCAGTTTTCCTCACCAGCATCACAGGAACATTCATATGAAACTGAATTTAGAATCTTAGAACTCACCTAGTTCAACCTCTCTCTTTCTTTCCTCTCTCTCTTTCCACTCTCTCTCCTTCTCTCTCTCTCTCTCTCTCTCTCTCTCTCTCTCTCTCTCTCTCTCTCTCTCTGTCTCTCTCTCTCTCTCTCTCTTTCTCTTTCTCTCTCTCCCTCTCTCTCTCTCCCTCCTTCCCTCCCTGGTTCCCTCTTTGTCTCTCTCATACATGCACACACACACACACACACACACACACACACACGTACACACACAGATATATGTATATGAGTATATGTTTTTACATCAGCTTCATTTCTGAACCTATTTATCCCCCAGCCCAGTCTCCTTCCTGCAGTCTTTCACCTCCACAAGGAAAGAGAGGGGACATTTTTTTTTCATCTCTCTCCAGGTCTGAGCTTGGCTATTATAATCACACAATGTTAAATTTTCTGACATTCTTCCAATGTACACTGTTGCAGTCAGCCATTGTGTACATTGTTTTCCTGGTTCTGCTTGCTTTATTCTGCATCAGTCATATTGATCTTCCTATACTTCTCTGAATTCTCCATACTCATCATTTCTTATGGCCTAGTCATAATCTATTGCATTCTTATACCCCAATTTGTTTAGCTGTTATAAACATTGTGTTATAACCTCATTTTCCAAGTGAAGAAACTGAGGCTTAAAGAGATGAAGGGACTAGCCTAGGATCACAGAACATCATTGTTAGGATTGAAGCCCAGATCCTCCTATTCCATTGCAGTCTCCATTCCATTTCCAGGGCACAAGGCTTGCCTTCTATAAGAAAAGTCAGAACTCTTCTCAATTTTACAAATGAAGATAGTACTGAGATGTGATTTAGAGTTAGAGTCCTAGAAATGCTTTAATTTCGATGCCCTGTTCCTTTTTTGTGTTTTTTTAATAATTTTTTTCAGTTAAGAATTTGTTGTTTTAATTTCCCACTCACCTCCCCCAATGGAAAAAAAAAGAAAACAACTTATATCTAATATGTGCCATGTAGCTTTTGGTCTTGGAAGCTTCCTGCCTGAAATCTAGCAGGGTTTAGTGGGGAAGCAGAGGGAACATGCCCAGATACTTGGCAGAAGCAGCAATACCTTCACCCCTTCCTTCATTTGCCACCCACCCTAGACACTCTCAGGATAGAGATTCATCCCTACCCCAGTCACAAGGAAGATAAGAAGCCAAATGGCTGCTGAGAAAAGCAGTGGATCTTTTTGGCTCAGTACCCCAGTCCCAGCTTTCATTTCCATCACATCTTTATAGCTTGCGAAGCACTTTCCTCACCACCACCTAAAATAAAATGGTACAAGCGTATTTATTCCCGTCTTAGAAATGAAGACATCAAGACTGAGACAAGGCAAAAGTGCTTGAGTAAGATGATCCAGCTGATAAGAGTCTCTGATCTGATTCCAACCCAGGTGTCCTCTGATAGCAAAGCTGGCAACCTTTCCATTATACTCCTGGGTTTCAGAAATGTGGGCTGTGGTAACTCACCAGCCTTCTGTGGGTCTCATTGTTTTCAATTACTGTAGTAACAGCTGGCATCTTGGTGATCTGTGACCTAGCACCCTAAGCTTTGTGTTTATGCAAATCTAGGTCAATTTTGGAGATGGCCTCCTTGAATCATTTCCCCTTGACTTACTTTGCCCCACCCCTCAGGATTTCTTCAGTGAACCCCAGAATTTAGTCTGTCTTGACTTTCACTGATATGAGTAAACATATCCCACTTACTATGCAAATACCCAAAGTATCAATGCTTATTGAGTACAGTAGTCCCTTCATTTCTTCTCCCCTCTCCACTTCCAAATAGAATGAAAAAAAAAAGCATGAAGATTGACAATAGGCAATAAAAGATCATATATAGAGCCACTTTCCACTTGGATGAATACTATCTCTGACCATGGACCAATGCAGTCACCTATACCCTTGGCTTCCCTTTGTGGTTTTGTACTCCCCCTTGCAAGGATAACCTGAGGTAGTCTGGAGAGTTGTACACTCATCCCCCAAACTCATATAAAGGGTCTCTAGCCTCGTGGCACTACCTTTAGGATATGGAATCTCTCCTCCAAGGGAATAAACGGGTAGTTTCTAGAGAGGTGATGTTGTAACATTCCAGTTAGATCCTTCCTTCTTCCTGGGAAATCATAAAGGCTTCTAGTCTTATGCTACTATGCTATTTGAGTAACTCTCAGCAGGGAAACACATTTGGGATGGCTAGAAAGGCAACCTCCCTTTGGAAAGCTCTGATGATCATAATGATTTTGTATATATTTATAATTTTTTCTTTATATTTTTCCTCTTTGTAACTTCTCTGCATTTCTCCTGGTTTCCCCTCTGAGGCCAAGCACAGCCAGTGTAATTCTTCCTTCAAACACTAAGAGACACCTTTCATGTTCCACCCAGTACTTCTCTTCTCCATGTTAAATATTGTCATTTCTTTTAACCAAGGATTGATGTTTGGCATCATTTTGATGTCCTCCAATCTAACTACCCAGGCTTTGGCAATTTCAGCTTATTGATTTCCTTTGGAAAGGTGGAGCCCCAAACTGGATAGAACATTCCAGATATTTTCTGACTAGACAATAAGCTGAGCTGTCCAAAAGATAAGTGGGGCTGACTGAGGAGTTCCTAGGTTCTCCTACACTGGGAATCTCCAATGCCAAGTTAGATTTGCTAGGGATGATTCTTGCTCAGACATATGTTGGGCTTTGGGAGCCCTTAAGATTCCTTCCAACTCTGAGATTCTTTGATCTTTTGTCTGTGCTTCTCATACGTCTCTTGGCTTCTCATTTGCTTATCTGGAGACCTGGTATATGACATGATTTAAACTTGATTAACTCAACATGACCTGTTCACTGTTCTAACCCCTGGATATCTGCCTAGTATTCTGGAACAACTCTGGGGAGGCAGAATTGTCCTGATGCTTCCCCTGGAATAACTTTGTTATTCACCCTGACCTGCTCTCAAAGGGCCATGCCTAGCATATGTATGGATTCCAGCTGACTGGACAACATTTATTTCAAGGTGAAATAAGGGAGTCATGATTGATCCCTGGGTGAAGCATAGCCCTCATCCTAGGTAGTTCCTCTGCAATGGGAATGAAGTGGGGTGAGGTGGGGGTGGAATGAGGTGACCTCATTCACTCTGTGTTGGAGATGGTACCTGGAAGACCCTGGTCTAATTCTTTCCTCTTCACCCAAGTACATTCACAATCTGTGGTCATCAGTCATCAGAGCACTAGATATAACTAGCATAATAATATGGACAGTCTTAGCTTCTGTGTATATAAAATGAGAGGGTTGAACTGGATGACCTCTAAGGTCACTTCCAGGTCAGGAAAGGCCTTTTATTTTTCTGCATTCTGTTCCTTCATACTCATGTGCCTTGTTCTTTTGACCTCATTCTGGACCTTGACTTTGATTCTTGAGGTATTACCTGCAGGGTCACCTGCAGAACAGTTCTCTAGGGACCAGAAATACTGGGACTAATCTGTATTTCATGGCACCCAACCCCAGATGACATTGTTATGTACTATATGTGACCTGGCAAAGAACTATGCTTTCCAGCCTCAATTTCCTCCTAAGTCAAATGAAAAGACCGAACTAAAGGATCATTAAGATTCATCCTAGCTTTAGAACTGTGATCACATGATTGTATAAATTCCTCCCAGGTCTATAACTTATTACCTGGGAGACGCTGGACAAGTCCCTTATCCTCTGGGGAGAACTGGATAACTGGTCCTCAGTTTCCTTACATGTAAAAAGAGGAGTTTGGTCTCAAGGTCCCTTTCCAAAGTGACTGCCAGAAGAGAGGGTCCTGGAAAGTAGATGCCAAGAAAGAAGAAAATGAATGAAAGGGTGAAGACAGCAGTGACCTGAACATGTCTTACTTAACCATTTTCATCTTTCCCATTTCAGCAATGGACAGTTCCACTTGAGGGATGCTGCAGTCCCCAATATTTGTGATTTTGTTGTGTTTCATCTTACTTTCCCAGGTTATCTTTGGTAGAAAAGAACTGTTTCCAAAATCTGCCCTCAGTCAGTTCCTTGGCAGCCAAGTGTGCAATCGGAAAGGGTTCAATATTCTCTGTACAGACTTTCTCTTCCGTGTATATGGATATGATCGGGAAAACATTAACATGGTAGGTGTCCACTCCTCTCTGGAAATAGAGAGGAGCTCCCTTGCTCCCCTTCCCACCTTTCTTAACATAATCATTATTTTTGTTTTATTTTATTTATAGAAGCCTACTAAGATGAAATGTGGTACAATGGACAGAGTACTAGGCTCTGAGTCAGGACATTCTGAGTTCAAATATCACTTCTGATATTTGTGAGTTGAGAACCTGAGAAAATCATTTAACAATTTAGGTGCCTTCGGACACCATTTTGAACTTACTGTCTGCATTCATGAAGAGAGTCCCCACACTGGAAGACTCCATACTGACAAAATGAAAGATCTTTCCCAGAATTACTGTCAAGAGTTGCTGGGAAATAAAGGGATCAAAATAACATACAGAGAAGAAAATATACAAGACTTTAAAATTCAGAACAATGACACATGGTCATGGGATTTTTGAGAGTACTCCCAGTGTGAGAAGTCCAGGACTGGAGATCAGCAAAGAGATGGATAAATTGTTATAAACATATATGGATTTGAGAGTCAATTGAGTTTAGGGAGCTGATGAATTCAACCAGAAGAATATTAAGGAAGAGGCTCAGGACAGAGTCCTGAGGGACACCCATGCCTAAGGAACAAAATATGAATGAACCTGGAGAAAGGACTGAGAACCAGGAATGAGCTGTGATGAAACAGAGAGAGTCTGTAGAAGATGTCATCACCAGAATCAAGCCTTGGGGAGAAATCAAGGAGGATGAGGGCCATGAAAACCCATTGGATTTAGCAATGAGATCTCTGATCAAATTGGAGAGAGTAGTTTCAATTGAGTGATGGAGTCAGAAGCTGGATCACAAAAGGTTGAGAAGTGAGATGGAGAGGGAGCAGAGCCAAGATGGTGGCATAGAAGCAGCAAGGTTTTGCAGCTTGCACATAGCCACCTCAAATACCCATAAAATATGACTCTAAACAAGTTTTAGGGCTCCAAAACTCACATAAAAATACAGAAAAACACATCTTCCCCTGAAGGCAGCTTGGCACGAAGGGCTCAGTGCAGCATCTGGGAGCTGAAACCAGCCCAGCCTGAAACCGCAGCTTGGCCCCAGGGTGGACAGGACTAGCCACAGCTGGAACTTCAGGAGAGTGGATCAGTGGCAGCTGTGGCAGTTTCCAGAATTATCAAGCCATAAGAAACAAGGACTAAGTGAAAGGTCAGTGGATCTCAGCTAAATTTGGGGGAGAAAAGTGGTCCGGCCACAGCAAGGAAGCAGCAGAAGCCATGGCCCCGCAGCCACTTCCACGTGGCTGCTTCAGAGCTCCCAGCCTGCAGACTGCAGGGGGGCCAAGTGATCATTCAGAGGCTAAGTGCTCTTGCATTGAGCGGCCTGGATCCAGAGCGTGGTCTTGGGTGGTGGTCCTGGGGTGCGTTTTCAGTGAGCCAAAGCTGGTGGGGGCTGCAACAGCCTCTCAATAACTCTGGCAGCTGTGAAAACCCCAGCTATTTGGGACAGAGCTTTCCCCCCCAGAAGCAGAGTTCCACAGAGCTCAAAATCAAGCACTTTCGCTGGCAACATAAGCAGGCAAAGGAAGCAAAGCAAGAACAGCAATCGAACTCTAGAATCCCTTTTTGGGGACAAAAAGGATCAAAGTATGGAATGGGAGGAAGACAACACAGTCAGAACTCCTGCA
>CM053582.1:569701162-569745669 GCA_028627135.1 Pseudochirops cupreus | reverse complement strand
GACCCAAAAAGCCAATGAGGAGAAGAATGTTTTAAAAAGTCAAATTTGCCAGATGGAAAAAGAATCTCAAAAGCTCACTGAGGAGAATGATTCCTTCAGAATTAGAGTGGAGCAAATGGAAGCAAATGATTTTACAATAAATCAAGATATTATTAAACAGATCCAAACAGATGAAAAAATAGAAGGCAATGTGAAGTATCTCCTTGAAAAAATCACTGACCTGGAAAACTGATCCAGGAGAGGCAACTTAAAAATTATTGGACTACCTGAAAGCCATGATCAAAAAAAGAACTTAGAAAGCATCCTTCAAGAAATTCTCGAGGAAAATTGCCCTGGTATTTTAGAACCAGAGGGCAAAAGAGAGAAGTGAGATGGAGGGAGCAAGTAGATTCAATGAAAGTAGATAACTTTTTCTAGAACATGGTCTGTGAACAAGGAGGAGATATCAGGATGATGAGGTCAATTAAAGTGTCTTATTTTTTTAAGAAAGGAGGAGACATGTAATTTTAAGCAGCAGAGAAGCCAGAGGATTAAAAAGAGATGAAAGATCACTAAAAATAACCAAGGCTTGGACTAGATGGCATCTGAGGTCCCTTCTGACTCTCAAATTCTGCGATTTGGTAAAGGAAACAAGCTTCCTGAGGAAGTGAGAGGGGATGGCATCAAGGGTAGAAGTGGAAGGACCCTCTTTTTCAAGAGTGGATGGAAGGAGAAAAGAGTTTGAGGATGATGTTGAGGAAGTCTGAGGTATAGCAGTAGGGAGAACAGGGAGATCACATCAGACTGCTTAATTTCTTTTTTCTTAGGGGGTTGGTCAATGTTAAAGTATGAGGCATGGATCTCAGCTGATAGGGAGGGGAGGAGTGATGTAGGTGGTGTGGAGAAGAAAGATAAGATTTGGAACAGAGTCTGTGGGAAGTACAATAGAGACAATTGAGAAAGAGCAAAAAAGATTAGCATGAATCAGAGAAGGAGCCCTGGAAATTAGATAACACAATGGGGCAGAAGATACTACCAGCATAGTTGTATGATTTTCTCTAGCAGATTCATGAGCGTGTACAGTCCCTCTTAATTTCTCAAGTTGGGTTCCTTACGTTTTGGGGACTCAGTATCTCCATCTGTAAAATGAGGCATTGACATCATGATATGGGTGGAAACGAAACTGGATTTGGATTTAGAAGCCCTGAGTAGAATGCCAGACATGGCATTTAGTACCTGTGTGATACTGAGTAAGTCATTTTGCCTTGTTCTTCATCTGTAAGATGAAGGGGTTGTACTTGATCTAAGGACCCTTCCAGCTCTAAATCCATGGTTGTACAACCATTACCTCCTTTTGTGAGAGAAACAGACTTCAAATGCCCTCTTTGTTTCCTCTCAGTAAGACCATTCCCGAATTAGGGTATACCAAAAGGTGGCATCTATTGGACTTCTCCACACCTGGTAGGGTTTGGTTCACATATGAGGCAAAGGTGGAGGCCTTGGGGATAGCCTTGCAAAAGCCTCAAGATGGGACATGGGAAGATTATGATCAGAATCTCAGAGAGGCTGGCTGACTTTCAGGTCACTAACCAAGCCTACTGCAAGCTGTTTCATATGTGAATGGCATCACAATCCATTTTCTCCCAATGGTTTTACACAATCTTTCTTCCAACTTCACTCTTTTATCTACATCCTATTCCCGATTCGGTCTAGCCTCAGAGAATGTGAAGATTTAAAAACTTCATGACTTTTGCCAAGACCTTTGCCCTTTTGTGCCTCGGTATCCTTCTCTGTCAAAGTGAGGTGATGTGGTTAAAGTCCCTCCATGCTCTAAGTGCTGGGATTGGAGTCAAGAGAAAACAGAAGAACGCAAATACCCTCTATCCAGGGTGGGAACATTTGCCCCAAAGTATCTCTGTCCCTTCAGCTTCACTTCTTTCCCAAATTGCCCCTTTTTTGTAACTAAAAGATTGAGATACAACCTTCTTTCTTTCCCAGAGCCGCCTAGATGTCTATCTGTCCCAGAACCTGGCTGGAATCTCTGTCCAGAACATAGTGCACTGGAATCAGGTAAGAATTCAAAAATCTTTGTCAGCACCAAGGTCAGGTACTTGGTCCTTAAGTGAAAAGGGAGACACCATTACTGGGGGAGATTCATTACCTGCATGTCTGGCAGCGTATGGAACCAAAACCTCTCTATGGGTGTAGAGTAGGCTAATGTTTCACTTCAGTATTTTTTCTTTACCATTGGATTTTCAAGGTTGTGGAGGAAGAGTGGAAGGAGCCCTAACTTAATTCAGCGTACCTGGATTCATATTTCATTTGGTGCTTACTGCTGGAGCAGCTGGCAACAAATCACCTGACTTCCCTGGGACTCTGTTTCCTCATCTATAAAATGAGACAGTTGGGCTAGATGACCTCTGAGGATCCAGATTTAGGATGTCATACTTGGTCTATATATTTTTTTAATTTGAAAAGTAAAACTTAAGTACACAACAAGAAAAGAAAAAAAATCATAAACTTAAATATTGAAACAAGTACAAAATAAGAAAAGAAAAAAAGCAGTGTCATGTGCATAGCAGAACATAAGAGGGGATTAAAAATATACAGCAAGAAATTTCCATTTCAAGAAAGCCTATAGAATAAATGCTCCACATTGTGTTCAGAGCTGTCCAGCTTTGCTTCCTTGTGAGTTTTCTTTTGTTCTTTGCTGTTTACTTTTTACTTTGTTCTTCCCCCCCTGCTTCCCTCAAAGAAGGCTATAATTAAACAGGTGTGGGTGTGTATACACATACACATACACACATATATACATACATACACCTATATACACATAGATATACTTAAATATCTATAATCATACTCCTATATAGACATATATGGCTATATGCATCTATGTAAGACTATACCATACTTGTTTGTCCTCTGTTTCTCTGAAGGTGAATAATATCTTCCTTCATAAGCCCAGGTCTTTCCATATTTTTCCAAGTCCACCAACTCATCATTTCCTACACCACAACAATATTCTAGCCTTATACTGTTGAGGTATTTTAGATAGTCCAAAAGAACATTGAGCAATATGATTGATACCTAGTGTAGTTTCCCTATTTTTTTTCTTTTGATTTAATTGATTTTAGCCTCAACTTTCTCTGAGATCATGATTACTCCTGCTCTTTTGTCCCCTAATAAATTCTATTCCTGCTCTTTATTTTATGTATTGTGTGTATCTCCTATTTGCTATCCCTCCTGAGTTCTCTACTTTGCTTCTACCTACTACCTTGCCCTCCTCTAACTACTTACCCTCCAAGGATCCCTCCCTTGTCCTCCTATTCCCACTAATCTAAACACCCTGCTAAAGTCCCCATTATCCTATTCATTCACGCTCCCCTCTAAAAATCCCTCCCTTATTCCCTCCCCCTTATTATCCCTTAGCCTTTTATTTCTTTCTAAAATTAGAAAACTTTTATACATATATATGTAGATATGTGTGTGTATAGTTCCCTCTCAAACCTATTCCCAATGAAAGTAGGTTTCCAGAACTACTAGTCATCCTCCCCCCTCTAGTTCCTCTGTGTCAGTTCTTTCTCTCATGCTTCATTTGTATAAGATAATCTTTACTATTCCGAAGTAGTTTTGCTTTTTTAAAAATCATATCATGCTCAGGTCAACCGCAGTCTTTCTTACAAACTATCCAAGTACGAATAACAATCTTAGACATGCCTTTCGCATTCCCTCATATGAAAGGTGAACAGTCTGTCTCTATTGAATGCCTTGCAATTAGTTTTAGATATGTAGCTTATATTTCTCTTAGCTCTTGTGTGTCAATTCTTCTATTAATTTCTGGGGTTTTTTTTTAACAGCTCTGAAAATCTGATAGTTTATTAAATTTCTATGTTTAAATTCAGGATCATGCTGAACTTTGCTGGGTATAATATTTTTGGCTCAACTCCAGTTCTTTTCTCTTCAATATATAGTGTTTCAAGTTCAAGACCCATGGTCTTTTAGTGTCACTGATGCTATGTCTTATGTGATTCTAATTGTGGCACGACCATATTTAATTGTTTTTCTTCTTGTTGTTTGTAATATTTTATCCTTGACCTGGGAGTTTCAGAATTTGAGTATGACGTTCCCATAGGTTTTCCTTATAAGATCTCTTTCCGGGGGTGTTCAATAGATTTTTTTTTTCTGTTTCCACTTTCCCTTCTTGCTCTAATGCTTCAGGACAATTTTATTTGATTATTTCTTATATTATTGTATCAAGATTCTTTTTTTTATTGTACTTTTCAGGTAGTTTTATTATTCTTATGTTTTCTCTTCTTGATCTGTTCTCCAGATCAGGTGTTTTTCTTATGAGATGCTTCAAATTCTCTTCTATTTGCTCATTCTTAACATTTTGTTTTATTATTCCTTGGTCTCTTATAACTTTGCTGGCTTCCTCCTGCCCAATTCTAATTTTCAAGGAGTCATTTTCTTCCTTAAGATCCTGGATCTCTTTTTCTAATTAGTCTATTTTCTTTTCATAATCTTCTTGTTTTTCTTAAATTTTTCTTGCTTTCTAAATTTTTATTACTCTCTGTCATTTGATTTTTAAAGTCCTTTTTAAGGTCTTCTATGAATTCATTTTGGCCAGGTGACCATTTACTCTTTGGGGTAGAATAGGCTTTCTTTGCTTCAATATCCTCCTCTGAAAACAAACCTCAGTTTTCTCTATTCCCATAATGACTTTTTATCATTCGATTACTTCTCCTTTGCTGTTTAATTTTTTAAAAATTTGTAGCAGTTTGTTATTGTAATCACCTCTAGTCCTGGGGTATTGGGGATGGTGCCTCTGGCCTCAGATCCTCCTTTAGTTCTCCCCTCTGACCTCGGACCAAAACCAGAGACTCCAGCTGTAAGTGCCCACAGCCAGCAGCATCCATGGCCCACTGCTTCTGCACTCACTGGGCATGTGCTGCTTCCTTCTTGCATCTCTGCAACACAGCTGAATCTAATGTTCCTTGTTAGCAGAGGTTACTTCCATCTTCCCTGACTCAGATGCCCAACTGCCTTCACTGTCCAGGAGGTAAAAGTCCCTGTGGCTAGGGCTAAGGCTGCCTCCCAACCCAGCTAAGCCCAGAACTCTCTGTTTGTTGTTTAAGTGGAACTAGCCTGGAGGTGTTTAGTCTTCACAAGGACCAAACCTCATCCTGGGATTTTTCTTTGGGTCTTCTCCTGCTGTCCCAGGATGACCACAGTTCTGCCCCAACTTTTGTTTATTTTTAACTGCTCTATGTTCATCAACAGGCACTATTTTTATTTCATTTGTGGGGAATATCTGGAGAGCTTAGAATTTCCTGACCTACTCCACTGCCTTCCCAGAATTCCCTCCTGGTCTATATTTCTTAATAGCATTGACAGAAAGAATTCCAAAATCTATGAATAAACTGATTCCTTTTCTTGTCATTTTAGATTCTTCATTCTGCAAAGTTCCAAGCTTATGACTGGGGGAATCCAGTTGCAAATATGGCACACTTTAACCAGGTAGTTAAATACAGTTGCGATTTTGAAAGAGCCAATTCCTGTGAAGGCCATTGATGGCCAAACCACATATAATCCTGACAGCTAATACCCCTTCTCTGATCCATTTCAGACTAATCTCAGTTCCAGGAAGTGGAATTAAGTAATTTCAATATTCTTCAACTGTTTACCACATTATAGCAGTTAAAACTAAAAGAGACCATAGAGATAATCTAATCCCAAATTCTTATTTTTATATACAGGGAAACTGAGGTCCAGATTGGAATAGTGAGTTACACAAGGTCATAGGCAATGAATTTGATCATAAAATCATAGATTTAGAGACCTAGGGGCTCAGCAAATCCCAGGCCCCTGTCTGACAGATAAAGAAACTGAGGCCTAGAGAAAATGACTTGTTCATAGTGACATGGGTAGTAAGTGATGAGCTGATATTCAAACCCAGGCTTTTAGACTCCATTATTTTCCTTATGGCATGATACCTTTTGATAATAATGACAAAGCTATAACCTCTATTTATAGAGTACTTTAAGGTTTGCTAAATGCTTTCCATTTCATTTGATGCTCACAGCTCTCTTGCCAGATAGGTGCTATAATCATTCTTCACTTACAGATGAGAAAACTGAGGCAGACTAACGGGCTAACTGTGGCAAAATTTGAGCATAGGTTTTCCTGCCTCCTTATGTGCCTGATGGGTCAAATAGGACACAGCACCCAGACAAGGTCTTACCAAGCCCATAAGACTTCCTCTAGTCTTTGGGCAGTTTCACCAACCAATCAACAGATGTTATAGTCAACTTACAGAGAATGGAAAGAGAATTGGACTCCAAGTCAGAAGACCCAAGTTCTTGTCCTAGGTCCTGTCCTTTATTCATTCATCCACCCATCCACGCATTCATTCCTCCATTTCTGTTACTGATGGGCTCTCATGTAGAAGGGGCCACAGATAGATGGGTAACTCATTTCAGTCTTTGGACCTCGGCTGGGAGAAGGGAGAGCACATTCATCAAACGCTATCTCATTTATCAAATACTATCTTGTTTGATCTTCCTCGTAACCCTGTCAGGGAGGTACTATTAGTTTTCTCATTCTACAGTTGAGAAAAACAAAGCAGGTAGAGGTTAAGTGACTTGCCCAGGGTCACAAAGCTAGTGAGTATCTGAGGGTAGATTCAAACTCAGGTGTTTCTGATTCCAGTACCAGAACTCTATCTGCTGTGCCACCAAACTGCCTCTGGCATCTCATCCACAACATGAGGACCACAATATTTTCACTACTCATCTTTCATGGTTGTTTTTAAATTGTCCTTTGTAGACCTTAAAGTGCCATATATTGCATTGTTCAATAGTTCTCTTAGAGTTAATTGCTTTTTTGCCCTTTACATTGCACTCAGGTAACCCCTCCTTTGTATGATTTGGGAGCCATCAAGATCCCAACAGCCATATGGTGTGGGCAACAAGACCGGTTTGCTTCCCCCAGAGACATGGAAAATTTACTCCTCAAACTCCCCAACCTTATATATCACAAGAAGATCCCATACTACAACCACATAGATTTTCTGCTGGGCCTGGATGCACCTCAGGAACTCTTCCACGGCATTCTTTACTTGATAAAGATGTAGATGAAAAATGACAGACCTTGTTGTTTTCTTTCCATATCTGGTTGGGAGGCTGGGAGGCTGGGAGGCTTCAGGGTTGAGAGAAGGGAGAGACATGGTTGCTCCCCTTGGGTAGGGACATTGACATTCCCATTCCCCCTCCCCTATTGGGGCAGTAGGAAGGGCAACAAATGTTTGTTAACCCCCACCCTGCACCAGGGACTGGGTTAGGCACTTTCACAAATATTATCTCATTTCAGTGGGAAGAGGGAGATGTTGATCTAATTTCTGTAGAGTTATCTGGGACGCTGGAGAAGGAGGCAGCAGCTAGTGTCTATAGCCAGAAATGGCTAGAAGGTAGCCTGGCTGCTGTGAATGCTAAAGTCTTGAAGGGGACACAGTGGCTATAGTGAATGGGAGTTTAGGACATCCTTATTGGTGGGCCACAAAGGGAGGGGGCTGAGTAGAAGGCTTGGATCTTGGAACAGGGCACTTCAAGAGAAGTCTGAGAACACATGGGTCCAGAGGGAGCCCTGAGTGGAGTTTGTCATTTTGGGGTGTTGCATAGATAGTATTACACACACACACACACACACACACACACGCACACACACACAGAAAGACAGGGGGAAGGAGGTGAGAGGGAGAAAAAGAAAGAGGGCAGCAAAAGAGAGGGGAAGAGAGAAAGAAGATGATGATACAGAGAGAGACAAAGTATAAACCAGTATAAAACAAACCATGCAGTGAGTTGTGAGACCAGTTTCTGTCTAGGACAGAAGCTCTAACTCCAAGGCCAGTCATGGAAGCCCTTCCACAAAGAAGGCCCAAGTGGCCCCTGGCCAACCTCCAACTTTGGGGGAGGGACTGCTGATTTGTCTTCCAAACCAAGAATCTGGAGCTATCAGTGGCTCCTTCCTTCTTCTATTGCCCCTGCAATCCTAACCATATGAACTGCTCTTTCAAAACATCTCTTTAAAATATTCAAGGTTACATCATATAAAAAACCCATAGAGTCAAATAAATGAGGTCATATACCTTTCCCAGCTATGACTGGGAGAGCATTCCTAACCAAAAAAGTGGAGGCTGTTATTGCTGGTCAGTCATTCAGGTGTGCCCAACTCTACATGACCTCATGGGCACTGTCTGTGGAGTTTGATTGGCAGAGATACTGGGGCAGTTCACCATTTTCTTCTCCAATGTGTCTTCATTTTATAGATAAGGAACTGAAGCAAGTAGGGCCTGAATGACTTGCCCAGCTAGTAAGTGTCTGAGGCTGGATTTGAACCCAAGAAGATGAGTCTTTCTGATTCCAAGCCCACCTCAATACATTCTAGAGTAGGAGAATATGGTAAACAATATAATAAATTATTTCTGTCTCAGGAATTTGAAAAGATTTTGCATTTGAAAAAAGCAATTCCAGTATGATAAGAAGGTGAACTGTTGATGGGGACAGGTTGTCATGGCAGATCATTGCCACAAATATCTTTGATCAGAATCTAATGTTCAGGGGCGGCTAGGTGGAGCAGTGAGTAGAGCACTGGCTCTGGAGTCAGGAGGATCTGAGTTCAAATTCATCCTCAAACACTTGACACACTTACTAGCTGTGTGACTTTGGGTATATTACTTAACCCTAATTGCCTTCCAAAAAAAAAAAGCAACAAAGAATCTAATGTTCAAAACAGATAGGAAACTAACAAAAACAATTTCCATGGGGGATGGTCTTGTCCTCCCCTTCCCACCCTGTGCTCATGCTTTTCCTGCCACATTCCTTTGTGTTTATCTTCTACACTTTTTCTAAGTATTTTCCTGTGTCCCCTTCATCAGCCATTTCATTTTTGTCTTTGTATGCCCAGCACCCACACCTCTACCACATGGGGACCACTTAATAACTGCTTGTTGACTGATGATAATGGGGATACTGGGGATAAAGATAATAATTAAGTTAAAGGTTTGCACACTGTCTTCCTAATATAAAGAGCTTTGAGGTTAGGTTCTTAAACCAGGCTATGAAAATGGCAGAAAACATCTAGAAAGTTCTATTCATTTGGGGGCTCCACCTTCCCAAAGGAAATCAATAAGCTAGAGTTGCTGGAGGCTGAGCAATTAGATTGACAGACATCAAAATCCTGAAATACATGAGTCATTGGTTGAAAGAAATAGTGATGTTTAACCTGGAGCACAGAAATCCTGGATGGGACAAGAGAGGTATCTTTCTAGGTCTCCTTTGCTTCAGAGGGGAAGCTAGGAAACATGCAGAGAAGTTACAGAGGAAAAATACAAGGAAAAAATATATAAATACATTAAAACATATAAGGAAAAAATGATAAATATATACAAAATCACTATGATCATCAGAGCTTTCCAAGGAAAGGCTGTCTTCCTGGCCATCCCAAATGTGTTTCCCTGATGAGGGCAACTCAAATAACATTAGTGCCATAAGACTGGAGGCCTCTTTGAGTGGCTAGGAATAAGAAAGGATTTAGATGGAGTGTTAGAACATTTCCTCACTAGAAACCACAAGGTCTCCTTGACTCCTGAGTTCAAATATGACCTCACGTACTCACTTGCTGTGGGAACCTGGGCAAACCACTTAATCCTGTTTACCTCTGTTTCCTCATCTGTAAAATGAACTGTAAAAGGAAATGGCAAACCACTCCAGTGTCTTTGCCAAGAAAATCCCAAATGGGGTCACAAAGAATTGGACATGACTCATCAACACAACAGAAGAAATGCGTGTTCATAATCCATGCAACTCTCCTTTTAACAGTAGACTATAGAGGCCTTGGGTCTCTTTTGATCTTTGAGGACAGTTCCATGAGCTCCTATGACCAAAACATGGATGATCTGGTGGCCGGCTCCCAGCTTCCCCCAGTTACCTCCTCTGACCTTAGTTCAGCTGATTCTCAGGTTACAGACACCGAGTTGGTCATTAAACTCACTCTGGAGAGACCTTGAGACCTTTTAAAAGCCAGAGTCTCCTCTACACCATATGAGGCAAGAAAAACTTTAAGGGATGATTAAACTAAAGAGTGTAACTAACCAGCAAAGTTGCAGTCAAATCTATAAAATGCAGAGAGAAGATAGAGTTTCATATATTTGGCTGATTGTTTCTCATTTGTTATTACTGTGCATGTGGACTAAATTCTTTGCTTGATATAATTCCTGAGTATTCAGAAAAGATCTCTGCCACTAACGATATAAACCTGACATAAATTTCGGTCAGTGATCACTATGGGACCCCTCAGGTTTGAATAACTGGATAAATTCTGGCCATTTTAGTTTGTGGCAGATTCAGAAACTAAATGATTCCTGGTCAAGTCTACTCTGGATATGGGAACTCTGGTCTGGTTAAACTCTGAAAAGAAATGTGGAGTAATGGTCAGTATATAAAACATGCTTGACCCCGGGGAGAATCTTTTGAAACTGAAATGTAGTAAATTCAATGTTGAAGCTTTATGCTTAAGCCAGGTCTCCCTAATGTCAATAATGACTACAATTCTGATGCTAAACTCACCTTCCCAATGACCAAGGATTCCACTAACACTTTTTAAACTTTCTGCGAAAGGTAAATTATTAAAATAGGTGAATGCTTCAGAACAACCTGTTTTTAATCCTTCTCCCCAGCCTGGAAAGACAGAGGTTTATTTAAATCAGGAAGCTAATTGAGAATAAACAAAATTTAATTCAGAGGAATATTTTCTCGACTCTATTTTCTTTTGTGAATGATTTAACAGAATGTAATGGTTTAAGTGTATTAAAGAATTGGAAGAGATGATGAATTTATGAGCTTTTAAGAACCCCAAAGTAAAAGTTTTGTAATTAATTGGTGTTATATTTGGTATGATTGGTATTATATGAGAAATTATGTTCTAATTTTCAACAGACATTCCATGGAGTGAAGAAAGCTAGCTTTGTACATAGTGTGGAATATAATTGGGAAATGAAAGAGAGGGGTTGAGAAAGTAGCGAAGGTAAGTCAAAGGTTAAATCAGAATGTGAAAAGAAAGACGAAGCTTAGAAGTTTGAAGGGTTTAATCAAAAGGGAGTGGGTTAGGGGAGGTGAGAGAAGAAAGTAAGTTTAAGGAAGATGAGATAAGAGGAGAATGGGAGGAAAGATGGAGATTGTGTGGATGTGAAACTCAGTTAGACGGTAATGTGAAATACAGGTGGGTTTCCCCAAGAGCAGGAATATAGAACTGATGATATTTTTATCGCCAAAAGGAATAGGTGAATTCAATTATTTTTGATGTAAAATAATTTAGAATGTCCTTTGATTAGTAATATTTTTCACATTTCATGTTTTAAACACTTAATTCTGTTTTGTGAGATTATGCCTTTAATTTCTTTGTATTGTGATATTGGAAAAAGAAATGAAGTTTGAAAATTATGCATAGATGGAGATGCAATAGTATTGTTAGAAAAGGAAACCCTCTTATGATCTGAATGGTGTGAAATTATGAATTTAAACTGTACCTTATTATAAAGACTGTCGTGATGGTTAAAAAACTGTCAAGTATTTAACTGGATATATTTTGCTTTAAAATGAATAATAATAATGACTTAGTGTTTGGAGAAAGTATAAAAAGTCTTGTAAATTCTCATTATCTGTAACGTTCTTTGGGAACTTGTTGGACCTTCAGGCCCCTGGATTGTTGTGGCCTTGATGAGGTTATAAAATCTTATCAATCTTGTGAAAGACATTGCTGAAAACATTGCTGAAACAATGCTGAGAAATTATAAAACAGTAACTTGGTTTACTGAGAAACTGAGATCCTTTTCCTCATTATAGATAACTCAAGCCGAAGTATGGGGCCTTACAAGTTTGCTTATGTTATAGAATTGCTTATGTACACACACACTCACACACATACACAATGATTTGTCTCACTATTAATTGTGAAAATTATGAAATTGCACCTATAACATGTATTAAAGGTACATCTTTGAGCCATCTTAGTGTTAATAGATCCCAATTTTTTTAAGATTTAATTTTTTTTGGCCTTAATGGTTAATATGCAATACCTTAAGAAATGAATTTCTAAGAATCTGGAGACTTTCTAGGTTTTGAGTGAATTATCATATATTCATGATATGTATGTATGTGTGAAACCGCAGAGTATGATTATTTTCTAAATTTTTAATAGTCTAGGCAAGATGGAATGAGGGCCTGAAAGAGTCATGGCTATTTGATTAGAGAAAAGGGGGTGGATATAAAATAAATTGAGTAGATAGAATTACCAGTAAGTAGCAATGCATTATGTAGTGATTTCCTCCATAAGATGGCAGCAGCAGGCATTTTGTCCAGTGCATCATAGCAGTTGAAAAATCAAATTCAGTCTTAGGTTACATTGGGAGGCATAGTGTCCAGGACTAGGGAAGTCATTGTCCCACCATATGTTGCTTAGGTTGGGACATTTCTGGAGTATTTTGCACAGTTATAGGCACTACGTTTTAGAGTTGAGGGGTGTGGTGCTCATGGAAGAGTGGGCAGAGCTGGGAAAGGACTGGAAACCATGGCATCTGAGATGTGTTGAGATAACCAGTGAGAATTAAAAAGACTCATAGATGTGGAGAGATGGTAGAATCCAACTCTATCATTTTACAGACATGGAAACTAAGTCCTAGAGAAGTGACTTGCCAAAGGTCACACAACTAACTGGAAGAGCCAAGAATCAAACCATGGCCCCCTGGCTCCAAACCCAGTGCTTCATCCACTCTATCATGCTGTACCACTATGCCTGACCATCTGCCCTACTTGGTTGGAAATGATTTTTAGTGATTTCCCCAAACCAAAGGACAAAAGGTTGCCATCGGTGAAAATATTCCAAAAATCCACAATGGTAATTTTAAAGGCAATTTGCAAAGGAGAATTCCCAAAATGTTTTGAGCAAATGTCCTAGTGTTTATAAAATGAACACTTATCTTCCCATAGCATCACAGGTTTAGAGGTGGTAGGGATTTCAGAAATTCTCTTGTCTTATTCATTGAGGTATGAATGGCCTCTGACTTGAAAGGGAAAGATTTTTCACATGAATGAGTGGGAGGGTGTCAAGCATCCAAGGAGTCTGCCTGAAGTAGATGGTTTTAAAGGATGGGGAAGAATTCAATAGGAAAAGAGGGGAAGTGCAATGATAGTAGAAACAATACCAGCAACGATATTGTACAGCACCTATGGGGCAGATGCCTATAGCACACATAGGGGAATAGATGTATGTGTACTGGAAATGAGTAAGAGGCTGCCCCTGATAGACTCTTCCTTCCCCACGAAGCAGGCATCCATGGACCTGTCAGGGATCCCTTCAATGGGCAACGGAGTCATTGATGGAGGCCTTTAGATTTGAGCTGCTGACAGTCTTCAATGAGAAAGCATCCAGCCCTCTGCCCCATTTTGTTAGGCAGCCTCAGGGATAAACATGGGGAAATCCCAACTCCAAAGATGATGTGATTTGGCCAAAATTCTGATCTAAATTCCTATTCCTCAGAAGCAACCATTCCTATAAACAATTTAGCTCAGTTCCTCCAAAACTGAGTGCTCACTGAGAACAGAACTCCACACTAGGCCCTGGGTAGGGAGAAAGAGAAGTAAGACAGATGTGATCTCCCTGTCCTCATGGTACAATCCAACAGGGGAAATAAACATGGATAATATTAACGCTTTTGCATGTATAATGCCTATATGTATTCTGTGAACCTGGATATCTAAGCAGAAAACTGAAGCTTATTCAACAACTGTAAATCATGTTTCCTTCACTGGTATGGTCTTTAATGAGGTGTCTTAGCATGGAAATGTCACTAAGTTCTTAATGGCTATGCCAGTAGAACTCCATGGCCAGAAAAGGATTATCTGTCTGTTTTTGGAGGGCCAGTATGGCCAAGCTCAAGGATGCACATAGCTTGGTGATTAGCCACAATATATTGGTCACAATGAATTTTTTTGCTGTCAAAATCTCCCAAGGTATGTTTATGTCGGGGAGCATTCAAATATATTTGAGGAGCACCCTGAGAACACTGATATTCACCCCTTGGCCATTAGTCAAGGTAGATGATCTAAAATGACCAGTGACAAGCCTAATAAAATAGTCCCTTCCTGCCACACTGCAGTGAATGGGAGGTGTTCCATAGAGCCTTGTTGACCCATCCAGATGATGGGGAGCACGAGGGGTGAAGGAGGCTGGGATCTTGATCATTGGAGAGAATGTTCGCACTGATGACATCAAGTTGTCTTGAAATACCAAATCAAAGTATGACTATTGGCAAATATCCATTTATTTTCAAGCAGATGTTACAGCTGGTGTGTGCAAACAGCTTCATTACTCATTTTCTTTGGCACTATTGATGAAAGGGCTAAATACAACCTCCCTACCATAAGTGATTTCATTGTAAAGAAAACCAAGCAGCAGCTAGTATATTATGAGGACCACTCCCAGGGTAGCTCCATTGGAATGTAAAGACCAGCAGAGGGTTGGCCAATAGTCAGCCTCTTTCCTTTTTGGTCAGTGTCCTGGGTGTGGGTTTGGGCTGGATACAGTCCTAGACTAGGTCTTAAAGAGTAAATGTGTGGAAGTGTGGCTAGAAATTTCTCCCTGGTCTAGAAAATGTAAAAAATGTAAAATTAGCATTGTTCTGTGAGGTACAACTTAGAACATGCACTGAGTATGTAGTAGAGCTGTCCCAAAGCGGAATGGGCTGTCCTGGGAGGTGGTGAACAGAAGCTGGATGACCACTGGAGGTGGGAGTGCGGAGAGATGTGATAGAGGGGATTCTTTTCAGGGAGAGGTAAAATTAGTCAGATTTGGGGTTCCCTTTTAGCTCCAAGTTCCTCTAATTCTATGTGGGTGCCCATATACAGAATATATCTAAAGCTGGAAGGGGCTTTAGGGGCCAGTTAGCTCAATTTACAGATGAAGAACTGACCACAAGTGAGGTTAAGTGATTTCCCCAAGATCATTCACCTAGTGTCTGAAGCAGAATTTGAATCTAGATCTTCCTTCTTCCAAGACCCTCTCTTTCTCCTATGCCACATCTCCATCTCTAACTACTCTCCAATGGTGCAGGGGCCATGGACGTGCCCCTAAGGGCCTCTCCAGTTCTGCGTTCTGCGGTCTTTGATTCACTCTGGGTTCTCATTCAGGCTACCATTGGTCTCATTCTCTTCCAGTGCAGGAAGATGTTAACACTCTGCATGGGATTTTGCCTTTCTTCCAGTATTCATAGAATACACTATCAACCTAAAGCTGGCTCAGAGAATCAAGACCTTCTTTGCCTTGGGACTAGTTACTACCCCATTACACTCCAAGGGCCTCTTGTGAATTCCGGCATCCATCCTTCAGTTGTTATTCAAGGTAGACAGTTTCTGAAGATTGTCAATAATAACCCAACTAAGAATAACCCCTTGCTGCCATACTTTAGGAATGGGAGGTGCTTTCTATGTTCTGGTGGGCCAATTCATGACTCATTTCATGGGCCATGTAACTGTCATACTATACTTGCTCTTCAAGGCCACTGAGTCAGTTTTCATCATCTATTTTATGAGACCCTCTAGAGATGAGGAAATTAGCTTGCAGAGGAGAGGTAGTTGTCCCAAAGTCATCCTGGTAGTGAATGAAAGAACCTGCCATCTGGCTCTGGACCAAGCCAATGATCCTGCCAGTGAGTCTCTTATCCAAAGGACTCCTGCCTAGGTTCAGTGAACCTAGATGACTGCATTATCTGTATCATTGCACTAGCTTTCTGTTTGGCTTCTCTTCCTTTAGCATCTCCCCACCCCATAGAGCAATCCATACTCCATACAGATTGAAATTGATCATCCTAAAGCATAGATCTGACCACATCACCTCTTTACTCAATTCCAATGGCTTCCTTACTTTTGGATGAAATACAAACTACTTTGTCTGGCATTTAAGGCTACTTACAGCTTGACCTCTTTCTACCATCTTAATCTCCTGCTTGTGGTCTACAGTCTAGCTGTACTAGCCAATTACTCACTCCACTTCACATCTCTTTACCTTTGCCTTAGATGGCCCATAAGTCTAGAATGCTCACCATACCTACATCTAAGCTACTTGGAATCCCTGGTTTTCTTCAAAACCCGAGGCAGGCACCACCAGGAAACACTTCTTGGGAGCTCCATCAAATGTCTGTCCCAAAGCAGATGGCTAACCAACCATCTGTCACCAGTCCCAGACTCTGAACCTTTCCAGCCTGGTATCAACCAATCACAGATTCTCAGAGGTGGAAGGACACTTCAAGTTCTACTGATCCCATCTCTGTTTGAGAAGAAGTCTCCTCTGCAGCATCCCAAAGAGGTGGCCAGTCAGCTTTTGCTGGATGACATCAGAGATGGAGATTTCTCCATTCCTCAGGTGGCCTGTGCCATTTTTTCATAGTTTTACTTGTTAGGAACTTCCTCCTTATATCCATCTATCTGCAGAGTCTAACAAGAGCTGCTGAAACTCCTATTCTACTAGGGCAGGAGACTATGACTGATACATTGATATTATCTCAAACATGCTAACCTCTCAGTTCCTCACTTTTCATGACTGTCTCTTCCACCTCTCCCCAATCACACACAAAAGATGGTCATACCCTTGATTTTGTCATTGCCCACAAATGTACCCCCTCCATGTTAAAGGATTCTGAAATCCCCTTGTCTGACGATAATCTATTGGTTTTTTTACCTCTCCCTTTGTCTTCCTTTAAATTACCCTCTTCTTCATTCACACAGTGACCTCCAGTCCCTTGATCCCTCAACTATCTCCAAGTCTATCCCCCCTGCATTAGCCACTCTGTCCTCTTCTTTTCATCTTGACTCCAAAGTGAGCTAAGTCAACTCTCCACTGCCATCTTCTCTTAGATCTCTAACCCTTTGATCATTTACCAATCTTGTTATGCCAAGCTTGATTCACTTCCACCATTACTTTCACACATGCTGCTGAACAAAAGTTGAGAAAATCACACAACTGTTCTGACTGTGTCCACTACTCAACCTCACCTGACCCCTCACTGCTGCTGGGCAGTCCCACTGTGCCTCCCTTATCAGATCATCCTCTCTCTCCACAGTGGATCTTCCAAACCTTCTCATGCTTCCTCAAACCTTCCATGGTCCTCCCTCCCCCCACCCTCTCAGCTAGAACCTTGTCTCTTATTTTATAGAAAAAAAAATTGAGACCATTCAGTGTAAGTTCTCTCAGCTCTGCTCTTCCTCATCTATCACTCAGGTGCCTCCTGCCACTATATCCTCCTTCACCCCAATCTCACATGAAGTGGCCTTGCTCTTTTCCAAGGCCAAGCCTTCTACATGCACAAGGGACCACATGCCATCCTGTTTCCTCCAACAGATCATTGCCTCTGTCATCTGTAACCTTATACTTCTCTTTAAAATCTCCTCATCCACTTGCTGCTTCCTTACTACCTACTAACAGGTCCATGTCTCTCCATCCCCCCAAATCCTCACTTGATCTTTCCATGTCCTCTATCATTCCATCTCTCCTGCTTTTTGCAGCTAAGCTCCTTGAGAATATCACCTACAATAATCGCCTCCAGTTCTGCTCCTCTCAGTCTCTTTGTAACTCTCTACAATCTGTCTTCAAACCTCATCACTCAACAAATGACTCTCCTGGAGTTACCAGTGATCTCTCAAATACCAAATCCAATGGTCCTTCCTAAATATTCATCCTTCTTGATTTCTCTGACCCCACTGACACTCTTGGTCACCCTTTTCCCCTTGATAGTCTTTTCTCTCTAGGTTTGTGGGACTCTATACTCTCCTGATTCTCTTCCTGCCTCTCTGACCAATTTTCTCAGTCTCCTTTTCTGGATCTTTATCCAGTTCATGTTCATGGATCTGGGTGTCCTGTCACAGGGTCTTGTCCTAGGCCCTCTTCTCCTCTCCCTCTATGCTGTTTCACTTGGCAATCTTGTCAACCCCCAAGGATTCAATGATCATCTCCATGCTGATGATTCTCAAATCTACCTTTTCAGCTCTACACTCTCTACTGACCTGCAGTCTTGATTGTACAACTGTCTATTAGACATCTTAAACTGAATGTCCTGTAGACATCTTAAACTCAATTTGTCCCAAACCAAACTCATTACGTTTCCTCCTAGCCCTCCCCTTCTTCCTAACTTCCCTGTTACTGTGAAGGGTGTGACTATCCTCCCAGTTCCTCAGGCTCAAAACTTAGGCACCATCCTGGATTCCTCTGTCTCACCTTCCATATCCAATCTGATGATGAGGCCTGTTGACTTCACCTTTGTAGCATTGAATATTACCCCTTCTCTCACCAGCACCCACTGCTACCCTCGTGCAGGTTCTAATCTCCTCATGCTTGTACTATTACAATCACCTGCTGCTGACTCTGCCTCCCACAAGTACCTCCCTTGTCCACACCATCCCACATTTAGCTGCCAAAGTGAATTTCATAAAGTGCAGGGCCAACCATGTCATCTCTCTATTCAATAAACTCCAACAGCTCCCTTATTGCCCCCACAAGCAAATATGAAGTCTTCCATTTGACATTCAAAGTCATTCATAATCAAACCCCTGCTCCACATTTCTAGTCTTCTTACATCTTACCATCCCCATCCCCATCCCCCATATAATCTTCAATTCAGTGACACTGGCCTCCTGGCTGGTCCTCAAACAAGCCACTGCCTCTCAGCTCTGGGCATTTTCTCTGCTTGTCTCCATACCTGGGATGCTCTCCCATCTCATCTCCTCCTCCTGACTTCCTTTAAGACTCAAGTAAAGTCCTCCATCTATAGGAAGACTCTCTCAACCCTTCTTAATTCCAGTGCCTCTCCCCTGGTATGTCCTGTTTATTCTGTGTATATCTTGCTTTGCATATATTGTCTGCTTGCTGTCTCTCCCATCAGATTATGAAGCCCTTGAGGACAGGGACTTTCTCTTGCCTTTCTTTTTATCCCCATTCCTTAGCACAGTGCCTGGCACGTAGTAGGCACTCAATGAATGTGTATTGACTAAGACAGCAGGATCCCTCTGTTGCCAGGATAAGGTCCTGAACTATGACTTTAATGAAGATTGGTTCTCCTAGGGCTCAGATGCTGCAAAGAGAGGGGACAGAGTTCTCCCCACCCCTAGATCCCAGGAATCTCCACATTAAAGAGTTCTTCAGATGAAGGGAGAGTAGCTCAGGAAGCCACCATCAGTCTGTATCAGCAGACCCCAAAGGGAATTGGTTCATCAGTCCTTTTCCTAGACTCTAGTCTAGGCTGAGATTTCCTGGGAGGAAAGGAAGAAAAACCAAGGATATGACCAGGGTGGATGTGTAGGTGGAGGGCAGTTCTAGGAAAGAAGAGAAGGGGTCTGCTGCCCCCATGAGCACCACTACCACCCCAGACTCTTTCCTCCTTTTCGCTATCCTTTCAGCTTAGCTCACTCGCACCTGCTGGCTTCCTACTGTCATCACCTCTCCTCTTCCTCTGGTTTTCTGACAGTGCCCATCAGTTAGTTTATAAAGGGAATACTAGGTGCCAATGCCTGGTAAGTGCTGGAAGTACAAAGCAAAGACTGCAAGTGAAAATCATAGAATGCTAGGATCATGGATGGAGATGCATTCTTTTTTGTCCAGTGTTGTAAAAACAGTCGCCAACTAGTCCATTGTTTGTCCAGCTTCTCTTGCCCTCTTCCCTGCTGCCAAATATCCCTTGCATCTTCAAACTATCCCTCCCTACATACATTCAATGTCTGCCTCTCAAAAGTGGACCTGTTATGGTGCTGACACTGCGGCTAAGAAGGATTTCAGTCCTATGCCTGTGACCAGCGAAGCATGTTCTGAATGAATGTTCCTGCAGAGTTCTGAGATACACAGATGTCCAGACTATTCAAAGGGTGGGAGGAAATATGTCTTCATCTCAAACTGAATTACAGGAAGACAAAATTTGGGAAAGAATGAACTTTGAGAGAGGAAATACTTTAGGAAGAAAAATGTGCCCACCTGGGGTAAAATCAAGCTCAATTAGAAGTTGATTGATAAACTTTTTTTAATCCACTATAACCATCTGAGCCCAGTTCCAAGATTTAGGTACAGTGAATTCAAAGGTTAGATGACCATATACTGGGTAAGTTGCAGGAGGGCATTCTTGTCCAGGTGTAGGCTGGAACAAGCAGCATCTCCATTCCTCTCCAAATCTGTGATTTGGTGATTCTTCACTGCAGCTAGGAAAGCAATTCTGGGGTCAGCCCAGTTGGGAAAAAGAAATTCTCCCTGTCTAGTTAAGATGCTGGCATGAAATCCTCAAGAGATTGAAAACCTTCAGGTCCTTGGTCACTTAGGGGTTTGTATTGGCGATTCTGGTGCAGTCCTTTGCATTTAGGCTGCAGTACTATCTGGAACCAGGAGAGGGCCCTGTTACACTTCAGCATCCTTGATTGGCGCTTGATCTCCAAATATTTCCACTGATCCTCAGAACAATGTCATTTTAAAACCAGAATTTTTAATATTAACACAAAATACAGCCATTTTCCTGATATCGCTTGAGTGAAGCCCACTGGCCAATGCCTCCCCCTCAGCTCATGCCAAAATCAGATATTGTATACCCTTCATAAACTTCTTAATCTCTGCTGTAAAGCAAGATGTGCCACCATCCATCCTCATGACTCCATTCATCTCCTGGAGATAGCATACATATTTGGAGACTTGATTTACTTCAGCAGAAACATTTCTTCTATAACGTGCTTCTTGTTAGAAACTCTTCCTCTCTTAATTGTATTCAGACCATCTCTCCTTTTTACCATGTGGAAGACACGATGTTGCCAACAGCTGAGTGGAGTAGGGGCTATGAGCATGTGGTCATCCCCAAAGATATGGACATTTGACTCTCCAAAATCTCTAGCCCCATTTACCACAAGAGAATTCCACGCTACAATCATTTGGACTTCTTCTGGGAATCCATGCAACTCAGCAAATTTACTGTGAAATCATTAACATGATTAAGTGAAATATGTAAATGTAAAGACCTTGCCCTTTCTTTTCTCTACCTTAGGTGGTAGAGATATTGCAGGGCGGGGAGGAGACATTCCCACTCCACCTCTCACTCTACTTTCTGGTAAGAAAAGTGGCCTTTTATTATAATTCCTTGGGTTATTTAGGGTCCCTGAGGAAGGAGGCAGTAACTTCTGTCTGTGTGCAAGGGTGAGGGGTGAGCAATCTGCTGCAGTGAGAGTGAAAGTCTGGAAGGCAAAGCAAAGGCTGTGGAGAGGGAGCATTCAGAATGTGTCTATTGGTGAGAGAGAAGAGAGTGAGGAGTGAGTGCAGAACCTTGAAGAGGGCACCCTGGGAGAAACCTAATCAATCAGTAGTGAGGTAGGGAGCCCTCCTAGGTTCTAGGTGTGCCTGGACTTGTGTGTATGAGAAGGAGCTTTGGTCTGGATGCTACTACCTTCCCTACCTCCTATCTGCATCCTACCAGTACAGAGGCAACTGAAATCTGGGTGTGCCTGGTACGCTGGCTCTGGATCTGTGACCCAGCTCTGTTCCCCTTTGGCTTTGGGTTTCTGGAAGAGTCCCTGAGGTGTGACTTGGAAATGACAATGTCATTCCTCTGCTTGTAAGACTGCAGGGCACCTCTATTGCCTCTAGGGTGGAATACAAATCCTTTCCTGACTTTCAAGGCTCTCTGTGGCCTGGTTCCATTACTCTTCTTTCTAAAACACTCATGTAATCTATATTCTAGGAAAATCATACCTCTAGCTGTTCACCTTCTCCCTTGTCAAAGATACAGACATCCACAGGGCTCAGAGCAGAACTGAGGCTAAGGGTGGGAAAACTGTGAATTCCCTCAGTCCTCTTCCTCTCACCCACCATCACCCTAGAAGCAGCCAGCCTGGCAATAAATATTTATTAAGCACTTAATATATGTCTGGCCCTGTGCTAAGCACTGGGGATACAAAAAAAAAAACAAAAGACAGTCCTTGCTTTCAAGGAGCTCACAGTCTATTGGTGGAGATACCAAGTAAACAAATATGAAGAAACAAGTTATAAAAAGGATAAATAGGAAACAAGTAACAGAAAAAAGGCACTGAAATGATGGGTGATTGGGGGAAGCTTCCTGCAGAATATGGGATTTTACCAGAGACTTAAAGTAAGCCAATAGGTCAGTAGTCAGGGCAGAGGAAGAACATACCAGGCCTGGGAGACATCCAAAAAGAGTGAGCAAAATCAGAAAATGGAGGGTCTTGTTTGTGGAACAGTCAGGAGGCCACTGTCACTGGATTGTGTTGGGAAGTGAGGTATAAGAAGTCTGAAAAGGGAGGAGGGGGCTTAAGATGATAAAGGGCTTCAAATGCCAAGCAGAAGATTTTTAATTTTATCTTGGAGGTGTTTGGGAGTCACTGAAGTAGTGGGGTCACGTGATCAAGCCTGTTCTTTAAGAAAATCATTTTGGTGGCTAAATGGCAGAAGGATTGAATTAGGGAAAGGATTGAAGCAGTTAATATGCCTTGAGGTGGAAGTTCACAGGCATTGCATTGCCTTATTGATGAGGCTGAAGATAGTTCATTCATTCATATATCCAACAACTCACTCACTCATTCACTCATTCATTCAACAGCATTTATTAAGTACATATGGATGTTCAATAATCATCTAAGTACTGAAGATACAGACCAGAAAAAAAAAAAAAGAACCAGTCCCTGTCCTAGCAGAGTTCCCATTTTAGCAGGACAAGGGTGATTTATGGACAAACTTCCTGAATGTTGAAATTTCCTAGGCAATGTGATATAACAATCTAGCTTTTTATTTACAAAGGGACTTGCTTGGACAGCATTGGCCTTGACAGTTGCTTCACAAGCAAACCCAAGTTTGAGAATTTGGGAAACTGAGGTCTGTTGAAAAAGAGAGTGCTCTTTAATGCATTGTTGGTGGGGTTGTGAACCCATTCAACCATTCTAGAGAGCAGTTTGGAAATATGCTCAAAGGGCTATAAAACTGCGTATACCTTTTGATTCAGCAATACCACTACTAGGTCTATATACCAAACAGATCACAAAAAAAAGTGTAAAGGATTCACATGTACAAAAATATTTATAGCAGCTCTTTTTGTGGTGGCAAAGAATTGGAAACTGAGTAGATACCCATCATTTGGGGAATATCTGAACAAGTTGTGGTATATGAATGTAATGGAATACTATTGTGCTGTAAGAAATGACGAGCAAGTTAGTTTCAGAAAAACCTGGAAAGACTCACATGAGAGAGAGGATTCTGGGAATATAGCAGAGTAGGTCAGAAAATTCCAAGGTCTCCAGATTTCCATCACAGACAAGACAAAACAGCACCTCAGGGTGAATGTAAAGAGGTAAAAACAAACAAGAGTTAGGGTAGAACAGTGGTCCTCCTGGGACAACTGGTAGAATTAAACAGTATAATTAAACAGTATAAGGTTGGAATATTGCTGTGGTATAGGAGACGATGAGTTGGTGGACTTAAAAAATATGGAAGGACTTGGACTTGTGAAGGAAGGTGTTATCCAACCCCAGAGAAACAGGACAAACAAGTTTAGTATGGTCTTACATAGATACATATGAACATATATGTCTATATATGAGTATGATTATAAATATCTAACTATATGTATATTGTGTAAGTGTTTACATTATGCATATATGTTTGTATATGTTTGCATATGTGTATGTATATATACATACATGCATATGTGTTTGTATGTATATGTATGCATATGTAGTGCTGTGTGTGTATACACACACATAAGTATATCCATGCCTAATTGCAGCCTTCTTGGGTTGGGGGGGTGGTTAGGAAGAGGGTAAGAATAAAGTAAAAAGTGCAGAGCAGAGAACAAAGGAAAACTTACTAGGAAGCAAAGAAAAAATGGACAGCTCTGAACACAATGTGTCATATATGCTTTCTTGAAATGAAAATTTATTGTTGTCTATTTTGAGTCTTCTATTAAGTCCTGTTGCACACATTCCAATGTTTTTTCTTTTCTTATTTTATATTTAAGTTTTAGTATCTAAGTGTACAATGTTTGTCTTTTTCTTTTCTTATTGTGGATTTAAACCTTAGAAATTAAAAAAAATATAAAGATTCACATGAACTGATGCTGCATGAAGTGAGCAGAACCAGGAAAATCTTGTACACAGTGATAGTAACATTGTGTGATGACCGGCTTTGATAGACTTAGCTCTTTTTAGCAATACAATGATCCAAGACAATTCCAGAAGGCTTATGATGGAAAATGCTATCCATCTCCAGAGAAAGAACTTTGAAGTCTGAATGCAGAGCAGAGCAGAGCAGACTATTTTCACTTTTTTGGTTTTGTTTTTTTTTTCTTTCTTGTGATTTTTCCCTTTTGTTCTGATTCTTTTTTCACAGCATGACTAATGTGGAAATATGTCTCACATGATTGTACATGTATAACCTATATCAGACTGCTTGCTGTCTCAAGGGAGGAGGGAGGAAAGGAAGGGAAAGAGAGAAATTTGAAACTCAAAATCTTATAAAAATGGAGGTTGAAAATGATCTTTACATGTAATTGGAAAAAAATAAAGTACTATTAAATGGGGAAAATAAACATTTAAAAAAATTTTTTAAAATAAAAAGTGTATTGAATTTTTTAAAAGGAGGGGAGGGAGAGTGCCTCCAGTGCTTTGCCTCTTGGAGAGAGAAGAGGATTGCTCACATGGTTCTTACAGTTTGAGGAACAGCGGAATGGAGATTAAAGCCATGGTATGGAGGACCTAGCAATAAAGTCCTTGACACGCCCCCTCCCCTTACTGTGAGCTATTCGATAGTGTGGTTCCTATGGGAAAAAAGGCTGCCAGTTTTGTAGCTGCAAGTTGAGCTTGCCATCTGGCCATGGTCCAAACCACATGGTCTCACTACAAGTCTTCAGGTGATTGCATAGGAGTCTGTGGGGGAGACTGAAGGTGATTGCCCATCTAAGGAGCCAAACTCTGCTTGCCTTCTCATGGGGAGTCCAAACCATGGCAAGGGTGTGATGGGGTGCAGAAAAGCATATTCTAAGAGTAGGAGATGTTGGGTTGGATTTGGAGAGAGGAAAGGATTTCACAAAAATGTGAGAGTATCACCAAAACCCTTGCACCATTTTTATTACCAAGTTCCTCTATTCTTTTCCAACAGTGTTCAGATAGAAATGGTCCCAGAATAAGTCATTATCTGCTGTTATCTTTTTGTATTTAATTTTCTGTGGGCTCTTGTACTGATGGATAGGACCACTTTTTTTGGTTGCTAACCAAAAGTCTCGCGGTATAAGTTATTCCTATATAGTCTTACTCAAAATATACTCCATAAATTTCCAATAACACACAGGATGGTAAGGGTGACATGTGCATTGTCTTGTTGTAAACAAACAAACAAACAAAAAAACCCTTTTCACCCCTCTACTAGGAATCTGCTTTCAAAAAATCCCCATTTCACTTTTTTTGAGTATTTGGTTAAACAATATCTATGAAAAAATGTTATTCTCAGGTTTGTTTGTTTTCCCCATTGTGGAAATAGTATGTTATTCTCCTGATTTTCTTTAATTTAGTTTCTAGAAGTTACCATTTGGGGCAGTCTGCATTGTGATCATATGGTTGTTCTCAAGTGTTTAGGAATCAGTATTATGACCAGTTGACTCTGTGACTATGGTTTGGTTCCAGTGTGATTTATTGAGTGAGTTCTCTGGAATATTTTGAGGTCTTTATTTGTAGTAAGGAGAAAGGTCCCCTTCAGAAGGTGGCACTTGAGTTGAATCTTGACACAGAAAAGGGATTCCAAGAGGATAGGAAGGAGCATATCTCTGTAGATGATGAATCATCTGTTTCTATTTTTACAAATCCTAAAAAAAAACCATAGAAGAGACATTCTTTGGTCAAAAGCACATAGCTAAAGCCGAGGGCTAGTGTTATCTGCAATGATGAAGCACAAGAGGCCTTCTTATGAAGTTCAGAGAAAAGCAAAGGAACCTCTGCTGATTTGTTATCAGGGTCCTATAAATTCTAGCTATAGCATAAACATGAGAGCAATTAAAAGTCTAATTTTTTTCAGAGGATACAAAGCTGTCACAGTCATAGGTGGCATGTCAATTTACTTAGAAAACCTCATAACAGCAAAGAAAATAAAATGACTTATAACTTCAGTAAAGTAAGAGAATGAAAAATAAATTTTAAAAATAGCATTTCCATATAGTACTAACCAAAAAAAGAGAAAGAAATAGAAAAAAATACATTGGAAATGTTTGCAAAATGTATAAAACATCCAGGAAGTTTGCCTATCCTGAGATGGTTAAGTGTTGCATAAATACAACCACAATACACTCTTGACAGAAATAAAAGAAAACAAATAATCGGAGAAAGATTTGTTGCTTGTGGTTGGGATAATCAAACATAATAAAAATGACCATATTACTTAAATCAATTTACACATTAATGTTATACTAATCAAATTTCCATGGAGTTACTTTATAGAATTCTCCCCTCCTCCCCCCCAAAAAATAATTCAACCTTTAAAATTAAATAAAAGTCTTAAATCTCAAGGAAAACAAAAGCAGGAATAACAAGATAGGGGGGAATATTATTCGCAGATTTAAACTCTACCATAAAACAGTAATAACCAAACCTTTTTGGTGCAAGTTTTGGAAGGGGATTAGTGGAATATTAGATAAGTGAGAGGCAGAAGCAATCAAAGATATTCCTTAACTGCCTCGTACCAGCGCTCCACTTCTGTCAGTGAAGTTCTGGGGATACAAAGAAACACAAGACTGTCCCACACCCAGGAAATTCAAGTGCTAATGAAGGAAACAACCTGCCAATAACTATGTATCTACAAGTGAGATCTAGAGTAAATGGAAAAAAATCTCAAAGAGAAGGCAGGAACAGAGGGGGCCACAAAAACCTCCTGGGGAAGATGGGATTTGAGTTGAGTCTCAAAGGAAGCCAACGAGCCAAGAGGTTGTGGTTGGGACATCACTTATAAGGTTATAAGTTGTCTACACCAGTAGAGGAATCTCCCCTCCTCTGGGGGTTCTTCAAATCAATGAAATAATCATAGGTCCAATTCCATTCCTCTTTTCCTTCGATTTCACTATAAAGCATATATCTTGAGAACATAAAATACAGAAATCAGGGTCTTTTATAAACCAAAATACCATGATATTCATTGTGGCAGTTATTGTGGTGGGAAAAAAAAAAGACTGGATACAAAGATGATGCCAATCAGTTGGGAAATTGGTGAATGAACTATGAGATATGAACTTAATAGAATATTATTTTGTAGTAAGAAAAGACAATTATGAGAAACACAGTAAGATTTGTATAAACGGATGTGGAACAAATTAAATTAAATCAGGAGAATAATATACAGTAACTTCAACAATGGGGGCAAGAAACCACTTGAAGATCCTTGAATTCTAATTGATCATAATGAACAATCTCTGTCCTAGTAAACTGATATGATATCATCTCCCCTTTCTCAGTAACGGGAAGGGGGAAACAACTATGAATATGGAACATGACTTACATCACAGGTGTTAAACACATGGCCAGCTGGTGTGTACATCTGGAGCCAGATGCAAATGTAATTTGGCAATAATTTAACAAAACAAACAATAGTACAATAGAACATAAATAATGTTGACGTGTGGTTTTCTAAGTCATATGCAGCTGCAGGGATACTCATGTATGGTTTAGTGGCCTCATTTCCATTGAGTTGACACCACTACTTTCCACTGTCTGGCATGTTTACTGTGTCTTCTGAGTTTCCTTAAATATTTTGTTCTATTTTACAAGAAAGGGTTAGATGGGAGGCAAGGAGGCAGGGAGATGCCATCTCAATCAGTCTTAGCTGAAAAAGCACTACAGTCGGAGGCAGGAAGATCTGAGTTCAAATCCTGGATAAGTCCGTTACTCCCAGAGTCACTCAACTCCTTTCAGCCCTAGCTTCCTCATCTATAAAATAAGATTAATAACAGCACCTACATCACAGGAGTGTGATGAAGATAAAACGAGATAATATATGCAAATCACTTTGCATTAAAGTACTATATAAACATTAATTATTGTCCTTATTACTATTATGGAAATAACTGTAATATAAAAATTACAATTGAGAAAACATAAATATCAGATTGCTTGCCTTCTCAGGGAAGAGGGAGGGAAGGACAGATTGAATTTGGAACTCAAAACTTAACAAAAACCAACAACAATAAATGTTAAGCATTCTGTTAGCATGTAATTAAGGGGAAATAAAAATATTATTATTATTATTATTATTGCTTTTTGGAGGGCAGTTGGGTTAAGTGACTTGCCCAAGGTCACGTGACTAGTTTGTGTTAAGTGTCTGAGGCCGGATTTGAACTCAGGTTCTTCTGACTCCAGGGCTGGTGCTCTATTCACTGCACCACCTAGCCACCCCAAAATATTATTTTAAAAAAGAAAAATGAAAAGAAATAAAAATTAATGAGGAGCTTAGACTGGATGAATCACCTGTAAAGTTCCTTCTAGAACTAAATCTTATGACATACATCAACGCTTTCTTTGCAGCATTTCTGGGCAGTGTCTCAAGCGAGTAGTTGATGTGGCATGTGTTTTGGTATTTCAGCCACACCTGAGTTATAAGCATCAGACCTAAGAACTCCCACACAGACAAATGATCACTTAAAAGCTACCTGTCCTTTTCCTCACATGCCCAGATGTTCCCCTCAATTTTTCTGTTTTTCATTGAAATGTATAGTATCTTTGATACTGATGGTTTCAAAAACTAACTATTGCTGGGTCATGTGATGCATTCAAGAATGCCAAGAATGACCCTTCTAGAAGCTACCATTCAGAACAGTTCACATTGTGATCATCTTGTTGTTCAGTCATCTCAGTCATGTCTAACTTTCCTTAACCCCATTTGAGGTTTTCTTGGCAGAGATACTGGAGTGGTTTGCCATTTCCTTCTCCAGATCATTTTGCAGATGAGGAAACTGAACATGGGTAAGTGACTTGCCCAGGGTCCCACAGCTATTAAGTGTCCAAAACTGGATTTGAACTCAGGTCTTCCTGACTCCAGACCCTAACCACTACACCTTCTAGCCACCCTTAAGTTGAGATTATAGATAGCGTCATCTCTTCTGGGTTTCATTTAAGATAAACTTCCATATCTAGAGTGGTTTGGGATATACAAAGCCTTCCTCCCAAGTGCAGAGTAGGTGCTTTCCATTTTGTTTAAGACAAGACTGGCCTCAGAGAAGTACAAGGTCTTAATGACAGTCATGAGTGTCAGAGTCAGGATTCAAATCCATGTTTCCCCTGATTCTTGGCCCAATGCACTTCCACTCCCCATCTCTGTCTATGAGCAAACTCTATCATAACTCAAACCCAAAAGGAAACATTATAGGATGTTGGAGCAACTCCTGTAGCTTTTGATAGTTGCTTCATTGAAATGGAAGACTTACAGGTGGAAGAAACCCAAGGCATATGTATATAAGAAGAAGTAACACTATCCCCAGAGGAAAAGGCACACTCACCAGGCCAGGGCCCATGGGTGAGGCAGTAATGGAGAACCAGCCCCAACTTGAATTTCTGGCTATGGGGGAAAAAGACACCATTTCAATCTGCCACTTGCAAGCATTCAAACACAGGAAGATTTCCAGAGTGGACCAGCCAGCCTTAAGGGGGCCCATTGTACAAGCACTGAGGCAGGCATGCATCCCGTTGATGATAATTGGATCAAATAAGCAGGGTCATTTTCTTGCGTCTGATAAGGTGTGCTCTTTCCCTTCCTTTTTCAGAAAGGATTAAGCTCTGCCACCATCTATGGTCCTGCCTGGATCTCATCACGTGAAGCTGCTGGCACCTCCAGCTTTTGGAAACTGGTAATTACATATGATTCTTCTGCTTCTAGGAGATTTGCCTCTGAGTTAGACAAAAAGGGCTTCAAAAGAGCTTTGATGGTTTTGTTTCCAAAGGCTCTTTGGGGTGAAGGGGGCCCTATGGGTATTAAGAATGTGAGAGGAAAGTCTTTTAAAGGTTTACCAGCTGCCACTTCTTCCTTAAAGTTCCCTCTCACCGTGTTTTAGAAGATGTGGAGGGCTTGGCAGGACCTGAAGAGAATGCCCAGGGCTAGAACTTGGGAGAGCATTCTCCATTACAGTGGGTGACCACATGAATGCTGATAGTATGTAATGGTAACAGAGGACTCCAGAGGGTAGGGCTTTTGTTGAATTGCATCATGGATGAAGAAATTAGTTTGTAAATATTAATGGAAATTCTTGTCCTCTGGGCATAAATATTCTCAAGAGTCATTTCCCCTGTGATCTGATGTATGTTGAATCTCATTGACATTATGATGGAATTATCTTCCTTGCTTTCCATAGAATTTAAAGCACGGCTTCTATTTATCTGGGGCGGGGGGGAGACTTAAAACTACTTTAAACCTCTTGCGTTGTTGAGCACAGCCCATGAAAGCTCACTTACAAATGTTTCTTTGACCTCACCTCTACAACACATTTTAACAGTTTTATTTTAAAAGATGTAGGACTAGGAGATAAGCTTCACAAGTTTTTTTTTTCCTGATGAAGGTCTCATTTCTCAAGCATATAGAGAACTGAGTCACTATTATAAAAATAAGAACCATTCCCCAATTGATAAATGACCAAAAGATATGATCAGTTTTCAGATAAGTAATCACAACTGTCTGTGGCCTTATGGAAAAATGCTCTAATTCATTAATGACTGGAGAGATTAAAACTGAAACAGTTCTGAGGTACTACCTCATACCTATTAGATTGATTAATAGGACAGAAAAAGTATGTGATAAATGTTGAAAGGGATGTGGGAAAACAAATGGGAAAATCAATGCACTGTTAGTGGAGTTGTGAACTGATTCAACCATTCTGTAGAGCAATTTGGAACTATGCCCAAAGGGCTATACTATAGTGCATACCTTCTGACCCAGCAATAACACTATTCAGTCTGTATCCCAAAGAGATCAAAGAGAAAAGAAAAGCACCTTTTTGCACAAAAAAAAACTATTTATAGCAGCTCTTTTCTAGGGGAAAAGAATAAAAAATTAAGGGGATGCTCAACAAGTTGTGGTATGTGATTATGATGGAATACTGTTGTACCATAAAGATGATGAGCGGGATGCTTTTTAAAAAAACCTGGAAAGATTTGCATGAGCTGATGCAAAGTGAAATGTACTATGTACAAAGCGACAGCAATATTGTAAGATGATCAACTGTGAATGACTTAGTTATTCTCAGCAATGCAGCCATCCAAGACAACTCTGAAGGACTCAGGATGAAAAATGCTATCTATCCCCAGAGAAAGAACTGATGGTGTCTGCATACAGACTGAAGCGTATCTTTTTTTACTTAAAAAAAAAGGAGCTAAGCTTTATAGCTTATCTCTTACTTAGCTTACAAGGTTACATGGAATTTGACTTCCACAGAAGAAGCATTTATTAAGTACCTATTATAAGCACAGTGCTGTGCTAAGCGATAGGTATATGAACACCATTATCACAAACAAACAGTCCCTACACTCAAGAAACTCACGTTTTATGATGGTGAGTGTGGAGGCTAGAATTTATATAAACAGATAAGCACACGCATGATGATTTGAGAAGGGGGAGACAACACCAACAATGATGGGCATCAGGGGAGGCATCCGGTAGTAGGCAGCACATGGCTTGAAACTTGAATGAAGAGATGGAAGTGAGGAAGGAGAATATGCCAAGCATCAGGGACAAGACAATCTGTTAGTCACAGGAGAAGCATGGTCTGGTGAAAAGAGCATTGTACCTGAGGTCAGCGAGACTTGGGTCCATCTCTCATCTCAGATACTTGCAACAGTATCATACTGGGCAAGCCACCTGACTTCCCTGGGGCCTCAGTTTCCTCATCTGCAAAATGGGGGGGAGGGGTGCTGGACTTGATGGCTCCAAAATCCCCTCAATCCCTAAATCTAACCAAGATCCTTTGAAGTCCAATGAGTTGACAGCTGGGCTGAAATACAGATTTTATTCAATGTGAAGAATGATGAGTAATCAAATTATTGAAGGATAAACTGGAGTCAGATTGAGAACAGATTTAAATTCAAAGCTGAAGACCTTTTTTTTCTTTTTTTTTTGCTAGAGACTTTAAGAAGCCAGAGATGGTTCTTAAGTCAGAAAGTAATATGGTCAGGTTTGTGCTTTAAGAATATTGGCAGCTAAGTGGTTTGTCAATGGGAAAGAGGAGCCATTGGAAGTGGAGGCTGGACATCCAAATGAGAGGTTGTTTCAGTGGTCCAGAAGGGGTGGTGAATGCCTGATGTAGGGTAGGGGCTACCTGGGTGGAGGGAGAGAAGGGAATGGAAGTGAAATGGCATGTGTCAGAGGAAGGGCTGACAAGAATTGACTGCCCCAAGTCTTTGTCCAAAGCTTTCACGGTAAAAATTCCTAATACTTTCAATCTAACTCTCTGTGCCTTATTAGGTGCAAGACATCAAAGCACCAGTCATAAATGGGGAGAACCTAGGTGCCCCAAGAGACAGCCCAGGGACAACAGAAAGGTTGATTTTGCCACATGTATAGTATCTGGTTCCAATGACGGAGAGAAGACCAAAAAAAGCCCCTATTTTAGTCATCATAACATGAGAATTAAGGAATCATAGACATAGCTCTTCTCGGTTATCTCATCCAACTCCCTTATTTGACATGTGAACAATTGATGCCAAAGAGGCATCACAGAGAGGTGAGTGTGACACCCCAAATCTCAAGAGAATAAGTGACCAAGCCTGGGTTCAAACCTGAGTCTTTTAGCTACAAACCAATGCCATACTGTATCCATTTGAGTCCTTCTCAAAGAATGGATGAGTTTGAGATTGGAAAGGGATGATCTGATTGAGTGCCAAGGGCCCCAGTGGGGACTGAGGAAGTGTGGCTCAGGGTTACATGAATGGGATCTAAAGGTGATTCCTAGGCAAAGGAACCTCAAAAGAGAGAAGCTAGGGAAGTCACGGCAAGATGGTGGTCTACTTTCTTGGATGATTGTCGGCAGGGGCAGGGCCTTGCTCAGAGTAAGAGTTCAGTAAGCGCCTGTTAAACTGAATTGGCATGCATTGAACTGAACTGAGGACTGACAGAATTGTTCCTTTCTTGTTAACAAAAGAATGTCTAGAGCAGGGAAGGGGGCCCTGACATCTTTTGTGCTCTCTTGTCTGGCTTGGAAAGTTTGGCTGCCTCTCCATCCATGTTCCAAGGGAGTGGGAAGACTGAGGAAAGTCTCTCAATTATGAGAATGGTTTGGAAAATAAACAAAGGGGGACCAGCACCTCTCTGACTCTGCTGAGGTTTACCAAGCACATTCATCACCTGCTTTATCTCATTTCACCCACTATTGTCTGATAAAGAGGTAAATAGAAATTCAATCAATTTAAGAAGAATCATGGAATGTACAGTGGAAATGGTGCTGGGCCTGGAAGATCTGTGTTTGAGTCCAGCACCCAGTGCTCTCCAGATGACGCCCCTAGCAAGTCACTTCTCCTGAGTCTCATCTGTAAAATGGGGACAATGACTTCTACACTGCATCCCTCACACAGTTATTGTGGGTCTCAAAGGGATAACTCAGGTAAACCTTGGCAAACCTTAAGACCAAATTGTTGTTGTTTCTATTGAAAACTCACGCTGAGCCCGTGTGTGTGTGTGTGTGTGTGTGTGTGTGAGTGTTGTGTGGTATGTACATGCATATGAGTGTATTGTACATGTGTGCGCTGTTCACAGGTGTTCATGTGTGCATGTGTGTGTGCATACATTGCATGAGTGTACATACACGTGTATATGCATGTGTATGTATGTGCAGATTTCACTGTTCACAGGTGTGCACGTGTGTGTATGTGTGCATGTGCATGAGTGTGCACTGTGTGCATGTATGTACACATGTATATGTGCGTGTGCCATTGTGCTCATTCATATACTGGGCCACCTCAAGTCTCCATGTCAGGCAGCCTTTGGATCGAAGGCAGTTGGAACTTGAAGGGCCACAAGGGCCATCATCTAGTCCAATCTCTTTATTCTACAGATAAAGTGAGACCGCCCAAACATGTCAACATCTGGACACTGGCTCCCTCATCAGTCCCCCAGTGCAAGCTCTGATCGTTGTGATGCCAGAGCTCTTTCCCAGATGCTCATGACTCGGGGGGAGGGGGGGGAAGACTAAGCACCTTAGGATCCTCCAGGCACCCAGAGGGCAATAGGAGGCCTTCACTGACTCTGAGATTGCTCACTGCCAGGATTAGGATCCCCCAATATGAAGCCAAATAAAGGCTGCAATAATCCCCTCCAGCCTCGGGGGATGCATGTTCCACATTCATTCCTCTTTCCTTACATGGTATCAAGTAAAACGAAGCAGGGATGGAAAGGGAGGAAAATCACCTTCTGGAGGGAAAAAGCCACTGGTTGCCCTCCTTACTGGTATCCAGAAAGTGCCTCGGAAATCTGTTCTAATCCCTTCGATTGATTTCCATTTATGTTTGGGGAGTGTCTCCTGTGCTCCCAGACCTCTATGCACAGTGGATATTGAGCACGCACAGAAAACAAGGTAGGACAACCAGACAAGATGTCTTCCTAGGTTCACAGACTCAGCTGAGCTCACACAGATGGGGTGACACATTCTAGAAAAGTAGACCCAAGTGCTGCTGTTCAGCCATATCTCTGAATCATCCAAAGAGCCAGAGGAATTCCTTAGCAGAAACTTGGACATAGAGTTACATATATAATTGTAGCCACAAGACACCACCACAGACTCCTGAAACACCTCATCATCTGGGTGAATAATACAAATGGGCCCCCTCCCTCAGTCAAAAACAACATTGATGGGCAGCATTGGCCAATGGAAAGATCCCAGGCTTTGGAGTGAGAGGATCTGAGTTCAAAATACCAATTGCATACATCCCTTCTTTTCACTCACATAGACCTAGTTTGGGCCCTCATTACCTCTTGCCTGGATCATTGCAATATTTCTCTATTTGGTCTCTAGGATTCAAGTCAACCCCCCTTTAATCCACCTTCCACTCAGTTGCAACAGTGATTTTCCTAAATTCCATTCTGTCTCTGTCCTATATTGACTCCCCCTCAATAAACCCTTACTGCCTCTAGGATCAAAGAATGACCATTTGGGTGGGGAACATTTCAAACTCTTCATAACTGTGCCTTACAGACCATCAGTCCCCTCTAAGCACTCTCTGGTCCAGACATACCGAAATCCTTGCTTCTCTGTCCACACAAAAGTCCATCTCCCTTCTCTGTAACTTTGCAATGGCTGCCCCTCTTCCCCATGCCTGGAGTGTGTCCTATCCTCACCTCTAGCTCTTGGAATCTCTGATTTTCTTCAAATTTCAGATCAAATTCCCCTTTCTCCAAGAGGCCTTGCTGATCCTTCAGCTACTAATACTCCCACCTAATTTCTTTGTTATCCCTTTTGTACTCATACATGTTTTCTCCCCCATTAGAATGTAGGCTCTTTGAAGACAGGACCTGTTTCAATTGCATCTTTGAATTCTTGACATCTAGCACAGACCCTGAAACACACAGAGGGGACATAATGCAGGCTTATTGGTCAACAGATTGGTTGATTAATTGCTGCTGTCATTTACAGTTTGGGTGACTTTGGTCCAATCTCATAACCTAAATAGATTTTTCAAGGACTCCTGTAATTTCTTGGGGCTGGGCAGGGAACACCTTCCACACAAGTACTTGCTAATTGATGTCATAGGATCATAGATTCAGAGCCAAAAGAGGCTTCCAGGTCTTCTGATCTAACCTCCCAAATTGAGGTCCAGGCAGTGGAAGTGAGAACAGCTCTGTGGGTTCCAAGTCATAAGTATTTGTCTTCAGGACAAAATGGAGAAAATTTTGTGATGAGGTCAGGGCTAACTATAATGTGCATTTTTTTCTTCCTTTCCCTTAGGACTAAACAGTAGGTAAAAAGTAAGAGCGCCAACCTTCTTAAGTGAATCAAGTATGTTATGGACCACTCTCTTTCCATCTCCAAACTAGGCAATGAAAGACTTTATGAGCAAATTTAATAATTGCCTTGGCTGGGTCTCCACACAAAGAGAAGCAAGGTATCTAGGCATGTAGGCTTCAAGCTTCTATATTTTTGCGTGGTTACCTTGGGCCAGTCCCTTCTATGAATCTCAATTTCCTCATTTGCAGGATGTACACTATTCCTTCCTGACAGGTTGGTGTAAGATTGTAAATGAAAAGTACTTTGGTAACACTAGGGTGCCTTATAAATGTCTTCTTTCACCTTCACCACCACCATCATTATCTAGGCTCTAGAGCTCAAAGAGACTTGGAGACTATCAAGTCTAATGCCCTCCCCCAATTTTAGGGATGGGGGAAAGGAAATGACATGTCCAAGGTCACATATAGATAATCTACATCTTCAAAATCCCTATCTGCTGAAAAATAGCTGGAGGTATTTGGGGCTAATCATACCAGTTTTATCCTCAATCATCCATTTTATTTGTTTCCAACTTGCAGTGCTAAGCTAATTTGAGAGGGCAGGGGTAAGCATACAAGCTAAAAATGGTTCACAGCTCCCTCTCTGCTTTTCTTCTCTCTCCTCCATGTTGTTTCTGAGAACCACTTCCAGATGCAAGACTAAGTGGCCCCAAGTTTATTGCATCCTGGCTCATTCTCCCTTTGAAATTAGATACCAGCTGGGGCAGCTAGGTGGTGCAGTGGATAGAGCACCGTCCCTAGAGTCAGGAGGACATGTGTTCAAATCTGGCCTCAGACACTTACCAACTGTGTGACCTTGAGCAAGTCACTTAATCTGAATTGCCTCCAAAAAAAGAAAGAAATTCGATAACAGCACTTAAGAAAGAAGAAGAGCAAAAAAATAAAAATTTTAAAAATAAAGGAGAAGAGCATGCTGGAGGAGAGGAGACAGAAGTGAGGTAAGAGGGGAGAGTTGCACTATTTTGGCATGTTGGCATGGCACTTGCAAAATATTGTTGTTCCTTTGACTATACAATGTCAACGATACAGATAAAAAGTGAAAAAAAATTTGCCCCAAGTGGTTATTTCCAACCATGGTGACCACCATGTTGCGTCCTATGTACCATTATATTTGGGGCATGCAGAGAACACTTGGACTGTGTTTTTTATAGGCAAGCCACTAAAGTGTGCTGAAAATGGCACACTATCTGAAGGCCAAAGAATTTCTATTCAAATTCTGACTTTTACCTTTGTTGCCTCTTTGACCTTGGGCAAGTCCTGTTCTCTTCAGTTTTCTTTTTTATAATATAAGAGGTTAAATGAGATCATCTCTAAGGTCTCTATCCTGCTCACAATATCTTCATTCCCAGTGTCAGCAATATCACTGACTTGTAAAAGTCCCTACTTTGTTATTGTTCAGTCATGTCTGACTCTTCACGACCGCATTTGGGGTTTTCTTGGCAACGACACTGGAATGCTTTGACATGTCCTTCTCGAGATCATTTTACATATGAGGAATTAAGGTAAACAGAGTTAAGAGACTTGCCCAGGGTCAAAGAGTTAGTTGGTGTTGGAGGTCAGATTTGAACTCATAAAGATAAGTCTTCCTGATTCCAAGCCTAGGGCTCTATCCACTGCCCCACCTAGTTGGCCAACTGTCCCCACATGACTTCCTAACCTATAGAATACAATACAAATAACAGTACTTAAGTAATGCTTTGATCACTTTGAATAAACAGGGTTATAACATTGGGAAGGACATGAGCTGAGCAAACAAAACTTGTTCATTGTTCTATACAACTCCTTAAAATCTAAAATTGTGAAGAAACCCACAAACATTAGATGGAAAAGAACTTTGCTACCAAGGCACACCAAGTTTTAAAGGTATCGTATTAGCTATTTATGGCAAAAGTATTGAAATCATGTTCGTCACTCTCCACCATGGACATGCAACTTCTTGCAACTAGATAAGCGCAAAAATGACACATTGAAATGGCAAAAGATGAATCTTTGGGTTTCTAGGGAAGAGAGCATTTCATCCCCCAGAGTGGTTTTGTTGGCTTCTGGCTTCTAGCTCCAATCTCAATTGGCACTGAAGTTGCCTTCTTCATGTGTTGGTATGTCCCATAACTTCTGGAATGTTTCCTGTTAATGCGTCATCAATTGAAAGAGGTTGGGAAACACCAGTGTAAGGTATGACACAAATCTGGTTGAACCACTGAATTCAATATCTTGTTTTCTTTTTCATAACTGAGAAAAGTCACACTAGCTCTTGTTCAGACAAATATCTTAATGGTGCTGTTCTGGCTGCCAGCTCCATCTTGAGCAATATCTTCTTTCACTGTGTCTGTCATCCAAAGTTTGGCTTTTTTTTTAAAGATTGAGATTTCTCTGTACCAACCAACTTTGAAGAGCAGCAATAACAACAAAGACCTTTTAATGTTAACAGTCAATGCTTTGTTCTAGGTAACCCTGAGATGTGGCTCTTTTTAGCAGCAATATGTTTCTTTTATGGAGTTCTAAATGCCCCAGGATTCTCTGACTCAAAACATCCTGTGGAAGCTGAAGTGTGGATGAATATTGTAAGTTATGGAAGAGGGAAGGAAATGTTAAATTTGGCCCTCTAGCACATTCTCTCTCCCTGGATGTCTTCCAGCAAAGGCTTGATGGCCACTGGTTGAGTGTGTTGTAGAGAATTCTTGTCCAAGAATGGATGGGCCTGGGTGGCTTCTGAGTTCTCTGCTAGCTTGGAGCTCTTATGTTTGATTGACTTCAAAGTGATGGATTTGGTGATGGATTTAATTGATTACCATGATAGGCATTCAAGATTATGTACCAGATGACAGAGGACCTTAGATCTGTGTGCATGAATAAGGCCCCTAAACTTACAAGATCACACTTCCTACATGGATTGAAGCAGTGGTTAGGGACTACTGTTGGAAACTTTAGTGTAGTCCCTCCCACTTCCCTTGCAATTCCACTGAGACCCCTCATATGATATTAGCAAAAAAAGAAAGCCCCACCTCAGAGACTTGCACCTCCTTTCCAACAGCATCCAAGAAGACCTGACTCAACTCCTGGCACTAATGCATTTTGTATTTTTGCACAGAGTGAGCTCATCACCTATTCTGGCTACCCCAGTGAGGAATATGACGTCCCAACTGAAGATGGTTACATAATCAGTGCCAATCGAATTCCCCATGGTCACAGACCTCCAGAGAGAAAAGGTATACCTTGTTTCAGGATGGGGAGCAAGACTGGTGATCTAGTTGGGCAGTTTGGGAAGCCTGGCCCCAAGGATGACTCAATCAATCAATCTGCAAGTCTACCAAAAAAAAAAATTGTCTACAAAGACAAATGTAAAAGGGTTCCTGCCCTGGAGGAGTTAACAACCTAGCCAAAGGAGAAATGAGTCTATAGAGGTCTAAACAAATAATTTGTTGGAAAAAGGTACTAGCAACTTAGCAGGGATGCAATAGCAGGTGGCGAGGTGGGTGAAAGAAGATGAGGGATGACTAAATTGAGTTAATGTTGCCCTCCCTGCTCTCACGTAACTGGAGTGATCAGCTCCAGCAATTTAGGACAGGGTTGGTTTTAGAATAAGAAGGAACTTTAGAGACTATCTCATCTAATAATCCTATTTTACAGATGAGAAAACAGTTCCAGAGAAGGGAAGGGACATGCCCAAGGTAACACAGGAAGTAAATAGAAAAGTCAGAATTTGAAAATAGGTTTTCTGCTTTTAAATGCAGTGTGCAAGGATGCCCAGTAGTGGGGCCAGAGTAGATCTTAGCCACAGAGGGCAGCCAGTTGTAGTCAAGAGTGTTGGAGTTGGATGCTGGAAACAAATGGGTTACAATTCTGCCTCTGACACAAACCAGCTATGAAACCCATGACAAATCATTACTCCCTGAGCCTCAATTTCTTCATCTGCAAAATGGATGATTATACTATCTATAGTTATATATACATACACACACACACACACACATTTGTAGTTATACTACCTATAGTTTTCCTACTTATAAAATACTTTGCAAATTTAAAGGATGAAATAAATAATCCATGTTACTATCTGTTGCTCACTTAAGCTAACTGATCAGTAGCTTAGAGAAAATTCAAGAGATGGGACCTGGTAATACATCGTAGCAGAGTAAAGAAACCACATGGGCTTTCTTTAGAGCCAGTGATTGGGGTGAGAGGAGGGAATGGTTTTTATTTGGGAGGACAGGAATATCTTTTTTTTCTTTTCTTGGGAGAAAAGAAAGATCCTGACTTTGAAGCTTCAGATTAACCCCTCAAGAGCTGGACACAATATGTGTGCAAGGGAAAGGGGGTGCACAGGAAGGAAATTACACAGTCAGCCCTCCATTTTCAGAAGGAGAGAGGATGAGGACTGGGGGACAATTTAAAAAGTCACATTTGCTGTAGGAGCAAGGAGGGAAGTAGATGTTAGTGAAAATAGCATGCCTTAATCTGCACTCAGATTCCATTAGTTCTTTCTCTGGAAGGTAGATAGCACTTTTCATCATGAGTCCCTTGGAATTGTATTGGATCATTGTATTGCTGAGAATATATAAGAAATTCACAGTTGGTCAGCATACAACATTGCTGTTATTGTATACAATGCTCTCTTGGTCCTGCCCACTTCACTTACATCAGTTCATGTAAGTCTTTCCAGGTTTTTCTAAAAGCATGCTGCTTGTCATTTCCTATAGCACAATAATATTTTATTAGAATCATATACTACAACTTTTTTAGTCATTCCCCAACTGATTAACATCCCCTCGATTTCAAATTCTTTGCTACCACAAAAAAATGTTGCTATAAATATTTTTGTGCAAAAACGTCCTTTTCTTTTCTCTTTGATCTCTTTGAGATACAGATTGAGTAGCACTACCGCTGGGTCAAAAGGTATGCACAACATTATAGCCTGTTGGGAATAGTTCCAAATTGTTCTACAGAATGATAGGAACAGTCTACAATTCTACCAACAATGCATTGGTGTTCTAGTTTTCTCACATCCTTTCCGACATTTGTCATTTTCCTTTTCTGTCATAGTAGACAATCTAATAGGTGTGAGGTGGTACCTCAGAGTTCTTTTAATTCATATTTCTCTAACCAATAGTGATTTAGAATTTAGGTTTCATATTCTTGGACTATGCATCAATTGAAGAATTACTTGCATTTTCATAAACTTGTGCCAGTTGTCTATATATTTGAGAAATGAGGTCTTTTTCAGAGAGACTTGCTGTAAAAAAAAAAAAAAAAGATTCCCGAATTTTCTGCTTTCCTTCTAATCATGGCTACCTTGGTTTTGTTTGTGCAATAACTTTTTAATTTAATGTAATCATAATAATCCATTTTTATATCTAGTAATGTTGTCTCTTTTTTGATCATAAAATCTTCCCTTATTCATGCATTTGACAGGTAAACTATTCCATGCTCCCCTAATTTCCTGACAATATCTCCCTTTATGTCAAGCATGTTCCCATTTTTATCCTCTCTTGCAATACTGTATGAGATGTTAGACTATACTTAGTTTTTGGCAAAGTGCTTTCCAGTTTCCCCAGAAGTTTTTTTTGGGGGGGGGGGAAGAGTTTTTTTTTGTTGTTGTTGCTATTGTAAAATAGTGAGTTCTTGTCCCCAGAGCTTAGGTCTTTGGGTTTATCACACTAGAATCCTATGGTAGTTTACAACAATGTAGTATGTACCTAATCTCTTCCTTTGATCCATTGTTCTATGTTTTAGCCAGTACCAGATGTTTTAATGATCATTGTTTTGTAATACAATTGAGATCTGGTGTGACTAAGACACTTTTCTTCAATTTTTTTTTCATTGATTTCTTTGATGTTCTTCCAGATGAATTTTGTTATTATTTTTTCCAGCTCCATAAAAATAATTTCTGGTACTTTAGCTGGTATGGCACTGACTAAATAAATTAGTTTATAGAGGACAGTCATTTTTATCATATTGACTTGGTCTGCTTGTGATCAACTAGTATTTTTCCAGTTAGTTAGATCAGACTTTATTTGTGTGAAAAGTGTCTTGTAATCGTGTTTGTATAGTTCCTACGTTTGTCTTGGCAGGGAGATTCCTACGTATTTTATATTATCTACAATTATTTTCAATGAAATTTCTCTTTCTATCTCTTGTTGCTGGACCTTCTGGGTAATACATAGAATGTGGATTTATTTTACATACTGCTACTTCGATAAAGTTGTTAATTATTTCAAGTAGTTTTTTAGATAAGTCCCTAGAATTTTCTAAGCATACCATCACATCATCGACAAAGAGTGATCATTCTGGTTCTTCATTGCCTATTCTAATTCCTTTACTTTCTTTTTCTTCTCTTATTGCTATGGCTAGCATTTCTTGTACAATATTGAAATAATACCAGTGATAATGGGCATCCTTACTTCTTACTGGTATGATCTCTAGCTTATCCCCATTACAGATAATGTTTGATGATGGTTTTAGATAGATACTATTTATCATTTTAAGGAAAACTCCATTTATTCCTATGCTTTCTAATGTTTTTGATAGCAATGAGTTGCATTTTGTCAAAAGCTTTTTCTGCTTCTATTGAGATAATTATTTGGTTTTTGGTGTTTTTGCCATTGATATGGGCAATTACGTTGAGTTTTCTTAGTATTGAACCAGTGTTGCATTCCTGTTATAAATCCTACAAAGTAATCGTGTATGATATTTTTAATATATTGCTGCAATCTTCTTACTAGTACTTTATTTAAATTTTTGCATCAATATTCATTAGGAAAATTGGTCTATAGTTTTCTATGTTTTTGCTTTTCCTGACTTATGTATCAGCACCACAGTTATCTGGTAAAAGGAATTTCATAGGACTCCTTCTTTGCCTATTTTTCCAAATGGTTTATTGTATTGGAATTAGTTATTGGAATTAATTATTCTTTAAATGTTCAGTAGAATTCATTTGTGAATCCATCTGGTTCTGGTGACTTTTTTCTTAGGGAGCTCATTGATGATTTGTTACTTTTTTTTTCTAAGATCAGGTTATATAAGTATTCTATTTCCTCTCTTTTTATTCTGGACAATTTACATTTTTGTAAGTATTTGTTCATTTCCCTTAGTTTGTTGGAATTATTGGCATGTAATTAGGCAAAATAGCCCCTGACAATTGCTTTAATTTTATTTTTATTGCTGAATTCAACCATTTCATTTTTTATACTGGCATCTTTCTTTCTTTTTTTATTCAAATTAACCAAAGGAGTATTTATTTTATTGTTTTTTCCCATAATATAAGCTAGTTTTATTAGTTTAATAGTTTCCTTACTTTTAATTTTATTAATCTCTCCTTTGACTTTCAGGATTTCCAATTTGGTTTTTAAATTAGTATTTTAATTTGTTCTCTTTCTAGTTTTTTTAGTTGCATGCCCAATTCATTAATCTGTCTTTTCTCTCTTTTTTGATGTAAGTTTTTAGAGATAGAAATTTTCCCTAAGTATTGCTTTGACTACATTCCACAAATTTTTCTATGTTGTTTCATTGTTGTCATTCTCTTTGATAAAATTATTTATTATTTCTATGATTTGTTCTTTGACCACTATCTTTTTTTTCAGGATTAGACTACTTAGTTTCCAATTAATTTTTAACCTACATTTCTACAGCTTTTTATTGTAATTTTTTTGGGGGGGGAGGGGAGTTGGACATTATGGCCTGAAAAAAGATGCATTTAATATTTCTACTTTTTGGCATTTGCTGAAATTTTTATGCCTTGATACATGGTCAAATTTTGTAAAGGTGCAATATACAATTGAGGAAAAAGTATATTCCTTTCTATTCCCATTCAGTTTTCTCCAGAGGTCTATCATAACCAACTTTTAAAAAATTCCATTCACCTCCTTAACTTCTTCCTTAGTTATATTTTGGTTAGATTTATCTAGTTCTGAAAGCAGAAAGTTGAGGTACCCAACTAGTATTGTTTTACTGGCTATTTCTTCCTTTAACTCCTTTAACTTTTCCTTTAAGAATTTGTACGCTATGCCATTTGGCACGCATATGTTTAGTATTTTGTTTATTTCATTGTTTATGATACCTTTTAGCAAAATGTAGTTTCCCTCCTTATCTCTTCATTAGATCTATTTTTGCTTTTGCTTTGTCTGAGATCATGATTTCTATCCCTGTTTTTTTTTCACCTCAGCTGAAACCTAATAGATTCTGCTCCAATCTTTTATCTTTTCCTTTGTGTATATCTTTCTGTTTCAAGTGTGTTTCATGTAAATAACATATTGTAGGATTCTGGTTTTTTTTTCTTTTTTCTTTTCCTTTTAAATGACTTGTTTATTTACTTTTAATTTACAAGATTCAGTTCCACATTCACTTGAGTTTCAGATTTTCTCCCCTCCCTTCCCCACACCCCAATGATGACATGCAGTCATGTATAGGATCTGCAAATACTTTCACATTGTACAATAGTTTGGTCATAT
>CM053582.1:569690255-569700662 GCA_028627135.1 Pseudochirops cupreus | reverse complement strand
TGTAACCAATGAGTGATTACTGGGAAAAGAAAAAAAAAAAAGCAAAACCAGACATGAAAGAGAATGATAGCATGTTTTGCTTCAGTCTCCATTTCAACTATAGTCTTTCTATATCTTTCTCTGAGTTTAGGTATCTCTTTCCATCCTGAGGCTTGTAGAGTTGTCTTTAGCTGTGCATTGTTGAAGATAGTCCAGTTTATCAAGGTTGGTCATCATATGTACCATATGTCTGTGATTGTGTACAGGTTTTCCTGGTTCTGCTCTTCTCACTTAGCATCAGTCCGTATAAGGCTCTCCAGGTAATTATGAAGTCCATCTCCTTCCCATTTCTTATAGCACAATGGTATTCCATTACATTCATATACCATAACTTGTTCAGCCATTCTCCAATTGATGGGCATCCCCTATATTTCCAGTTTTTTGCACCACAAAGAGAGCTGCAATAAATATTTTTGTATATATGGGACCTTTTCCCATTTCTGTGATCTCTTTGGGATATAAGGATTCTGTTTTTTAATCCACTTTTTTTTTCACTTCCATGTTATGGTTGTGTTCGTCTTATTCATATTCACAGTTATGATTACTAACTGCGTATTTCCCTCCATCCTGCTTCCTCCCTGCTTTATCCTCCTCTTTGTCCTTACACCCTGTCCCCTTTCAAGAATGTTTTGTTTCTGACTACTGCCTCCCCCAATCTGTCCTCCCTTCTCTCAGCTCCCCCCATCCTCTCTTCTTCCCTTCCCCTACTACTTCTCTGTAGGGTAAAATCGATTTCTATACCCAGCTGAGTGTGTATGTTATTCCATTCCCTCTTTGAGACAAAGAAAGTAAGGTTCAAGTGTTGCCTGCTCACACCCTTCATTTTCCCCTCCACTGTAAAAGTTCTTTCATATCTTTTTTTATGTGAAATAATTTACCCACATTCTACCTCTCCCTTACCCCTTCTTCCAGTGTATTCCTCTTTCCACCCCTTCATTTTATTTTTTCAGTTATTCTCTCATCATAGTCAACTCACACCCATTCCTTCTAACCGTCCTAATAATGATTAAGTTCTTAAGAGCTATAAGTATCATGTTCCAATGTAGGATTGTAAATAGTCTAATCTTATTGACTCCCTTATAATTTCTCTTTCCTGTTTACCTTTTTATGCTTCTCTTGAGTCTTGTGTTTGAAAGTCAAATTTTCTGTTCAGCTCTGGTCTTTTCATCAGGGATGCTTAAAAAATCCTCAATTTCATTAATTATCTATTTTCCCCTGATGGATTACACTCTAATTTTCTGAGTTTGTGAATCTTGATTGTAATTCTAGCTTATTTGTCCTCCAGAACTTCATATTTCAAGCCCTCTGATCTCTTAATGTAAAAGGTGCTAAATTTTGTATTATTCTGCCTGCAGAACCATGATATGTGAATCATTTCTTTCTGACTGTTTGCATTATTTTCTCCTTGACCTGAGAGCTCTGGAGTTTGGCTGTAATCATTTTGGGAGTTTTCATTTTGTGATCTTTTTCAAGATCTGATTAGTGGATTCTTTCACTCTGGCTCTAGCATATCAAGTTTTCCTTGATAATTTCTTGAAAATTATGTCTAGACTCTTTTTTTAAATCATAATTTTCAGGTAGTCCAGTAATTCTTAAATCATTTCTCCTTGATCTTTTTTGCAGATTGATTGTTTTTTCCAAAGAGATTTTCACATTTTCTTCTAATTTTCATTCTTTTTATTTTATTGTTTCTTGATGTCTCATAGAATCATTAGCTTCCACTTGCCTATTCTAATTTTTAAGGAATTATTTTCTTCCATTAGATTTCGTACCTTTTTTCCATTTAACCAATTCTGATTTTCAAGGAGTTGTTCTCTGCAGTGGATTTTTGGGCCTCTTTTACCACTTGGCCTATTTTTTTAATTAAGGTGTTATTTTCTTCAGTATTTTTTTTTATCTCCTTTACCAAACTGTTGATTCATTTTATGATTTTCTTTCATCACTGTCATTTCTTTCCCCAATTTTTCCACTATCTCTCTTATTTGATTTTTAAAATCTTTTTTTTTAGCTCTTCCAGGGACATTTTTCTTTAAGGTTTTGCATGTAGCTTTAATTTCATTGTCTTCTTCTGTGTTTGTGTTTTGATCTTCCCTGTCTTCATAGTAACTTTTTATGGTCAGGTTCTTATTTTGTTGTTTGCTTATTTTTCCAGCCTATTTCTTGATTTTTAATTTTATGAAGTCAAACTCTGCTAAAAGAGACTCTGCTTCCTGGGTGTAGGGGGCACTATTCCAAGCTTCAGGACTTTTGTGCTGCTGCTTATAGAGCTAATGCTGGGTGTGTTTGTAAGTTTTCAGTTTTTCTAAGGTAGTAGATCTGAGAAGAGGTGTACTCACTGATCTCCTGGCCTGTGCTCTGGTCTGTGAGTTTTTCTGCCCTGGAACTTTCACCAGGGTCTCACTTCTACTATTTTTCCTCCTCATCCTGGGACTATGACCTGGAACCATGTATGGTCAATATAACAAAAGTTCTGCTCCCAGGGCCAGCAAAGGGTCCCCTGTAATCTTCTGATCACTTGTTTGACTCCCTTAGCATCTATAGGCTGAGAGCCCCAGAAGCTGCCATGGCTTATTCAGTCACCCCCAAGACCTTCTGCTGATGTGCCAGACATGACCTGCATTAGACTGTGCTCCACTCTCACCCCAGTGAGACAGACCTTTTCCTGCCACTTCAGAAATAGTTTGGAGGTGTTATTTTAATGTTTTTCAGAGAGGAATTTGGGGGCACCCAGGTGTGTCCCTTCCTTTTCTCTTGAAGAACCATCTTGACTCTACCCTCCAGAATTTTCTTTGAATCATTATTTTAAATTTATTTGGAAGGAAATGTTGGGAGAGTTAAGCTGATTTCTTGTCTGCTATCTTGACTCCTTTTAACTCTCTTTTCATAATTTTCTTGCGTCACTCTCATTTCTTTTCCCATTTTTCCTTTGCCACGCCTATCTCTTTCTTTAACTCCTCCAGGAATTCTTGTTGGACTTGGATCCAATTAGCATTTTTCTTTGATGTTTTGTTATAGCTGTTTCCATGTTGTTATTTTCTTTCAAGGTTTTGTCTTGGTCTTCCCTGCCACTGTAATGGCATTTATGGTATTATTTGGTCGTTCTTATGCACTCATTTTTTCCAGCTTATTTCTTGCCTTTGAACTTTATGCTAAAATTGGGTTCTGCTCACTTAGGAGTGGGGAAATCCTATCCCTAGCTTCAGGCTTTTCCATGATACTGTTTTCAGAGCTAGTTCTGGGGGTCTGCCAGTTTTTAATGCTTCCAAGGTGGTACAGTCTGGGGAGAGGTGTGGTCATTGCTCTCCTGGTCTGTGGTCTAGTCTTTGCCCTTGGTCTCCTCTTGGCCCTAGAACTGTGGCCACATCCCCCTGCTCTCCCATGGTCCCAAAGGCCAGTGCTCTTCTTTGCCTTGTAACCATAAGGACCTCTGCTCCCTTGTGACTGACCCCTGGCACTCCTGGAACTGTAAGCCAGGACTTCCTGAAGTGGGCAATAGAGTTGCCAGTCAGCACCAGATGTACCCAGTGCCAGCAAAGGGTCACATGCAATCTGTTTCTCACCAGTCATCTGACTGCCCCCTTATTCTCTCCAGAATGAGAGCTCCCAAAACTGCCACTCTTGCTACTGCCACTTCCTCCAAATCCCACTGCTAGGGCTGCTGTTGCGTGTGCTCTCTGGGCTGGCTCCCAGGGTCATAGACCTCTGCTTCTAACCTTCCAAATTGTCTTAGGCTGAAAAAAATTCCTCATACCATGCTCTTGTTGGCCTTGCTGCTCCAAAATTTGATTTGAGGAATTATTTTAAAGTTGTTTGGAGGAGAATGTTAAGAGAGTTCAGCTGGGGTGCTGCCTGTGCTCCACCGTCCTGGACTGATTCTGTCATATCATGCACATTTACAGGCAAACCAACAGAACTGCATCTCATCTGCTCCTCTGTGCCTGTGAACAAACCGGCCCCCATGCCTGGAATGCTCTCCCTCTTCACCTCCCCCTCCTCTTCACTTTGGATGAAGTTACAGCAGGGATGGGCTTGACTAATCCTTCACTCTGGCACATTTTAAAACTTCATTTGACCTCGTGGCTTGAAATAAATGTTGTTGATTTTCTGGCATGATGGATCCACCTGTGTGGCCTGGAATGAGTCCCATTTCACTCTAGCCCTCAGTTTCTTTCTATAGTCAGATTGGATGAACTCCAAAGATCCTTCCAGACCTACCTCCTATGTTCCTCCAAACTATCATTTGCCTTATTTTGTTATTGTGATAATTCTCTGTGTGTGTCTCTCTCTTTCTCTGGATTTATGTCTCTCTCTTTCCATATTTCAGGTCCGAGGCCTGTGCTGTATTTGCAACATGCCCCATTTGCAGATAATGCCTCCTGGCTCCTGAACCAGCCCAACAAGAGCCTGGGTTTTATTCTAGCAGATGCCAGATATGACGTGTGGATGGGCAATAGCCAAGGCAACACTTGGTCCAGAAGACACAAGATCCTCACAGTCGAGCAAGAGGAATTCTGGGCCTTCAGGTAAACTGGGCTTCAGAGAAAGACCAGTAGCTGGAGGGCAGGGAGGCAAGAAAAGAAAGGGAGGAGGTTTGGAGATTGGACTGCATGGGGTCACATATCAGCTCGGGCTGCATCTAACTCTGGGCAAGCTGCTTGCCTTCTCTAGGACTCAGTTTCCCCATCTATGCACTGAAAGCACTCAGGGCAACAGTTCCACATCCGAAGGGGTCTCAGAGGCTGTGTGATCCAATCTCAATTTACAGCTGAGGACACTGAGGAACGAAGCTTAGCAGACTTGCCCAAGCTCACATAGAAGAATTGTGGAGTCTGAATGCAGACTGAAGCAAACTACACACTCTCTTTCATTTTGTTTGTTTTGTTTCTTCTTCCTCATTGTTCACCCCATTGGTTATAATTCTTTACAACTTGACTAATGTTTAATGCAAAGGTATTTGTAGAACCTATATCAGATTGCATGCTGTGGGGGAAGGAAGTGGGAAGGGGGAAAGAAAATTTGGAACTCAGAAACTTGTGGAATGGAATGTTGTAAATTAAAATAATTTTTAAAAAGAAGTAGGACTTGAACCCAGGACTATGCCTCCTGAAAGTCCCTTTCAGCTCTAAATCTTAGGAGGCCAAGCCTCTCTTGCTTCTCCGTGCCTCAGTTTCCTGATCCGTAAAACAAGGTAGTTGAACTGGACAACCTCTAATTTCCTTTTCGGTTCTAAATCATGATCTGTAGAGTCAGGAGATTCTTGCCTCTGACATTGACTAACTGTGTGACCTTGAGAAAGTCACTTAATATTGTCAATCCTCAACTTCCTCACCTGTAAAATAGGATAATAATAATACTTAATGTACCTGTCTCACAGAGTTCTTGAGAGCTTGAGATGATTTATGTAAAGTCTTTTGCAAATCTCAAAGCACCATAGAAATGTCAACTATTTGAGTATAGTTAAAATAGTGCCTGAGACATAGGACATTGGGAAGAAATGCTTTTCCATTCATTCATTCATTCATTCATCGAACCATTCATTGTAGCTATAACCTCCCACTCAAGGCATTCTGCGGATCTGATTAGAATGAGTTCAGTGAATTTTCAGAGAAAGAATTTGAACCCAGATCTTGTGACTCCAAAGAAGTTTTTTCCCCACTGTACCCCATAACCTTTTGAGAACACTGGAATGTTCAAATCGTTGCCTCCAACATCCTCCTTTGAGTGATGAAGGAAATGCATCTGGAACGCCTGGAAAGGTGTTGTGATGTCACTACAAGGTCACATCCCGTAGCTAGCTAATCAGTGACTGAGGCAGGATTTGAATCCAGATCATCTGACCTGCATCCTCCAGCCTCAGAACGTGCTTATCCATTCACTTATTTGGTTATTTGTTTGTTTATCCGTTTGTCCATTCATTTATCTGTCTAGTTATTCACCCATTTGTTTCTTCCTTTATTTTTGGTTTGGGTCGTAGGGATTACTGACATTCAGGCAGGCAGCTTTTCCTTCCTTCAATAGTACCCGGTCCTCGAGAATTGCTTTGGCCAAACCATTCGACCCCTGGGGCCACTCTTCTGGTGATAAGCCTCTCCAGATTCCTCTAGGCTAGCACCCAGAGAGTAGACACTCACAATCTGTTGCTGGGTCTATCAAACCAAGGTAGCTAAATACATGATTAAATACCCGAGAAGGCACGCCCATTTAGTTTGGTGCTGACAAGTTCAGTGGTCAAGCACTCTGGATTCAGACTACAACTGGGCTCTCTTTTCTTTTTCTAGTTTTGATGAAATGGGCAAGTACGACCTCCCAAGTGTGATCAACTTCATCATACAAAAGACTGGGCAAGAGAAGCTGTATTTTTTTGGTCATTCCCTGGGCACTACCATAGGTATGCTTAGAAGAGACCAGCGACTGATGGACAAAGGCTGTGGCAAGTCCTTCCCACAGATGAGGATCCGATGGGTGGCAGATGTCATGGAACACAAAAGAAGAAGTCTTGGGATCAGAGACGTAGAGCTGCAGGTCACCACAGGGGTTATCCAGACCAATGCCCTCCATTTACAGAGGCAGAAGAGGGTCACAGAGGAAAATACTCTATCCAAGGTCACACAGTAATGAAAGGCTGTACTGGGATCTGAACCAAGGTCTTCTAACCATCAATCCAAGGCCCTTTGGACTGCCCTCATGGAGCTCAGACAGCTAGTCAAAAAGCATTTGTTAAGCGCCAGTAGGTGCCAGGCCCTGAAGCACAAGAAGCACCAGATGACAGCACCACCCTCCGGAGCTCCCAAAGCAATGGGGGAGAGAAATGGAAACTCTGTACAAACAAGCTCAATAAACACACTAATTAAAATAAATGAATAGATAAATAGACAAATAAATGCGTGAATGAATGAACAGGGAGACAAGGCAGTAAGTAAACAAACAGCGACATAGGAGAGAAGACCGTAGGTGAGGAGGCTCGGGAAGCGGGAGTCAGTCCGGACTGGAGGAAGCCGGGCAGGTCAGGAGGCAGGAGCGGGGAGGACGGCTAGCCCCGGGGACACTCCCTGGAAGAAAGCTCGGGCTGGAAAGGTTCCCACCTTCTGGGTCGGAGGGAGGCGATTTTCATTCATGTTTTGGACCCTTCCCCCAAGAGAGCCTGAGGTGAGTGTGGGTTTGTCAGACACCCGTCAATGCCGACGTGACTAGCGATGATGAATGTTAAAGAGAAACACGGAATTCTGTCAAATATAAACATAAAATAACTTGATAGGGGAAAGCAAGAGAAAGGCACAGGAGGAACCTGCGACAAGCGGCTTGCCCTGGGCTGTCTTTGGGAAGGCTCTCGCACAAAGCAGGTCTGCGCTCTGGAAGAAGCGAGCTCTCTCACCTCCTTTTCCTCTTCCGTGAAGTAAGGGCTTTGGAATAGTTGATGTGGGAGGCCGGCGGGGCCGGCGGGCCGAGGTCTGGGGCAAGGACAACTTCCTTTAGGAAGACAGGATCATTTCGAAGACGGAAAAGGACTTATATCTTCTAATCGAAGACTTATGGGAAAAGCGCCCCCTATAAAAATGAGGGGCTTGGGCCAGGTGACTGCGGCCCCTCTCAGTTCCGCACCTTCGGGATCCTAGCTCCACAGCGGGGTCTCCAAAGGGGCCCCACCCCCCTCCTAGGGCCGGAGACCGAGTCATCTCATGGAGACGAGGCCCCCGGACTGCTCCCTTCAACAGGCTCTCTTGTTGTCTTCTTTCAGGCTTTATTGCTTTCACCACGAGACCAGAAGTAGCCCGAAGAATCAAAATGAATTTTGTGCTGGGTCTAGTGGCTTCATTCAAATATCCCAAAAGTATTTTTGCCAATTTTTTTCCCTTCCGCAGTCGGTCATCAAGGTAGGCAGCGCCCCCCCCCCCAAACTCCCTAAATATCTGGGAATTTCTCTCAGGGCCCCAAGCCTCAGAGGCTTTAAATCCTGCTGAGAATCATAAGAAGAAAATAAAAGTAAGCGAGAAAGCTTTTGCACGACTGCTGATGCGCGTGTGTGAGTGTGTGTGTGACTGTGCATGTGTGAGAGTGTACACGTGCGTGTAGATGCTTGTGCACAGATACTGCACTTGCACGTGTATGCGTGTGCATGCATGCCTTATGCATTGTGTGCGTGTGCATTCTCTGGTGGGGCCCACGTGTAGTTTGTGTATTGTATACAAGTGTGCGTGCACATGTTTTGCATTGTGTTTGCGCTGTGTTATATATGTGTCTAAGTGTGTGCATATGTGTATTATCATGTGTGAGCGTGTGTTCTCTTATGCACAGGTTCGTGTGTATGTGTGTGCATGTATGTGTAGACCATGCGTGTGTTTGTTTTCCATTGTGTATGTGTATGCACTATATGCCGCATTGTGGATGTATGTGTTTTGTGTCCATGTATATGTTTGTGTGTCCCTTTGTATTTCTGTGTACATGTCTATGTGGCCGTGTGTGGTTTTGCATGTGTGTATCTGTGTGTGCACCAGTGTATATGTGTGTACTATGGGCATGTTTGCATGCTGTATATTGTGCATGTCTGTGTCTCTGCATATCTGTGTGTGTGTGCATGGGTGCGTGTGTGTTGCAATTTTGGATTTTCAATAGTGATGGGAGAAAAGGCTGGAGCCGTCCACCGCAGTTCTTAATGGAGACATTCATAGAGTTACTAAGCTTTGTGAAGCACTGGTGCACACCGTTTACTCCTCTCAGCAACCTGGCAAGCTGATTAACGTCTCAATTTTACAGCTGAGGAAAGTGAGTCTCAGAGAGGTCAAGTGATTTCCCTGGGGCTACACAGTCACCAAATGTTGGTGGCAGGATATGCAAGCCGATTTTTCTGGAGGACACTGCAGGGGGATGGTCAGAGTAGAGGCTCTAAAGTCAGAGGATCTGGGTTCAGATCCTACTTCTGAGGATCAGTCCCCGTGTAACTAATAATAGATCAACAAGCATTTATTAATGGTCCTTTGGAGGTGTCCTGGTCTCGAAGGTGTTCACCTTCTTCTAGAAAAGGCAATGTGCATGTGCAAATCACTGTGGAGGGTAACACTCCTTGGGCCTCAGTTTCCCCATCTGTCAAATGAGGGACTTGGGACAGATGAACTTCCAGGTTTCTGCCTCCAGGGCCATGGCCCTAGCCTCCAAGCAAAGCCCAGGCTCTAATTTGCCAGCTGACATTTACAGTTTCCCTTTAAGGATTCTAAATTTAGTCTTTGGATGGTCCAAAATTCTCCTTTTACAAGGAGAGGCATCAAGCATTTATTAAACACCTCCTGGATGCCAGGCCCTGTGCTAAAAGCTTGTGATACAAATGCAAGCCAAAAGCCAGAGCTTATACTCAAGGAGCTTACATTCCAATGAGGAAGACAACCCCAAAGAGCTGCGGGGTGGGGGAGAGGGGAGTATACTTGAAGGGCATGGCAGCCAAGTCAAGACAGTCAGAGACAGAGCCAGGAAGGGAGTGAAAGCTGACCGGCTCGGACATTTCCCCAAGATGGAGGCCCAGGTACGTTCTTGGGAAGAAAGTGAGGACCAGGCAAGTATAAGGTTTGGGGAAGATGGATTGTGCAGTGGGGTGGAGAAGAAAGGATATGACTACCTTCCTGTTGCTAGAGCATTGTAAGGTTTACAGAGCTTCGTCCTCCCAATAACTCCATGAGAGTAGAGGCAGCAGGCGACCCCAGTGGGGATTGGTCATGGTGCCTAACGTGCCTCTGGGCCAAAGGGAGGTGGTGAGTGACACATTGGCTTTGGCTTGCACGGTAGATGCTCATACTTAAATGAATGAAATGGAAGATTGAAGCCAAAAAGGGAATAATGAGCCCTGGGTATCTTGGGCATTGGTCTGGCAGCATCGCATGGTACTGAGGAAATGAGGCAGTGAGGAAAATGGAATGGGAGTGAACCAGATTGGGAGTCAGACAGCTGGGTTTGACTCCTGGCTCTCATGCAGCTGCCCCAGTGATCCTAGATGACCTCTGGCTCTGCCAAGTTCTACCTGTGTGGGAAGGAACCCCAAACCCCAAACCTCTCCTCTTCCTACCTTCCCAGCTATTGTCGAGGGCACCACCATCCTTTTTTTTTTCTTTTTTAACTTTATTTGGTTTTAGTTTATATCATTCATTTCCATGGGATTTTGATTTACAAATTTTCTCCCCATCTTAATCACCCTCCCAAAACAGTGATCCCGCTGTATACCCCCTCCCCCATCAGCTCTCTCCTATGTCCTCCCCCATCACCCCTCTGACTTTCTGGTAGGGCAAGATGGATCTCGCTACCCCAGTACCTGTATATTTCCCTCCTTCCTATTCCACCCCCCTCTTGTTCTATTCTCTACTTTGTCCCTATACCTTTACAAAAGTG
>CM053582.1:569666531-569690155 GCA_028627135.1 Pseudochirops cupreus | reverse complement strand
CCCTCCCCCCCAACCTGCTCTTCCCTCCATCCTCCCCCTTCTCATCCCCTTTCCCCCTACTCTCCTGTAGGCCAAGATACCAATTTAGAGTGTATGTCATTCCTTCCCTAAGCCAACTTCAATGAGAGTAAGGTTGACCCATCCCCTTTTGCCTTCCTGTTCTTCCCCTCCATTGTAACAGTTATTCCTGTTATCTATATGAGAGGATTGACCGAGTTCTGCCTCTCCCTAGCTCCTCTCATATTATTCCTCTCCCACCTCTCAATTTCACCTTTTAAAATATTATCCCATCCTATTCAATTGATCCTGTGTCCTCTGTTTATGTACACATATATACACACACTCACACATGTATTCCTACGCATATATACCCTCCTATATAGACATATGTGTATGTATACATATAGATAGATTTATATTCCCTTCAATTATCCTCAAACTGAGAAAAGTTTCATAAGTTATAATTATCATTTTTCCATGTTGGCACATACATAATCCCTTGGACTCACAACCTGGGGATCCTCCCAGACTCCTCACTGTCTCTCACCCCCCAGATCCAATATGGTGCCAGGGCCTATTGACTTCACCTCTGCGATCTCTTTTGGCTATGCCCCCTCCTCTCCTCCAGCCCTGCCCTTGCCCTGGTGCAGACCCCCGTCACCTCTCACCTGGGCTATTGCCATAGCTGCTGGGGGTGGGGTCTGTGTGCTTCAGGTGTCTTCTCACTCCTGTCCATCTTCCATTCAGCTGCCAAAGTGATTTTCCCAGAGCCCAGGTCTGACCATATGACCCTCCTCCCTAATAAACTCCAATGGCTCCCTAGTACCTCCAAGATAAACCTGAAATTCTCCAGGATTTGACTTTTAAAGCCCTTCCCAATGTGGCTCCCTCCTACCTTTCCAGTCTTCCTACATCTTCCTCCCCTCTGAGCCTTCTGTAGTCCAATGTTGCTGGCCTCCTGACTGGTGCTTACAGAAGACACTCCATTAGTTGACTCTGGCTATTTTCCATTCTTGGAATTCTCTCCTTTCTCATTTCCTCCTCCTGACTTCCCTTCCAGTGTCAGCTGAAATCCCACCTTCCTTTCCCCCAGTAGTTCTCCAGTTAACCCTACCTGTAACTTGCTTGTGTATCGTCTCCTCAGTTGGGCTGTGATCTCAAGGGCAGGGATGTGCTTTGCCTTTCTTTGAGTCCCCAGAGCTTAGCACAGTCCCTAGCACATAGTAAATAATAAATGCTAGTTGACCCGGCTTGTGTGAACGTGGGCAAAACACTGAACCTGTCTTGGGCTGAGAGCCCCAGGAACAAAATGAGGCCATTAGACTAGGACCCTTCAGTGTTCCTCCAGTTCTGTCTTGTTACCCTCAGAATGAGGAGACTTCTCAAGTTCCTTCTGGCTCTAAGTTCTGTGACCCTTTTATGGATGAAGAATCTGATGCCTAGAGGGACAGATGTGCCCATGTCCCTACAGTGAGTGTCAGAGGCAGGATCTTCAAGCATCCAGGTCTCCCAAGTCTGAAGGCGACACCCTAATTGCTATTGGTAAATAACAGTCAGAGTTTACCCAGCAATCCCAGGATGCCACAGTGAGATCCTGAGAGAGAGAGGGCAGGGCTCAAGTCCAGGTGTTCCTGGCAAGTCTCCCCCAGGGCACAGTGCCATATGGGGCTTAAGTTTCATTGCCTTGTTCTTCCAGCTAAAGGATAGAGGTTAACATTAGTAATGATCCTCCAACATGCCTTTCTGGAAATCAGCCAGTTTTTCCATACAGATTGTAGCATCCAGACAGGTGAGGCTCAAGGCAAAGAATGTGTCTGACTCCTCCACTACCCTCCTCAACCCCTTTGCAAACATTCTTAATAAGGGTGACAAGCCAACTGCCAGGGCCCACCACTGCAGGCTCCTCCCCCCCCCCCAGCCATGCCTTCTGTAGGCAGCAGCCCCCACCCTACAGTTTCTGCGTCCCAACCTCTGTCCATTCCTCGCAGCTGCCCCTAAGTAAAATGGAACCTCAGTAACCTGATTATTGGTTCCTTACCTTGTGGGTAAGGCACAGTACAGTGGAAAGAAGGTACCCTCTGGAGCCAGCGGACAGGAGTTAGAATCCGGGCTTGGCTTCCTGATTGCCACATCTCTGGCGTGAGTTACGACTTGGTCATCAGTTTCTGGACATCCATGATCTGTTCTGCTTCTAAATCTATAATTCCCTGTATAGCTCTCTGTTTCACAAGGCAACAGCTAACCACTTAGAGCTGCTTGTGTAGTGGAAAAGCCCAGGTCTGGTCTCAAAGGCCACGCCTGTTGCTTGGCTCAGTGTGACCTGGAGCAATCTTGTCCTCTTTCTCCCAGCCTCAGTTTCCTCAGCTGGGAGGGCTGCACAGATGGCCTCAAAGGTCCCTTTCGGCTCCAATTCTGTGATCTTCAAGTCCAAAGTCCTTCTTCTCTCCAAACTTCAGTTTCCTCATTTGTAAAGTGGGTGTGTTGGAGAAGATAGTCTCTTCCAGCCCCTACCCCAATCTCCTCACAGATTAATGAGGAAAGAATGGTTTTCCTATGCCTTCAAAGCCATATGAGCATGTTATTCTCTTATAAGGGTTTTTTTTTTTTGGAGGGGAGAAGGCAAGGCAATTGGGGTTAAGTGACTTGCCCAAGGTCACACAGCTAGTAAGTGTGTCAAGTGTCTGAGGTTGGATTTGAACTCAGGTCCTCCTGACTCCAAGGCTGGTACTCTATTCACTGTGCCAACTACCTGCCCCTTGTAAGGTAATTTTTAACCAATATCTATCACCAGAATTTCACTCAGTAATCCTGCCTCTCTCTCTCCCAGAGAGCCGTCCCAAATAACAAATGATATTTTTTTTAAAGAGAAAAAGAAGAGGAAAAAAGGAAGGAACACCAACCAATATATCCAGAAAGCCTAAAAATATACGTCATGTACCACCTCCCTAAGGAGTGGGGTGGGCGCCTCCTCATTGCTGGGGGCTTGTTCTTTATAATTTGGCAACATTCACGTCTGATTACTTTGTAGCAGTGTGATGCATTTACATTGTTCCAATCATTATATCGTTCTCTTTGGCTCTGCTTGCTCCCTCTGTTGCTTTCTCACTCATTAGCCCCCCTCATTGCCTGGAGTCTTCCTGTCCTGGAGCAGCCCTCCGTGTCCCCAGCCTCCTCCTTCCTCCCCTCACCTCTCAGCTTCCTTCAGTGTGTGATCTCACCCGTTTAGAGTGCAAGCTCCTTGAAGGCAAGGGCGACTGGTCTTTCTTTGTGCTTGTGTTCGGATAAAGGGCTTAGTGCAGAGCCTGGCTCATGGCAGAAGCTTAGTACATGCTTAGATTATATTAGATTGTGTCTATTTTCCCATGTTTCTCTGTATTAATTCATCATATTTGTCATTTCTAATAGTTCAGTGAAATTTCATTACATTCATGTCCCACAATTCATATAGCCATTCCCTTAATCAGTGGTTCTCAACCTGCGAATGGCGGCCCCTTTGGGGGTTGAACAACCCTTTCACAGGGGTCACAGGGGTCGCCTAAGACCATTGGAAAACATATATTTCCGACGGTCTTAGGAAGCAAGACAGCACTCCTCTATCCATCTCCAGGCCGGCCCACCCACATGCATATACGCCCACATATGAGTATTAAAGAGTCACAGCATTAGGAAGGTTGAGAACCACTGCCCTGAATGATGGGATTTACTTTGTTTCCAATTCTTTGCTATCAAAAATAGTTCTGCTACTAATGTTTCAGTGTATTATGGAGACTTTTTATAGATGGCTTCCTTGGGGATTCTCTGGATTAAAGGGGATGAACATTTTATTCATTTTACTTGCATAATTCCATATTGTTTTCCAAAATGGTTGTACCATTTCACAGCTCCACCAACAATGCATTAGTGTGCCTATATCTTCACAACCCCACCAACATTGACAATTCTCATCTTTTCCCATCTTGGGAATGTTAATTTCTGCATGTGAGGAGAAATATCAGGTTTTTTATTGCATTTCTCTTATTATCATTGATTCTGGAGCATTCTTGTTAATAAACTGGTTAATAGTTTGCAATTATTCTTTTAAGAATTGCTTGTTCACATCTTTTGACCATTTAGCTAGTGGAGAATGGCTTTTGGCTACATCTGTATGTGTATTTTTAAGTTGTCTATATCTTAAGTTGTCTATTTCTATCTATATCTTGTATCTATATCTTGTATATATCTTGCCCTTATCAGAGAAATGTGATAAAGATTTTTCCCCATTCAGTTCCTTCCTTATGTAAGATGCAGAAACTTTTTTTTGCAAAATCTTTTCATTTTTCTTGTAACCAAAGTTATCTTTAAAATCTTTTATGATTGCTTCTATCATATTTTTTTTGTTAAGAACACATCTCCTACCAAGAGCTGTGGAGAGGTGCATGAACTGCTTCTTTTCCAATTTTTTTGATGGCATGATATTTAACATAAAGGTCACATGTCCATTTTGAATTGATTGTGGAATGTGGTCTAAGATGGTGGTCTGAACCTCATCTTTCTCAGACTTCTTGTCAGTTTTTCCAGTAGTTTCTATCAAATAGAGAGTTCTTTCCTATGCAAATTATGTCTTCCTGTTTATTGAATATGGGGGATGTTAAGTTTCATTGTTTCTGATTTTTCTTTGTCTATCCCGTTCCATTGATCTCCTCTGTTTTTAATCAACAGCAGGTGTTTTTGAATGATTTATGTTTTATAATACAGTTTGAGGTCTAGATATGTTTTCATCCCTTTACTTCCTTCATCCCTACAGCACATAGATAGAGCACTGGGCAGGCCTGAGTCAGGAAGATTTTAGTTCAAAACCAGCCTCAGACACTTAACAGCTGTATGTTCTTAGGCAAGTCAGTTCATCTCTGTTTGTCTCAGTTTCCTAATCTGTAAAATGGGGGTGATCTTAGTACCTCTACCCCCCTCCTCTCGGGGTTGTTGTAAGGATCAAATGACATAATTATAAAGTGCTTTGTGCAGTATCTGGCACATAATAAGGGCTATCTAAATACTCACTATTGTTGTTACTGTTATTTTTTCCCCTTGATTCTAGAACTTTCTTCTCCAAAGGAATTTATTTTAGCAAGTTATATAAAGTACCCCATGGATAGTTTGATAGCTCAAACATTACAACTATAAATTAACTTTGGTGGAATTATTGTTTTCATTATGTTGGCATGTCCCAGCCATGAGCACTGAATATTCCTTCAGCTATTCAAGTTTTCTAATATTTCTTTACAGATCACTTTTTAATTGAATTTATACAACTGTTTTTTGTACTTTGGTAGATTAACAACAAAATATTTTGTGCATGTTATTGTTATTTGGAGTGTAATTCCCTTTACCTTATTGCTTTTTAGATTTTGCTGTCAACAAGCATTGATTAAGCACTTATTATATGTCAGGCAACAAATCCTGGGAATACAAATACAGGCAAAAAAAGAGATAGATTGTCCTTGCTTTCAAAGAGCTTACATTCCAGTTGGAGAAGATCATACACCAAAGGGAGCTGAAAAATGAGGGGAGGGAGGAGGAGAATGGAGACACAGGAGGGCTGTTTCAGGTGACATGGCAAACTGAGACATGGTGACCTTGTTTTGAAATAGATAATAGAGAGACAGAGAGAGACAGAGAGGGGGAGACAATAGAACTCTCTGTAAACACACGTAAGTTTATGTCCCAAAAGTCTTAGTATAGTTTAAAGTATTTTAGTTCTAATCTTATTAAATTTCAACCTGCAGTAAGACTTTTGGGACACCCCATACACTATATCACACAACAATCCTTTTGGACTTGTTTCCTCTGTAATTTTTGTAACTCTAAATCCATGTTCCTACTCTGCCTCTCTAAACTTCGACAATAACAAAATGGGGGCCATAGTCCCTACTTGCCTCCCTCCTGGTGATGTTGAGTAGGATGCCATCTTTCATGTGTCCAGGGCTATGCCAAGATGTCTATTGTTGTTCTGGTTTGTCTTGGATGACCCTGAAGTGGCCAGTGATAAAAATTACCTCCTGAATCAAGAAGCTTGCCTGATCTTTCAAAGCAAACTTGTCTGCCATGTTCACAGGCTCTCTGGGGAAACAAAGGTTTCCTATTAGAAGATCCTGTAAAGAAAGTACCTTCTGTTGAATTACACAACCGGAAAATTTTCTCCTGGATATGTACTGGATTTCTCTCCTTGTGGGCTGGATATGATGCCAAAAACCTGAATGTGGTATGTAAAACCCAGGGGCCTTAAGGGATCTATACTTGTTTGATTTATCTGGTTCCATCTCTGCCCATTCCTAGCTTTTAGGGCTTTATAAGCCCTATATAACCCACTACATCTGTTGCCTCAATGTATGATTTCTCCCTAGGGTTTCTGGCCAAGCTGGAGAAAACATAGGAAGAGGAACCAGGGTGGGAAATGTAGAGGGTGCCACTGCACCATCTTGTCCCATGGGGCTGGGGGGAGGGGGCAAGGAACATTTTTATTTCCTATTCTGATTGTCTCCCTTTCCAGAGGTCACACCCCCAACCTCACCCTCCCCAATACCTGTCTTTCCAGAGTACAAAAACCTGAGTATATTCCTCAGGCATGTTTCCTTTCTCCAGGTGCTATATCTCAGCTGAGCCTCTTCCCCTCCCACACCTACTACTTTGTTCCAGGTGCAGAATTTTCTTGCACCACAGTTCCTCAGAGCTCCCCCTCCCCCGCATCCAAAATGCAGTTTTTCCTCAGGGAGGACCCAACATAACACCACACACACAGAACACCCTCAGAAAAGACTAGGAAGGGATTTGGAAAACCCTCTTCCCAATGAGTGAAGTCTCATGAACTCATCCAGAATTCCAGTAAAGAAGCCTAGAGGGTCCTGGTTTGTAGGGCCTGAACTCCCATGACACAGTAGCCTCCAGAGCCTAGGATTTACAATCAAAAGAGAAGAATTCACTCCTAGCTCCATCACCTACTAGCAGTGTGACCTTGTGATCTGAGCCCCTCTGGACTTCAGTGTCCTCCTTTATAAAACGAGCTGATTGGATCAGAGACCTCTGAAGTTCCTTCCCATTCTAACCTGGGAGCCTAGAAAAACTCATTCTTGGGCAGGTTTTCCTGACATTACTGTAGCCAGATTTTTCCTCTGTTCCTGGTTCTGACCTCTGAGGGCCAGCAGAGAAACCCTCCTCCCTCCTGTTCTGCTTGACTTCAGCTGTCTTTCACACCCTCTTCTGACTGGCAGTTTCCTTTTCTGGAAAATGAAGGGCTTGGACTAGAAAAAGGCAGCTTCCTGCTGCTCCACAGTCTCAGCTCTAGGTCTTGAGATGATTGGTCTCTGCTGAATAAAATTGGGAAGAGATTTTTATCTCTTCAGATGACATTTGCTGAGTGAGTTGTTTTTCTTTCAGAGCCAAGCTTCCATCTACTTTTCCCATTCTCCCTCTGGGACATCCATACAGAACATTCTGCATTTGAAACAGGTAAGAGAGACTGATCCCTGAAGTTCTGCTCTCTCTGCCTCTCTCTCCATCTTCTTCCTTCCCATTCTCTCTCTCCTCTCCCTTCCCCTCCTCTTCTCTTCTCTTCTCTTCTCCTTCCTCCTCTCTCTGTCTCTCTCTCTTTCTCTTCTCTGTCTCTGTCTCTCTGTCTCTGTCTCTCTCTGTGTCTCTGTCTCTCTCTCTCCCCCCCTTCTTTTTCCCATGTCCTTTCTATATTGTTCTTATTTTCTTTCTTTCTCTTGTCCTTCCTTCTCCTCTACCTCTGTGTGTCTTTGTGTTTTACTTTGTCTCCCTTTCTGTGTTGCTGTTTCTTTTTCTTGAGTTCTCTTCTTCTTCCTCCTCTTCTTTCTTCTTCTTCTCCTTTTCCTTCTCCTCTTCCTCTGGGTCTCTATGTCAACTGTCTGTGTATCTCTCTCTGTCTCTCTTCTTCTCCCCCCATTCTCTGTGTATGCATGTGTGTGTGAGTATCTGTGCCTCTCTCTGCCCTATACCACCTCCCGAAAACATGGGAAGGCTCGGTTCTTCTTGAAGTGATGTCATTGGCCCCATGAGGCACTTTGTGGTGTAGAATATTTGCCTTTGAAGCTCTTTCATGGAGTAATTTACAATTTGCTTGTCCATTTCAGCTTTTCCAATCAGATGAGTTCAGAGCTTAGGACTGGGGCAGCAAGGCCGAGAATATGCATCATTACAACCAGGTTAGCACCTCGGCAGATAAAACGATGATAACCCAAGGGTTCTAAAGTTCATCTGCAGGAGAGGCATGTCTCAGAAAACCAAGGGCTGGCCTCCTCCAGGTGGATCTTCCTGTTAGTCAAGGAAACAGATTTTAATGGGCAGTTAGCCCAGAGGAAACTAACCCAGGCCATCTATCCCAGCTCTCCCACTAGCTGGCTCTGCATTGTTGTCCAAGCCACTCCTTTGCCAGACCTCGGTTTCCCCACCTGAAAAATGGCAGGACTGTCTACACCAGATCATCTCTAGAATTCTTTTCAGCTCTAACATTTTTATTCTAAGTATGTTGAGCCAGATACTCTGGTTGCTTTAAGTTCTATCCAACATTCTATCCAATAAGCCTCCAGAAGCTTCTGACACTTGAAGCTTGAGACACCGAGAGGGAATTTCATCTGAATTTCATCTAATTGCTGTCTAAATGGTCCGATAGCTGGGCTCCTGTGGGTTACCCTCTCTAGGCATGCCCTGCCAGGCTTCATTTACTCCCTAACCACCTTTTTGCCAGTCACTGTGTTGCTACATGCATGCCCATCCCCTTTCTAGTTCTGGAGCCTTAATTAATTCACTACTGCCATTGCTTGCAGGAAAGTTAAGCGATCTACTTTCCCATTGCTCCACTTACCATTCTGATTACTTTCCCAACCAAAGTATCCCTCTTTGGCCACTCCTCTCCTAGAGGTGTCTTTGCTCCCTAACAGAAGATAAGCTCCTTAAAGGCAGGGACTGCCTTCACTCTTTATATGAATATGTCCAGAAATTAGAACTGCATTTGGCACACAGTACTTAATACAGGCTTTTCCACTCATTTATTCACTTACTCCTTCATTCATTTTAAGGAAGAGAACTAATCCTCATTACTATTTACCTGTTTTTGAATGCTTTACCCCCCAAATTTCCTTTAAACAACACCAGGTATTTTTCAGGTACAATTTAACAAGTGACAGACAACTATTTCAGAAGGTTGGATTTTGTCTTCATTCCTCCTTCCTCTTTTTCTCCTCCTTCACCACTGACCTCCCTGGTCTCTCCTCCATCATTACTTCCCATTTAGTGATCTTCTCTGCCCAGGATAGCACTGATTCCTTTTTGTTATTGTCCCAGAAGGATTTTTGTCCTAGAGAGAGAGATTAGAAGGCAGTCATGGGGAGGCAAGATGGCTGAACCCTCCCAACATTCTTGTCCAAGCAACTTTAAAATAATGTCGCAAATAGAGTTCTGGAGTGGCAGAGCCAACAGAAGGTCAGAGTGAGACATTTGTTCAGTTAAGAGGTCAGAAGGAGAGGTTTGTGACACCAGGTTAGTGTTCAACCAGGAGCACAGGGAACACCAGCAGCAGGGCTTGGAGGTGGCTGCAACAGAAAGTGGTGGCAGTTTCAGGATGTCTCAACCCAGAGGCAGTAAGAAGGTTGATCAGAAAGAGACTACTGAGGACCTTTTCATGGCACCAGGTATAGGACCTTGTTGTATTGATTGCCTATACACAGTTCTGGGTCAAAGATCCTTGGCAAAGAGGAACACTAATGCATGTAATCAAAGGGAGCAGGGCCCTCCATCACAGTTCCAGGGTGAAGAAGAATGAATGTGGGAAGTAGGAACCCTGGTCTCAGTTCCAAGGCAGAAAGAATCACTAACACAGTTCCAGAGTCAAAACTTATGGCTGTAGGGAAACAAGGTCCCTTTCTAAGTAAAAGCCAGAAGAGCAGTGACCACACTTCTCCTTAAAGCAGTGGTTCTCAACCTTCCTAATGCTGCGACCTTTTAATACTCTTATGTGGGCGTATCTGCATGTGGGTGGACCCATCTGGAGATGGATAGAGGAGCGGTGTCTCACTTCCTAAGACCATTGGAAATATGTGTTTTCCAATGGTCTTAGGTGACCCCTATGACACCTGTGAAAGGGTCATTCGACCCCCAAAGTGGTCGTGACCCACAGTTTGAGAACTGCTGCCTTTGGAAGCACCAAAAACTTACAGACCTTCAGAACTAGATCTGAAAATATGAGCATGAAAAACCTGAAACTTGGGACAGTGCTTCCACACCCCAGTATGAAGTTAAAAGTCAAGAAATAGGCTGGGAAAATGAGCTAACAACAACAACAAAAATTAACCTCACAATTATGGTGGCAAGGAAGATTAAGGTACAAACCTGGAAGAAGACATCAATGTCAAAGCAGCCTAATGGTAAAAGATGTACAAAAATGCACTTTAAAAAACACTCCTCAAAAAGCAGCCAAATTGAAAAGGATGATAAAAAAAAAAATCACTGAAGAAAAGAACTCCTAAAAAGAATTGAACAAATAGAAAAAGAGGTACAAAAGCTCACTGAGGGAAATAATTCATAAAAAAATTAGAATTGTGCAACTGGAAGCTAATAACTCCATGAAACATCAAGAAACAATAAAACAAAATCATAAAAATAAAAAATAGAAGAAAATGTGAAACATCTCATCAGAAAAGGTGAAGAGAGAAATAATCCATGAATTACTAGAATATCTGGAAGTCATGATCAAAAAAAAGAACCCAGACATCACATTTCAAAAAATTATTTTAAAAACTGCCATGATATTCTAGAATCAGAGGGTAAAGTAGAAATTTGAAGAACCCACCAATCATTCCCTGAAAGAGATTCCAAAATTAAAAATCTCAGGAATATTATATCCAAATTCCAGATCTCCCAGGTCAAGAAGAAAAATTGTAAGCAGCCAAAAATGAAAAAAAAAAAATTAAACATCTTGGAGCCACAGTCAGGATCACACAAGATTTAGCAGCTTACATAATAAAGGAACACAGGGAGGGGAACATGATATTCTAGAAGGCAAAGAAACTAGGATTACAACCAAGAATAAACTACCCAACAAAACTGAGTATAATCCTTCAGGAGAAAACATGAATAATTAATGAAATAGGAGAATTTCAAGCATTCCTAATAAAAATGATAATAATAATAATAATAATAATAATAAAAGACAAGAGCTGAATTTTTAAAAATTACATTCAAATACAAGACTCAAGAGAAGCATAAAAAGGTAAATATGAAAGAGAAATCATAAAGCACTCAATAAATTTAAATTGTTTACATTCTGATATGGGAAGTTGATCCTTGTAACTCATAAGAACTTTATCATTATTAAGGCAGGTAAAAGGAACACATATAGACAGAGGCCATGGGTATGAGTTGACTTTGATGGGAGGAAGAATGAAAAAAAAAATCTCATATGAAAGAGGCATTCAAGGAAGAGATTTTACAGACAAGGGGAAAAGGGATATGTAGTGAAAAATGCTTGAACCTCACTCTCATAAGAATTCATTCAAAGAGGGAATAACATACACACTCAGTTGGATACAAAAATCTATCTTACCCAACAAGAAAATAGGAGGGGCAGGGAATAAGAGAGGGAGAGGAGGAATAATAAAAGGGAGGAGAGATTTAAAAAGGCAACAGTCAGAAGCAAAACAAACTTTTGATGAGTGACAGGATAAAAAGTGATAAAAAGTGAGAGAGAAAGGGAGGAACAAGTTGGAGGGAAGTACACAGTAATTTTAACTATGAATGTGAATGGGATGAACTCATCCATTAAATGGAAGCAGATAGTGAGAGCATTAGAAACCAGAATCCAACAATATGTTGTTTACAGGAAACATGCTTGAAACAGATATACACAGAGTAAAAATAAGAACCTGGAGCAGAATCCATTATGCTTCAGCTGAAGTAAAAAAGGCAGGGATAGCAATTATTATCTAAGACAAAGCAAAAGCAAAAATATACCTAATTAAAAGAGTTAAACAGAGAAACTACATTTTGCTAAAAGATATCATAGAGTATGAAGTAATATCAATACTAAACATATATGGACCAAATAGTAGAGCATCCAAATACTTTAAAAGTTAAATGACTTACAGGAGAAAGTAGACAGTAAAACTATCTACTACTGAAAACCTCAATTTTTCCATCTCAGAACTAGATAAATCTAAACATCAAATAAATAAGAAAGATTTAGACAAATAGAATTTTAGGGGAAAAATAGTTATGATAGATCTCTGGAGAAAATTTAACGGAAAAAGAAAGGACTATGCCTTTTTCATGACTGTATATGGCACTTTCATAAAAATTGGCTATGTATTAGGGAATAAAACCCTCACAAAGAAATCCTCCCAAAAGCAGAAATATTAAATACATCCTTTACAGACCATAATGCAATAAAATTATATTCAATAAAGATCTGTGGAGACATAGATTAAAAATTGATTGGAAACTAAATACTCTAACACTAAAGAATGAGTGGGTCAAAGAATAAATTGTAGAAAGAATAAATAATTTCATTTTAAAAGAATGATAAAAATGAATAAACATACCAAAACTTGTAGGACGCAGCCAAAGCAGTTCTTAGGGGAAAATTTATATCTCTAAATGCTTTCATCAATAAAATAGAAAAAGAGCAGGTCAATGAATTATGCATACAATTTTTTAAAAACTAGGAAAAGACTAAATTTTAAAAATCCCCAGTTAGACACCAAATTAGAAATCCTAAAAATCAAAGAATAAATTATTTTTTAAAAGTTTTTAAAAAATGAAAAGCCATTGAACTAATAAAACTAGAAGCTGGTTTCATGGGAAAACAAAAACAAAGCAGTAAAGTAGATATACTATTGGTTAATTTGATTAAGAAAATTAAAAAATAATTACCAGTATCAAAATTAAAAGAGTGAATGCACCAACCCTTACCTGACCAAAAATCTCTCCTACAATGGCCCTGACACGTGGTCCTCCAGCATTTGCTTAAAGACCTGCAGTGCAAGGGGGACCTCACCTCCCAAGTCCTCACACTCTGTGTGTAGTGGACAGAACCCTGAACTTGAAGTCAAAGAACTTGGCTGGGATCAAACCTCAGTTCTACCACTTAGGAGCTATGTGATTTGGGGCAAGTTATACACCCTCTTTGGGCTTCAGTTTCTTTATCTATAAAATTAGAGGATTGGACATGATAACCTCTAAGCCTCTTCATCATGGAGCTATATGGGCTATTATCCTAAGTAGATGCTAAGTGCCTATGGAGTAAGGAGGAGAGAGACCAATATGGCTTGCTGAAAAATGAGAGAAAGGCAGAAGAGAATGAACACTGCCTGGTCAGTAAAGAGGCTTGAGTGCAAGAGCAAATGATGTTACTAGCCATAGAAAGATCTTGGAAAAGTCATTAACTTCTCCAAGCATCAATGTCTCCCTCTGTAGAGTTAGGGGGTCCCCTTTAGGTCCCTTCTAGTCCTAAAAATGTTCATCTTTCTATAACAACTTTCATCTGAAAAACCTTTTTTTCCTACCCAATAGAACATCCCTCTACTCTATGACTTGACTACCATCAAGGTGCCCACAGCCGTCTGGGCTGGTGGGAAAGATCTGCTTGTCGATCCTCTTGATGTGGCCACGCTGCTCCCCAAAATCAAGAATCTCCGTTTCTATGAGATGCTGCCAGACTGGAACCATGTAGACTTCATCTGGGCCCTTGACGCACCTGAAAGAGTTTACAGTAAAATCCTCTCTCTGATGAGTCAGAACCTATAAAAAGGGGTCAATCATCCTGTAGATCCAGAGCTAAGGAGTCTGTCAGGGACACAGTCCATAAATGAAGAGGCAAACTTTCAGCCCAGCCCCCTCACTTTTTTCTCAGTGCCTACCAGGATAGTCCAACACTACACAAGTCTCCTTGAGGTCCTCTGGCCTCCTTCCCCCTCCTCTGAACTTTTGCAAGCTTGAATCTCATGTAAGAGGCTCTATGGGATAGTGGACAATCCCACCTGGTGAACAGGGAAAAGACACTTAGCATCATCAGTAAAGGAGGGAAGAAGGAAGGTGGAGGGAAGGGAACAAATGCTTCTATAGCATCTGTGTGGCATAGCTGAACTAAGTCAGGAAGACCTGGTTTAAACCTCTGGCACACCTAGTTGTGTGATCCTAGGCAACTGACTTAACCTCTCTGTGACCCCATCTCTAAGACTGTAAAAGAGTTGCAGGATTTATACTGATAAAAGCAGTTTCCTCATTGACAGATCTCTGATGAAATCCCAGGGGGGATAGAGAGGGAGGAAGAAGGCAGGGGGACAAAAAGAGAGGAAGGGAAGGAGGGGGAAGGGGAGGGGAAGAGAAGGAGAGAGACAGAGACAGAGACGGACAAAGAGAGACAGAGACAGAGACAGACAGAGACAGAAAGACAGAGACAGAGAGAGAGAAAGGGAGGGAGGGAGGGAGAAAGAGAGAGAGGCAGAGACAGAGACAGAGAGACAGAAAGACAGAGAGAGAATGATAATACCTACTGGTGATACCTAATACCTACAAGTGTCTACCTTTCAGAATTGTGGATGTATAAAGTGCTTCACAAAACTGAAAGGGCTATATAAAAACTAGTTATTATTAAGGGAGAAAGGGAAGAAAATAAATATTTATATAGCACCTACCATGCACTGGGAACTGTGTGAATAATTTTCCAAATATCTCACTCGATCTTCACGATAATCCTGAAAGGTGGGTACTATTATTATCCTTGGGTAGCAGTGTCCCAGTGGATAGAACACTGAGCCTGGAGTCAGGAAGACTCATCTTCCCAAGTTCAAATTTGACCTCAGCCCCTTACTAGGGACCCTGGGCAAATCACTCAACCTTATTTACCTCAGTTTCCTCATCTGTAAAATGAGCTGGACAAGGAAATGGCAAAGCACTCTCTTATCATAAGGTTACAAAGAGTTAAAAGTGACTGAAAACAACTGAAAAATATCCTTATTTCACAGATGAGGAAACTAAGGCAAATGGAAGTTACATAGATAATGAATGTCTGAAGCTGGATTTGAACTCAGGTCTTTCAGTGAGTCACCAGCTGCATCATCATCATCATCATCTAATTCCTTCAAAGTCAAATTCTCCTTCCCCAGTGCTAATCGTCATTGTTGTTCAGCCATTCAGTCTTGTCTGACTCTTCATGACTCCATGAGCCACAGCACACCAGACCCTTCTATCCTCTGCTATCTCTCAAAGCCTGTTCACATTTGTGTTCTTTGTTTCCATGACACTCTCCTATCATCTCCTCCTCTGCCATCCCCTTCTCCTTTTGCCTTCAATCTTTCCCAACATCAACGTCCTTCCATTGAGTCCCGTCTTCTCATTATGTGGTCAAAGTATCAAAGCTCCACTTTCAATACTTGCCCTTCCAGTGAATAGCCTGCATTAATTTCTTTCAGTATTGGATTTGACCTCCTCACTGTCCAAGGAACACTCAACAGTCTTCCCACAATTCAAAAACATCAACTCTGCGGCACTCAGCTTTACTTATAGTCAGACTCTCACAACCATACTTTGCTACTGGAAAAACCACAGCTTTGACTATGAGGACCTTCATCAGCAAGGTGATGTCTCTGCTTTTTAGTCTGCTGTCCAGATTCACCATAGTTTTCCTTCCAAGGAGTAAGTGTCTTGTAGTTTCATGGCTGCAGTCATTGTCTCCAGTGATCTTTGAGCCCCAGAATATAAAATCTGACACTGCTTCCATTTCTTCTTCCTCTAAATGGCAGGAAGTGATGGGACCAGTTGCCAAGATCTTAGGTTTGTTTTTTATATTAAACTTCAAGCCAGCTTTTACACTCTCCTCATTTACCTTCATTGAAAGGCTTCTTGAATACTCTTCACTTTTGACCATCAGACAGTGCTAATTAGCCAACCTGGTAACTTCATCCTAAATTTCCAGAGGAGAGAGGAGATGGCCCCTTTCTCTATTCCTTTCACAGTGACATGAAAACAAAGCCCTGACTTCTGTTGTGTTTATAAAAAGAATGACTCTAAAGGGGAATCTTTCAGGCCCCATAAGGGGAGAGAACAGTGCCAAGAGAGGCCATTAGGAGCCATGTTCCAGACCCTGGAGCCCTTTGTATTGTGTACTGGGAAGACCTGCATCTGGAGCCAGGAAATGCAGGCCAGATTCCTGCCTCAGTTGTTCACTGTCTGTGTGAACTTGTCCAACAAGTCACTTCTGTTTGGCTCTCAATTTCCTCATCTGTAAAATAAGTCTTAGTTGATGTGGCTGCTAAAGCCATTTCTGATTTTCTGATGCCATGATAAAGATGGCACCCTGGAAGTTACTGTGAAGGCAACCACCTCCTGCACCTTTGGGTAGGGATGACTCTGCTTTTCACAAGTTCCATAATTTGTCTTCAACAATAAACCAGTATTTCTATTTTCATGGAAGTCTTATGATTCATGGGTTACACATCTCACTTCTCTGTTTCATCATGGTGTACTGGGAGGAGAGATGAGTTTGTAGTCAAAAGTTGTTGTTGATTGTTTCAGTAATGTCCAGATCTTCATGATCCCACTTGGGGTTTTCTTGGCAGAGATTGAGAGTGGTTTGCCATTTCCTACTCCAATTCACTTTACGAGTGAGGTAAACAGGGTTAAGTGACTTGCCCAGGGTCACACATATAGTAAGTATTTGAGGTCGGACTTGAACTCTGGTCTTCCTGGCTCCAGGGCCAGTGTTCTATACACTGCTCCAAGACCTTATGTTCAAATCCCAATTTGTTATTTACTATATGACTTGGAAAAGTCACTTTGCTTCCTTGGGCCTTAATTTCTTCAAGTGTTAAATGAAGGGGTTGGATTGAGTGGACTCTGAGATCTCTTCCAGATCTAGATACATGATGCGATGGTGCTTTTATTCATTTTCTCCAAGTAGAATTTACAAATTTCCACAATAATTGTGTGAGACAATGAAGAAAAATCCACACTGGTGAGTAAGTGGTGGGTCCATGCAGACTCACCTCCCACTTTCCACATACACATGTATATTCAGCCATGAACAGCAATTGCCACCCTTGAGGGAATTCAAAGTCATGAAAACAAAGTCCTCTTCCTCCCAGAAGACTTTGAAGACTGCCCTGGTCAGGGATACCTCCCTGCCCATCTCTCCCTCAGCTCCCCCCGCCCAGCTCACTCTTCCCCTTATCTGGTACCTTTAGAATGCATTTTCCTTACAAGGTCTTGGATTGTAGTGATATCTGTATAGAGTCTGGGATCCCTACTTAATTATGACCTCCATGAGGGCAGGGTCTGTCATATCTCAACTCTTACTCCCAAAGCATCCACATAATTTCATGGAAGACAAGGACTTTTTGCTACTTGTCTTTCGTAATGGGGGTCTGGCACCTGTGCCACATGCTTCTGGGACAGCTCCCCTTGGGGAGGAGAGGAGCCTGCTTCTGGAAGAGTTGGGGCTCCATCCCATCTGCCAAGCACATGGTGAATAAGAGACTTCTTGACTATCTCCTTGAGCATTCAAAAGACTTTGATCATTTCTGCTCTTATCTCTCTTGCCTCTTTGTTCATTGTAGTCTCAATGTCTGGTGAGAGGCTGGGCTGAAGGAGAATTTTTCCTTCTGGCCCTGAAAAAACTGAACATCAGTTCTTGGCCTCTGTGCATTCTTTTCCATTTTAGGTGAAGGAGATTTATCTGAGGGGCAGAAGACTAAGCCACAGTAAGCTAGGAAGAGAAGTCCAAGCTTGGATTTGCACCAACCTAGCACTGATGTCCTGGGGAGCAAGGGGTGACCTTGAGGACCACAGGGCAGAAGTAGCTGAAACAAGGACTCATCGGTGTTGACGTGCTTTTGGTGTGAACTTGTTGGAACCAATGCTATGCAGGAACAGAGAGAGCCTCCTCCTCTCAGAGACAGCGAGGGCATGGGGGGTGGGGCTGGGGGAAATGTTGATACATTTGTTTTCGCAGAGTTAACTTTGTAAAAGTTATCTGATGTTAAGTGATTAAAATGGGACTGGTGGGCTTGTGAAGGATGCTTGATGAATATTGGGGGCAAAACAGGGGGCATCAAGTTGAGAGCAGAGACAACCCCAGGCTCTTCATGGTACCCCCATTCCCTGAGGGGAACATGTGGTTAGCTTGGCTCTGGTCTGGTGAGCCAGAGCATACAAGCTCCACTTTGAACCTTCACTCCTAGCGAGGGCCTGGCACAGAATGGGTCCTGAACAATACTTGATTGATAAAGAGAGATTTGGACTTTTGCTTTAAAAAAAATTGCTCACTACTTGTTTCAGCTCTCTTTGGCTGAAATCAAAGAAGGTAGGGAGGAGTGAAGGGCAGGGAGAAGGGGAAGCAGGGGAGAATCTGGATGGGGCCAGGGCACATTTCCAGGAAGGGTTCTGGTTTCTGGTGGCATTGGGGCAATTACTGATGAAGGTAGCACAGCATGAAGTAGTAGAAGACTCCAGGCAGCTAGCGGGTTTAATGGAGAGAGTGCTAGTCTGGGAGTCAGGAAGACCTGAGTTCAAATTCTGCTGTGAATGATTAGGAAGTAAATTGCAGAACCACCATTAGCCTCCGATTCTTCATCTTTAAAATGGAGATAATAACAGCATCTCCCTCCCCGGCCGTTGGGAGGGCCAAATGCCATAACATTTAGAAAGCACATTCAAGCTTTAAAGAGCTTCTTGATGCTAGTTATGATTATTATCACGAGCATTGTTACTCAGTCCTAGAGAGTGATTCAAACAATTTGCCCTCTGGTCACCTTTACCCAGATGTCCATTGGCCCATGGTAGGAAGTATTCACAAGCCAAGAGCTTGTGCAGCATCCCGAGCTGGATTTTTCTTCAGTGAGTAGCCCCAGGTCTTCGGGAAGCTCCAATCACTCTGTTGGTCCTTACTCTCTAAAACCTGCCTGCCTTCCCCTGGGAGTCTGGGTATTGCAGTTCTGCCAGGTAATCCTCATGGACTGGAGAACACGCCAGCCCGGCTGGAAGGGTACTTGGGCTTTTAGTCTTTGCTGAAGTTAAGCCACGAGGCAACCATAGTTCAGGCTCTGCACTTCTCTTAGTCTCAGGTTCCTTATTCATACAGGAGGGGGATGGACTGGGGAATGATGGCAGAGGTCCTTTCCAGCTCAGACATTCTGAGTTTGTTAGCAGCAGAATGTGAATAGAGCCCTAGACTTGGAGGCAGATCTTGGTTCAAATCTTGCCTTGGACACCTGCTAACGAAGAGACATGGATATGTCAATTAAACTCTTCACCCCTTGGTTGTCTCATCAGTAAAATGGTTAGAATGTTCTTCTCTCCTCTGCTTCCCAAGATTATGATGAGGTTCAAATAAGATAATGTAGACAAAGTATTTTGTAAACTTTAAATTGTTAAATAAATGTCACTTGAGAGGATGATAATGATGATGGAGCAGAGGGATCATCCCTTAGAACTGGAAGACTTAGATTCCAGTTCTGGTCTTCCAATCAGTCAATCAATGAGTATTTATTAAACACCTACCCTGGCCAGGCACTGTGCTAGGCAGTGGCGATATAAAGAAAAAGCCAAAGCAGTCTCTACCCTCAAGGAACTTACATTTTAATAATGGGGATAAGGGAGCACATGTCAGTATAAATTAAATGAACGTGAGATTGCTGTAGGAGGGGGGCCCTGAGCAGCTGGGGAGATGGGGCATGGGGGATAATCAGGAAAGGCTTCATGAAGAGTGTGGTGATTGAGCTGAGCCTAGAAGGTAAATCAGGGATCCCAAGAGGGAGGTGAAGAGGGGGCTCATTTCAGGTCTGGGGGTCAGCCACAACAAAGGGAGCTGAGTGTGAGGAACAGCAAAGAGACTAGTAGAATGTCTGCTGAGTAGAGTGTGAGGAGGGAGGTAATGGGAGACTTCCAGGAAGACTGGAAAGGTAAGAAGGGGCCAAGTGGTGAAACACCTGAAACATCAAACAAATGAGTTAATGTTTTATCCTGGAAACACTAAATAGGGAGCCACCAATATTCATTAGTAGGAGATGAAAAGAATAAGCACGACTCACACTTATATTGCAAAGGGCTTTGCAAATATTGTCTGATTTTATTCTCACAACATCCCTGGGAAGCAGATCCCTTTTTACAGATGAGAAAACAGGAGCAGAGAGAGAAGTGACTTGTCCAGGGTCACACAGCTAGCCAGATGTCTCTGATTCCAAGGTAAGCTCTCTAGTCATGGCTGCCTGCTGCCTCCCCTAATATGATGATTGTGAATAATAGTAACTGCTGCCCTGTACAATTTGGACAGGATCATGCACTGAGAAGAGTTAGTGCCAGAGACCTGAGTCTGAATACTTTGAAATTGTCCATCACTCTATAATATAAACCATGAAGCCATTTTTCAAGAAAAGATTTCCTAAAGAAAGAACCTAGCCCCACCCAGCAATATCAGAAAATGTTTGGTCGTACTTTCCTCCTTGGTGAAAACAAAGGAGGTTAACTCTTGGTATTAGACCCTTCAAGTGCCCTAGAAACTCAAAGATTTACTGTCATGTAAAGTTTACAGGGGCAGCTAGGTGATGCAGTGGGTAAAGCACCTGACCTGGACTCTGGAAGACTCATCTTTCTGAGCTCAAATCTGGCCTCAGACACTTGCTAGCTATGTGACCCTGGGCAAGTCCCTTTAACCCTGTTTGCCTCCGTTTTCTCATCTGTAAAATGAGCTGGAAATAGCAAAGAAAAAACAAAAAACAAAAACAAAAACCCTGCATCTTTGCCAAGAAAACCCCAAATGGGGTCACGGAGAGTCAGACACAACTGAAATGAGTGAACAACGTTCTCTGAGGAATAGAGGGTGATTGAAGGACAAAGGATATGGAGACTGGTGCAGACAATCAGAATCAAACCAAATGAACAGAACTTTAAACTAGGACTAGAGTTGAAGGACAGTGCCCTCTTGTGGTGAGAGCGAGCTCTTCCCAAACTCTGATCAACAGGATTCTAAGGACGGTGTCCTTGATTTATAGGCAATGAATGTACAGCACGCTCTTTTGAAAGAAACCAGGGCTTGGAGCTAGGATTTTTGATTCCTAACTCTGATGTGATGCCATTCACATTGTTTCCCTGAGCTTCAGTCAATTCACCTGGGAATGAAAATGATTCAAGTTAAATTGACCATGTGCCAGGCACCGTGAGCCCCGTGGACACTCTCACACATAAATGAATACATAATAGAAACAAAGTAAAAAGAAAACAATCCAAGAGTTGTTGGAGTGTAATAGTAAAAGCTGAAGGTATCAAGAAGGGCCACATGTAGCAGGTGTGGCCTGTGGAATCTGAAACAACTGAGGAAACAGAGGTTGAGCTTTAAGCTTACAGATTGATTTAGCAATGCATGCCAATTGCTGAACAAATCGGGACCAGGGCCCCTTAGCTTGCCACTGGAATACAGGGAGAGACAGATTTTATTAAAAGACAACCATTAACAGATTAGCAGGATAGAAACCAGGATACAAGATTGGGTTGTCTGATTTCTAATTGGAGGCAAGATTAGGGACTTTGCAAGTTGGGAGGGGAAGAGCAAACAGGTGCAATTCCCTGAAATATGAAAAAGGTGTCCCATTTCCCCCCCACCCCCAACTATCTGTATTCAGGCAAAGGAACTTGGAAACAGTAATCGATTGACCAGTATGGGGCCAGTTTTCAGATGAGACATATGGGTTTTTTGAGATATAAAATTATGGGAAAATCCTTGCATCAGTCCTTGGATCTGACCAGGTTTTGGAACAGCATAACTCAGACATAATCCAGGCCCTTGGCTAAGGGTCTCTAAGTAGCGGGGAGAGGTGGTCTAGCTTCCCAGCCATGCAAGGCTAGGTTCAAACAATGCAATGAAGTTTTCTCATAGGACAGAAATTGAACTAGACCCATGATTGAATGGAGAAGGAACAGAATTAGACCCAGAGTTGAGTCACAAGATGGAGTCAGGATGGTTCACCCAATTCCCATAATTCCCTCACAGGTCACATTCCAGTTGAGCCTTGAAGGAAGATAGTGAGAGATTCCATGAGGCAGAGGGGAGGAGAGAGTCCTAGGCAGGGGGAACATGTAGAACAGGAAGCTGGGTGAACAGTTAAGTAGACTAGTGAGATAAGTCTGGAAATATAGGCCAGGGCCAGATCCTGAAGGGATTTAAATGTCAAATAAGGGAAATTGTATTTAATTCTAGAAACAGTAGAGAGCCAGCAAAAAAACAAAGTGACAGCCAGGCTCATTCATCAATAATGTCCATCTGACTGTTCGTGGATGATGGTTTAAAAAGAGGGCAGACAAAGAGAGACAGGAGCAAGTAAGGCCAATCGGAAGGCAAGTGCAATGAGCCCAGTGAGAAGGTGTGAGGAGCACTCACAAGTATTTATAATGCACCTACTATGTTCCAGGCACTGTGCTGAGTGCTGGGGACACAAAGAACAGCAGCTGAGAGTCTCTGCCCTTGAGGAGCTCACAGACTAACAGAGGAGACAACATGCAGGCAACTCTGTACAAACAAGCTAGAGACAGGGCCAATGGGAAATAATTGAGAGAGAGATGCCACTAACATTGAGGGGAACTAAGAAGGGGCTTCCTGTAGGAGGTGGGGTTGTATCTTGGAGATGAAGCAAGCCAAGGAAGCCAGGAGGCAGAGGGAGGGATGGAGAGCATTCCACACATGGGAGGCAGCTAGTGAAAACACCCAAACTGAGAGTGTACTGCCTTGTTTGTAGAACAGTGAGGAGGCCAGTGTGATTGGATCAAAGAGGAATAGGGGTCATTAAGTATTGGAAGATGGAAGAAAAAGCATGGCAGCCAGCTATGAATGACTTTGAATGCCAAACAAAGGACTTTGTATTTGACCCTGGAGACTATTGGGAACCACTGTGGTCTATTGAATAGAGAGAAGACAGGAGATTTAGGAAAATTACTTTGGTGGCTGAATAAAAGATGGAATGGCATGGGGAGAAACTTTAGGCAGACTGATCCATCAATGGGTGAATGTCATAGTCCAGGCATGAGGAGATGAGGGCCCACACCATGGGGTTAGAACTGTTAGAGGAGGGGGGCAGAGCCAACATGGCGGTGTAGCAGCAGCAACATATCGCAGCTCTCCCATAGCCACCCCAAAATACCCATAAAACAGGACTCTAAACCAATCCTAGAACTCCAAAACACACACAAAGATACTTCCCACTAAAGTCAGCTCAGCTACAAGGAACCATATGAGCACTGCGAACTGAAACCAGTCTGCCCTGAAGCCGCGGCTGTGCCCCAGGGGTGGCTGGATGGGAGGAGCAGAGGAGTCTCTCAGGTGAGCAGATTAGCAGCAGCTGCAAGTGGGGATTGTGAAAGGGGGAGATAAGCAGTCCCGCGAAAGGCCTCCAGAGCAGAAAAGCAAAAGGCAGAGGTTTTGCACCTGCCTCCACGTTGTAGCTTCCCGCCCACGGCCTGCAGACAGCAGGGGGACTTAGCGATTGTGCTCAGGCTGGTGCTCTCCCGTTGAGCGGCCTGGATCTGGATCACCGTCTTGGGCCTCTGTCTTGGAGTCTTCATTATCCAGTCAGCCGGAAATAATTAGGAAGACT
>CM053582.1:569645121-569666031 GCA_028627135.1 Pseudochirops cupreus | reverse complement strand
TATTCATTCTTTTACATATGAATTTCATCTCTCTCTCTCTCTCTCTCTCTCTCTATCTCTCTATATATATACAGAGAGAGAGAGAGAGAGAGAGAGAGAGAGAGAGAGAGAGAGAGTGTATGAAAACTGTTCTCCTCCACATGCTAAATCTGAGTAAGGCTAGGATATGGCCCACATTCCAGAAGAAAATGTCTTATTTTTTTAACCTGGTCATTCAATTGGTGGCTGGAGGGATGCTCCAGGCTCAGGGGATTTGTATGTTGGCCAGGTGTTGGGCAGAGTTTTCATGCCATCTCCATGAACAAAATAAATACTTGTACCCTAAAGAATGCTAATAATGAGGTGGTTCTGTAGCTATTTCAATGATCATCACCAAAGATTATTGGGAGTGATGTGAGGAGGCAGAAAGAGAGTGGGATTTGGAGCCAGAAGACCTGGGTTTGAATCCTGGTTTGCTGTTTCCTATTTGCATGGCCTAAGAAAAATCACTTATCCTCTCTCTGGGCCTCAGTTTCTGTATCTGTAAAGGGAAGAGATTGGCCCCCATGACCTCTGAGGTTTCCTATAGCCCTTAATCCATGAACTCCCCTGGAATATGTCTTATTAGATAGAGACTGAGAAGAAAAGAATCAATCACGTATTTACTCAGTGGCCAGGCACTGTACTGCTGGTCCTGGGTAGCTTTCCTTAAAATAGAAACTCATAGAGCTTTACAGCTAGAAGACACGTTAGAGAGCAGCATCTGGGATTCTAAACCTGGGGGTCTGTGAACACAGATGTTTTTTCCCAGTATTTGGACATCTGTATTTCAATATAATTAATCTCCACAAACCTAGGCATCTTATTTTATGCATTTGTCTGTCAATACATAAGACTTTATTAAACATTTGTTATGCTCCAAGTCCTGTGCTAGAAGCTGGGAGTCAAAGAAAGGCAAAAACCCAGTGCCAGCCCTCAAGGAGCTCACATTCCAATGGGAGAGACAGAACAGCTGTGTACAAAGAGACAAGAGATATGGACATAGTATGTCAGGGAAGGGCTGAGACTGAGGAGGCCTGGGAAAGCCTTCTTAGAGAAGGGGGGATGTCTGAGAAGGAACCCATCAGTTTCCCCGAAATGCTCAAGGAGTCACAAGGAGACACAAAAGATGGCTAAAAATCCTTGATCTGGACTCACTCTGTCATTCTATTGATGAGGAAACTGAGACAGTGAGGGGCCAAGTGATGTGTCCTTGGTCACAGATCTAGTTACTGCCTACAGTCAGAATTAGAAACCAAGGCTCCTGACTGTCTTCACTAATTGCTTCTTTAAAAAGAAAATTACCTGATTATAGTGGGCTAAGTTCTCTTCGGAACTCCCCCAGTCAGAACATGGGTTGAATTTCATTAACATTCTAAAATTGAAACAACACAAAGGAAGAAACAGGAATTTAAACAGTGTTCATCCTTGAGTCCAACAGATTAAAACCCCACTGTGTCCAACCTGGCAAAATGTAAAAGAAGATATATTATTATTCCCCCTCAAGGCTATATCCTGGACCGGAGCAGTGAAATGGTGGTGGGAGTGGGGAGAGATCTTTAAGTTTCTGGTCTTCTCTGGTTCACTGAGAAAGTCAAGAGTGAGAATAGACAAGCCACAGTCCCTGGAGCTCAAAATCCCTCAGATGACCACTGGCCCTTTGATCCTTTCTTGATCCCCCCATCCCCCAGGAGTTCAGGTCATCCCTAGGAAACCAGAGCTGCCCTTTGGGGGCATTGTAATGTCAATCAAGGCAGCATTAGATGGGCTCTATGTGATTCAGCATGGAATATGTCAGAGTTGTGAACTGGGTCAGAGTTCAAAGCAGCAAGACATGCATTATTGAAATATCTGTGTACCTTTAGACCTGGAACATGGCCCCTGTTCCAAAGGAAAAGGGGAACACGTGTTGTCACATGGCCTATTAATGGAAAGGAAGATTTTATATTCCCTTAACCCTTCATTAATGTAACACCAGTCAAGGCAACACACCTGAGAACTACTGCTGTGAATCTGAAGGGTCTAATCAGAGGGTATAAGCATTCTATTCAAAACTAAATCTTTTTTCAAGAAACTAAAGCATAATATTCACAGCAACATAACAGCTTCTTACCAGGGTGGCCACAAGGCCTAAAACAAAACATGCCATTCAGTAACATAGCACATTATATAACATAACACAGCATACTCCTCACCTTATACATTCTTGGGGAGTGAGCAACTGGTTACTCCTCACTTAGGTACTGTCCCAAAACACTTGTTTACAGCATCAAGGGATCCCAGGCCAGGGTCTCCCCTTCACACAGAACATCCTCAATGGTAGCAGAGAACACAACACTCTCCACTCCTAGGACATAGTAGGTTAAAATCACCTCAATCCAAATAGAGTGTCCAAGTAAAATCCTCTTGGGGTCCTTCTCCCCATGCTGCCATTGTAGGCTCCCACCTGGCACTCTCACGTGCACACATTCTCTAATGAGCCAAAGAGTCCAAGTCCTACCACTGCTCCAATCCAGCTTTCAAGTCCTGAGGGACAACTGGGTGGTTCCCCAGGGGCCATGGAACTTTCCCCATTCCACCATAGACAACTAGAGCCTGGGGTCTCAAAGCATCCTGGGGGACATAGCAGGAAAGCATGCTCACTGCTCCTGCCTTGCTGCAAAGTTTTCATCTTGACTTGGGACTGAATCCTGAGCTCCAGGGTTCCTCCTCCTGCAGGGCCAGGGGCCAACTGCTCCTAATTCCTGCCTGAGTCTGCATGCAGACATCTCTCCACTCCAGCTCCATGTCTCACCTCACAGGAGAGGGGACTGATCTACTCCAAGCTCTCTCTGCTCCTGCCTGAGTCCAAGCACAGCTGGCTCCAGGGTTTCCTGCCCCCAGCTTCTGTCTCTGGCTCCTACCACCCCATCCTCCACAAGCCTTACATGTGGAGAGGCTGCTCTGTTCTGGGCTCTGGGCACAGAAAAAATAATACAATAATTGGGAAACAACACACAACTATCCTAGTCTCACTAAACCCAATACTTTCCTCAAAGGTGTTAACAGTCTTACTTTTTATCAGTCCAGTGATCCAGTACTCTCACAAAGGCTGGTATCAGAGCTCTCTCTCTCTCTCAGAGGTTTCCTCTCAGAGGTCTCCTCTTGCTATCAGAGGTCTCCTCTCCAAACCTTGAGGAGTGATTCATATTTACAGCTGGGGTCCCCTTGATAATGACTACATGTCCTCCCATAAGTAAGCCCTAAAGCAATATCTCACCTCAGAATATATGTACACTTTCAGCTAATAGGCCCAGAGCCAGAAGGCATTAAAACCTATGTGGCTTAGTACAGCTGTGAATTACCAGGGTTCAAAGGAGATAGATTCTTCAGATGTTTTCAATTTATCATGAGCCTGTTAAACTGAACTCCAACAATGAGAATAAAAAACAAAACAAAAATTTCATTTTGCTTGCCTTCACACTCCACCCCTTCCGGGATCCTGGCCTTTACAATCCAACACTTGATGCTTACAATCTATAGTGGTGAACAAGAGATTGTTATGACCATGGATCCTGAACACCTTTTAGGGGTTTCCAAATAGACCCATTATACCTTGGGATCCCATCCTTCTCACCAAATGTAACTCCAATCAACACAGCACGCCTGATGGCTCTATGTGACTCACCATGTAATGTATCACAGCTGTGAACTGGACTGGAGTTCAAAGCAGCAAAACATCCATGATTGAAATACATATGTTCCTTTTTTTCCTTGGAATAGAGGTTGTGTTCCCAGGTCTAAAGGTACATAGGTATTTCAATCATGGATATAATGCTGCTTTGAAGTCCAGCCCAGTTCAAAGCTATGATATGTTACATGGTGAGTCACATAGAGCCCATCAAGGTGTGCTGTGTTGTTTGGTGTTACAGGCATGGAGGGAGCAGGTAAAATGTAACAATGGAATTTTCCCTGGGTAGCTCCAAACTGGGCAGCCTTTCCTTTGAGATTCCATTCTAATTCAGGATATGTACAGAGGTGACAGATAGCTTCCTGTTGATATGGAGAAGACATGGAGCCCAAGGCTGGGTGGAAAGGGCAGTCAATGCCACTCCTGAGATGCTTTGGTCACCAGCCCAGTCTTTTCCTGTTCCTGGAATGGCTTCTGTCATAGGATCCCTGAGGTGCACTGAAAATATGAAGTATCTTCTAGACATAAAAGATGAAAATCCAAGAAAAACAAGATCATCTTAATACACAGAAAAGTCTGGTCAAGCCCATTTGAGGAGAGAGCTGTCACTAAGCACAGGGGATCAACCACACGGTGTTTTCCCTGGGAGCCACTTGCATAAAGCTAAGGACTCCAGTCAGTATACTAGACATTTGTAGGACCCAACACTTGATGACTAGGTTATTTTTCCAAACTTTGTGAAAGTTTTCAAGGAGAAGATGGAAGAAAAGACAAAGGCTTTGAACTTTGAAGTCTAGAAGCATTGAAAAATGGTACCTGAGAGAATTGTAAAAGGATCCGAACAGATGTTCCTACTGGGTTATGGGCCACATATACATCAATTCGACTCTAAGAGGACAAAAACAATAACTTATTTTCTCTATAAAGTCTGTTTGGAGGGTTCATGACAGCATGATCTTGGGCTCTTGCAGGTTCATCAGTAGAGTTCAATGTTGGGCAGATTCTGGTGTGCTGAAAGGTCTCAAGACCAGTCCTGGCAAGAAACTGCTTCCCTCTGAGAACCATTTTGGCTAAGACTAGACAAGCTTACCACCATTTGGCTGGACATTTGGTCATAAATTCTGTGGCCAAAGCAATCCTTGATACCAAAACAATGTATCTTGTGCAAGAAGAAATGGCCTGGAAGGAAAGAATGAGAAAAGCACATAGACTAGACCATGTCCCTTCTCGTACACAAGGGAAGTGGGGAAAAGGACTAAGGAGTCAGGCCTTAAGGCATATGGATAATGGGTAGATAATAAAGTCATGGAAAAATTACAAAGGATATTACCAAAAAACAAGCAATCAAGAAATGACCAAATGTGCCCACCACATATCCCTATTCTTACATATACACAAACATCTCAGCAAACGGGATCCTCACTTACTGAGAGCAGAAGAAGGAAACAGACTGTGTTTTATAAATTATTTTCAACAGTGGATCTCTATATCTTTACACAAAATCAATTACAATATGTAGAGGAAAGAAGATTTCATTGTTTTGGTTTGTTGTGTATAAAAAAGTTTTTCGAATTAGAAAATAAACCACTGACTTAAAGCAGATCTTAAAATTTTCTTGTTTTTTGCGTCACAGCCCCCTTGGGCAGTCTGATGAAGCCGAGGGATCCCTCCTCAGAAATGGGTTTTTAATGCATATAATAAAGTCTATGGATTAAAAAGAAAACAAAAGTTAGTGAAAAACAAAGATGCGGTTTTTCATCATCTAAGTGCATCGATTCCCTATTCCCCAAACTCCTAAAGGACCTCTGCCTTAAAGGGTCTCCTCTAACAAGATGTCTGCCATCCACATATAAAAAGCAAATGAGATACTTTGAAAGCCATACATAGAGGGACCACTTTGTTTGGTGATCCTCAGCAAGTCCTGAGCACAATTCCAATCCAAGAGGGATTTTCTGTGCATAGTGGATTCACTGGATGCTCTTTCATATACAAGGTAGGAAATAGGGAGAAGACCCAGGATTTTATTGGTTTAGTGATCTCCTGGATTAGGAAGTCTCTCTACAAATTCAAGTTGGCACGTTCTTAGCAATTCATAGTCTTGAGGAGTTTCCTAGAGCACTGATAAGCATTGACTTTTCCAGAGTCACACAGCTCATATACGTCAGCTAAAACAGCACAGTGTAAGCCAAAAGAAATAAAATAAATAACATGCCATTTAGAAAAATAGAGTCAATTGGCCATTTCTGACAAACAGGAGGTAGGATGGGGAGGCAATAAAGGGAAAGGAAGAATCAGGGAAGATAATTCTAAGGACACATTCCATCAGATCCCTTCTCTTGAGGAGGTAATGTGGGACAGAAGAAAACTCATTGACTTTGTCATTCTAGACCTAGAGTCAGAATTTTACCTGACCAATGTTCAAATTTTGCATAATTGTGAGTTATTCTTCCTCCAGATGCCTCTTCCCTTTACTGAACACCCAATTTCTCCATCTATGCCTTTAGAATAAACATTGTGGTGAGGAAGGGGCTATCAGTAGAAACATCCCCTGCTAGGAGTACTTTGTAGTTTCATTTCAAGGTTTAGGGAAATAAATACAGGGAAGCTGTCCATTAGTCAAAATATAGCACCAAAACCAGGTGTGGTTTGGTTTGGGCTTGGATTTCTGCTACTGTCTCCTATACAGAATGTCTGGAGGCAGTTCAGGGAGGTTGAGGACAATGACTTTGTCTTCACTTCTACTTCTTACTCAGAATAACTTGTATCCCATGCTAGAAAGATCATGGCCATTAAGTGCCTCTTGGAGTCTACCCTCCACATTGATCTCTGTGGGGTTTCTACCACAGAGGCCTAGGAAATGGGTTGTGGGTGTTTAGGATCCTCATAAGGAGTTAGACTTACAAGGATTTATGTCCCAGGACAATGAACTTAAATTCAGTCACAGACACCGGGGAATTAAGAAAAAGAATCTTTAGGTTGGGGATACTGTGCCTGATTTTCATTTGGCTCTTCCTTAGTTCCATATGATTGCTTAGAGTTTGGAAGATGGTTAGAAGATGGAAGTCAGGATAGGCAGGAGGTAACCCTGAATTCATGAAACCAAAAGGATGGTAAAAGCCAGAAACTCAGCAGTCATGAGATTTCAAAAAAATTGCCTAGAAGAGACAACATCTTGCTCAACAGAGAGTGGAGATGGCACACCAAGCAGAAAAGAACCAGGGGCAGAGGGATAGCATCAGGAGAGGATGTCAGTGGCCTTACAGCATCAGAGGCATGAGTTATCAGTGTCCTGGGGGTTCTCTGGCCACACACGTCTCCTATATGTATATTCTCTGCTCTTGTGCTCTGACCATATGGATTCTTGGCACATGCTTCTACACAGATACCCATTCCCTTGTCATACTTCCCTTGTGTGTGTATTTTCCATGTGGCTCACAGGTTACTTTTTCGCTGCCTAAGTGCCCTCACTACTGGTGGTATGATGAACCGTAACAGAGTATGTATCTAGAGCATCTTGTCTTGTCACTATACATGCTACACTGTTTAATTAAATGCCTTTTGTTTGAACAAATAGGTCCTCTGGATGGCTAGTAAAAATACACCTATTGGTGGGGGCTCATGAACTGTCATTACAAATTAATTCTACCCCACATGGTACCTTGAACCAGTAGTATCTTTTCTGCAGCATCCATGTGTAAGAGAGACACCCTAGCGGCTACATTAAAAGGATAAAAATAGGTGACCATTAATAGGAACTGTTCGGTGAGTTCATGTATACAAGCAATACTCTTCAAAACACTAGGGGGTATCCCAGAGTGCCACATTTGAAGGCAGGAAGACCTAGGTTCAAGTCCCACCATAGACATTTACTAGCTATCTCATCCTGGGTAAGAAATTTAACCTCTCTCAGTTTCAACTTCTGCCCCCTTTAAAATGGGGATAATAATAGCACTTGTCTCATGTGGTAAATTGTAAGAATTAAATGAGATAACATATGTAAGGTATGTTCCAAACCTCAAAACACTCTATAAATTGCTGACTATTATGACTTGGTTTCTTTTTTCTGTTTTTGGAGGGGGGAAGGCAGGGCAATTGGGGTTAAGTGACTTGCCCAAGGTCACATGGCTAGTAAGTGTTAAGTGTGTGAGGCCGGATTTGAACTCAGGTCCTCCTGACTCCAGGGCCAGTGCTCTATTCACTGCGCCACCTAGCCACCCCTATGACTTGGTTTTTTAAGAGATGAGGCATAGACTAAGAGGGTTCATGACTGAGAAAGAAGTCTTGTGCACCACTCTGGGTTTAAACATTTAGTGGAGAAAAGTTTCTGGAGGTGCCTGCGACCTACCGAACAGGTGATCTTACGGGTCCATGGAAGGTTAGGGTTTTGAAGAGAAAAATCAAATAGGTTAGCATCACTCTCATGTTAAATATGACAAGCCACTAATACCTGAGAAAAAGAAAAGGAAACACTCATACCATGTTTAAGTTTTCTGGATCAAACCCAAACAAGGCAAAGATGACTTTGCCACAGACAATACCCACTATTTCATTGTTGCATGTGTAGGTTGCCAGAACCTTGTTGAAGGTGGTCTCAGGCAGAAAGTCCTTGTCACCCAGTAAAACCTGTGAGAAAAAGCAAACATACCCAAACATGACCACCACTGAAATGTGGACAGTCCAATGCAACAAACCAAAGCTCCCCAGATCCACTACCTTGCAGATACACCATGCCCACTGCTGCCATTCTTGCTTGCATTGGTAAGAGACATAATGTGCAAGACCCTGAGCATTATGGCCCATGAGAATCAAGACTCAGAATCATGGAGTTGGGCAGGAACTGAGAGGGGCTAATAAGCCCCTGACAATATCCCTCCAAAGGGGCCACCCAGCCCTGGCCTGAAGGCTTCCAGCCTATCCATAATAAATGAATATAGATTAAAGAAGCATCGTCTTTGTCCCAGGCATTATGCTAAGCATTCTTTACAGATATTACCTCATTTGATCCTCACAACAACCCTGGGAGATCAGTGCCATTATTTTCCACATTTTATGGATGAAGAAACTGAGGAAGATAAGAAGTTAAGTGACCCAAGGTCGCCCAGCTAACCAGTGTCCCAGGCAGGATTTGAACCAGGACTTCCTGACTTCTAATCCAGTGCTCTGTCTATACAGCGCCTTGGGGATGCAGTGGATGGAATGGTGGATTTGGAATCAGGAAGGCCTAACTTCAATCCCTGCCTCAGATTCTGACTAGCTCTGTCCCTGGGCCAGTCTTTAGCCTCTGGATGAGCCTCTGGGTTAACCAGTCTAACTTTCCTCATGTGCAGAACAGAGGCAACAGCATCATGTACTCCCCAGAGCTGCTATGAGGATCAAATGACATGATATATATAAAGCGCTTTGCAAACCTTATGGCCTGAGCTGAACACTCGATATTATCATTACCATTTGTTTCCTGTCACCTCTCTATGACACCCTGATGCTCCTCCTGCCAGTTGGGCTTTTGCCTCGTGGTGCCAAGAAGAATAAACTGATCTTCCTTCCAAATGACAGCAGTCATGCTTCTTCTCACCCTGATTCTTCTCTTTTCCAAGACATGTAATTTCATTCCTTTAACTCCTGCTTACATGACATGATCCCCAGGGCCTTCAACATTTTTGTGTCATTTGGACATCTCATTTCCTATGGGTTACACTCATTTTTGACTGGATCTAGGTGGCATAATGGATGGAGTGCCAGGCCTGGAGTCAGGAAGACCTGAATTCAAATCCAGCCTCAGACACCTACTAGCTTGTGCCCCTGCACAAGTCACTTAACCCTCTTTGCCTCAGTTTTTTCATCTGTAAAATCAACTGGAATAAAATGACAAGAAATTCACAAATGAGATGGTGAAACTGAAACAACTCAAGAACAATGCTCACTTTGGACATCTCGGATTTCTCCGTCACGCCCCCAGCAGATTCATCATTGGGAAATTTCATCATCTGGTAAGATCAAGTCAGCCCTGGTATTCCCAAGGCATTAATACCCTCCGACCCTTTATTCTACAGTGGAATATCTGGTCAAAAGTCATATGAGAACAGAGCCTGTATAAAGGCATGAATGAGATATGTCGAACCCTAAATTTCCCTCTGACTTTGAGGTTTTCTTTTCCATTTTGAAACAGTAGAATTAATCTGGATTCTTAGAGAGGAAAGGAATGCCTTCCCTCCCCCCCCCGCCCTTATTTCTAGGTAAATGGACTTCTTGTGGAGTGGGTTTGGGTTCACTCATTCTGAGAGACACACAGATATCCCCACTGTGCACACTCTGCTTCTCCTGCTGTTCACTTCCAGTTTGCCAAAGAAATTACATACCCTTGACAATGGCCTGGGCAGCCACAAAAGCAGTAGAAATGGGATGCTTTTAACATGCTGAAGGTAAAAGATTGGAGCTAAGGCAAAAAAAGCTTTGACTTCCTGAGCCAGCTTGGGTAAGGTGGGGAATGCTAGGAAACCTGAAAGACAACAGGATACTTGTTTAGGCGAGGTGACCTCCTTAGTGCCTTCTCATTCTAGCCAATGACCTGGTGAGTCTGTGAACCAGAAACCACGAGGCAGTGTTTAGCACCTTGGACAGCGACCCCAGAAATCATAACTACTGACCCTGCTCAATAGGAGAGTCACAGAATTCAGTCTCCAATTTGGACCTCAGGTCATGGAGTCTCATTCACACTGTACCACCATCTGGCAAATGACCAGCAAGTTTCTCACTGAGCACTCATATTTCCTGTTGCTTTTTTTCAACTCACTTGATCTTAGTTTGTGCCTACATAAACAAAGCTCTGTTCAATTCAATTAACTCAATCTAATGAACATCAATTAAGTTTTCTTTTAAAGTGGCATTGGGGTGTTTTAAAAGCACAACATTTGGGGAGAAGTGGGGACATCTAGGTGGTACAATGGTTAGAGAGCTGGGCCTGGAGTCCAGAAGATGTTGCTGACTTTTTTTAGTCATGTCTGATTCTCAGGGAATTAATTCTCTTCTCAATTGAAATGAATGCTATCACTGATATTTTCTAATGACTCACCCCAATTATCTAAATTTTATTGCAATAGTCTAGGCAATAAGAGCTTGAATTAAGGTGTTGGGTGGGCAAGTCCAGAAAAGGGCATTTATTGGAGAAATTTTGTGAAGTTAGAAGCAATATGTTAGGATATGTGGGTTAAGGGATAATGATGAGTAGAAGGTGACACTGAAAGTTTTGTGGCCTTAGAAGTCTGGAAAGATGGTGGCATCTTTGAGAGAACAGGGGAGGCTCAGAAGTGGCGTTAGTCTGTGGCAAGAGATAAGGAGTTCCATTTTTATTACATTGATTGTGAGATGCCTCTAGGACCCCCAGGATGAACAATCCAATGAGCTTGGTGATATTAGACTTTAAAAAGGCTAGAGAGACATATCTAGGAGAAATATATCTTAGTCCATGGCAGCTGATGAAATCACCTAGTAAGAGGGAACGAGAAAAGAGAACATAGGGAGCTTTGAGAACATCCACATTTAGGGGCTCTTTGATGTGGATGAAGACACAACACAGGAGATAACAAAGCAGTGAGAAAGCTAGGAGGAGGGAACAAAAAGAGGGAAGTGACACAAACTCCAAAGGAATTAAGAAGAAGAACTGAGAAAATGCCACTGAACTGGCCAGTTGTGAAATTGGTAACTGGAAACATTGATTCAAAAAATAGAACTTCATAAGCACAATGTAGGTGGGATGTGACTCAATCTAAAAATATCTGAGAATTGCACTGGAATAAAAACTCAGTGGGAAACAATGGCTTGTCATGACCACCAGGAAACAGATAGAATTTAAAAACAACAACAACAATAATGCAGATTTAGATGGCATTGAGAGGCTTAGAATTAAATAAATAACCACAGATTTCCCTGCTCTTGTCAGACTACACCTGGAGTCAGGTCCTCATTTGGAATACTGCAGCATGGGAAGGGAATGCATAACATGAAGAGCCCCCAGTGGAGGGTGACCAGGAAGGCAAAGCATCTTGTCAGGATCCTTCATGAAGACTGGCAAGATGCAATTAATCTGGAGAAAACTTAGGGAAGACATGGTAGAAGTCTTCAACTATATGGATGGCTTTCATACAGAAAGGGGATTATTGTTGTTTACCCATTTTTCAACCATAACTGACTCCTTACGATCCAATTTGGAATGTTCTTGGCAAAGATACTGGAATAGTTTATAATTTCCTTCTCCAGTTCATTTTAGAAATAAGGAAACTGAAGCAAGAAGAACTAAGTGACTTGCCCAAGGCCCAAGTGTCTGAGGTCAGATTTGAACTCATGAAGATGAGTCTTCCTGACTCCATGCATCACACTCTATCCACTGTGCCATCCGGCTGCCCTAGAAAAGGGATTAGAGTTCTTTTACTTAGCCCCAGAATGCACAAGTGGGAGCCCTGACAATTGCTCATCTATCTTCCACTTGAAGGTCTACAGTGTAAAGGAACTTGCTACTTCCTGTATCAATCCATTGCCCCTGCAGAGAGGTGTCTTGGTTAGGGAGTTTTCCTAACTCTCTCAAATCTTATTTTTCTGCACTTTCTACACTTTGCTCCTTCTTCTACCCTTTGGAGTCAAGCTGAACAAATCTTTCCTCTTGCATACCAAACCTCCAGAAACCAGAAGATAGTTGATGTGAAATGTCTCTCCTCCTACTGCCTGCACCTTCCACCTTCCTCCATCTTCTCTTCTGGGTCACAGCCAGGATCCAGTTATAGGTGTGGTACTCATTCTTGCTACACACACACAAAAGCTTGGATTTGAAGGAGGAGCAAGGTTGAAGTTCTCAGATCCCAGTCATTCTGAGCATACCAATGAGGGTTCCCTGAGAATGGCCCACATAGTATATCTTCTGTCCAGTTTTTTTCACAATGTAGTTAATTGAGGCTGGAAGATCATATTGAGTGAATTCCTCAACACTGTCAAAAGACAAACCAGTGCAACAAAGTCAGATCTACTTCAGATCTATGATGTCAACATATGATTACTCACACCTCTTCCTTGTCTTATATGAATAGAGAATGAAATTCTTGTTCTACAAAAATCTCTATGTCTAGTGGTCTAACAGATGTGTCAGACCTATACTAGAAAAACTCTCCAAAGTAGCCAGAAATAAATTAAAACATCATTGGGAAATGTTTACTAAAATAAATAAAAATACGATGGAATATTGATAATGTCAACTTGTGCAGGGATCTATTTCCCTTTGAGTTTGAGGCCACTGATTTAAAGGTTCATTTGATGGAAAGCCAAGATATAACAGAAAAGCAGACACCAGGATAGAACACCATCAGGATTGGATGATTTTTCAAGGCAAAACTTAGAAAGCATTATCATTGAGTGAAACTAAATAAAGATGAGATTTCATCCTTTGATATTCTTTGACTGAAAGCTCAAAGGCACATGAAGCCTCCATTGAGTTTTCTCTACCTGCAAGCCCAGTATTGTGTGGAATTTGTTGACAAAAAGGCATGTTTCAGGGAATAGGTACTTCCCCTGCTGTTCCCCATCCACACATCAAAACCTGCATCTGCTAGAATGAAGCCCAGGCTGTTGTTGGGAAGGTTGGACACCCAGGTTGTAGATGTTGCCAAAAAACCATGCTGCAAAAACACAACAGGCTGCCGAGCTGAAAGGGAAATATTATGAACACTCACAAACACATTTGTGCCATGTTGATGTTAAAAAATCTCTCCTTGGACCTGTAGACTTTGGGTTCCCAAGGAATTGTACAGATTACAGGACCTAACAATTAGGTTTATTGTCAGGCATTGTGGGAGAGGATAGGGGTGGGGAAAGGCTGATATTTTGTATAAAATAAGTTTTTCTGAGTTATGCATTTCTGAACTCAACTTCAGAAAGATGTTATCAGTCCTCTTTATTTCATTTTTATGCAAAAAAATGGCTTCAGTTAAAAAGCCACAATTAAGGACCTAGAAGGTCACACATGATCTTAAGGTCACAGGTTTCCTGTCCCCACAGGCTACCAAAGAAATATTAGGCATGATCCGAAAGAACCATGGGCAAGAGCCAACCACTGTCAACAGAGAAGACTTGTCAGTCACTCTTATCAAGAGAAGTCAGCAGTACCTGGAGAATCAGCAGATCCTACATTCTGGGTAGCCACCCACTATCCATTGCCTTAAATCTCATTGTCAGGTCATTCTAGGATCAGGGTGCCATAGAGACTGGTAAATCTGATTCTCTCAAAGAATGACATCTCTAACCCTTTTCCATGTTTCAATTGTCTTCAAAATCCTTCTCCTGAATTGGATTTCCCTTAAGGAAAGATGAGGCCTTTATCTGAGAAAAATTTCTTGATATTGGAATGGAGACTATTAGAAGTAGGAGGGACCTTAGGTTATTCAGCATGACTCTTCCATTGAACAGAGAAGACAGGTACTCTGAGAAAAGTGGCTTGTCCAAGGTACTAGTAAACAATAGGGCTGAACTCCAAACCTGGGTCTCTTTGACTAGACAAATACCTGATACATTATTGCCCATTCTTCCATAGGGAATCCTTATTAGGGTAAGGATATATGAATCTTCAGTCTCAACTTCATGCTCTTCAACTGGGTATTGCCAGTAATGAATGATCTGACTCTGTTTGGAAAAAAAGCGCATTTAGTTGAGGGTATTGGCACATCCATTTTGTGGTTACAATCCTGCTATCTCATTTCCTAAATAAACTCATGACTTCTCTACTTTATAACAGCTCAAACTCTTGAACCTTTTAAACACTTGGAATCTTAGATACACCAATGAGTTGAGTGTGATTTTTTTCCTAATGAGAATAAAACTTACAACATTCAATTCAACTTCAGGATTCCCAGGTCTCTTAATATCTTGAAAAATACATTCTGTTCCCAGGGCCTGGATCATGAACACTGCAATGACAAGTCTCCACATTTTCTTTCCACCTGCAACATGGGAATTGGTGGCACTGTATGAGCTCTGACAAGGCCAATGGTCTTAGAATCATAGACTGAAAAGCTCAAATCAATAATAGAAAATCAGAGTAAGTTCTTGGGATTGTACACTTAGATACAGATGGTACCTTAAAAGCTATCTCTTTCAACCTTATCAGTGGATAGTTGTGGAAACTGAGTCCTAAAGAGACAAGGAGAGTTACCCAAGATCACAGAGGTAGAAAATGACTGAGAGCAGGATACAAACCCAGATCATTTGGCCCCAGTTACAGTAATTCCACTTCCCCAAATTAGGCTCTCAGCACCCAAGGCAAGGCATACAGATGTTTTTTTCCAATATCTCTCAGTTCAATACCCATTAGGGTTGGTTTGGGGGAAAAAACAATGAGTTCCACTCTGAATTCACTGAAACTAAAATTCTTGTGGGTTATACAGATGAAGATATTCAGCAGATAGCCAGTGATATAAGAAAGTCATGGGGGCTAGATATATAGACTTCTGATGAGTGAATTAATAAGGTCACCATGAGAGAGAAAGTAGAGAGAAAAGAGAGAAGGACCCAAGACAGAGTTCCAGTATATGCACTTGTGAGGGAGGGATGATGTCGATGATGAGACAGGAAAGAAGACTTGAGGAGTAGGAGAACCAGGAGAGAGTAGTTCTCCAAAAGCCCTGGAAAGACTAAAGGTAGCTGAGCAGTCCCAGATGCTGATGAGGGGTCAAGAAAGATAAGAATTGAGAAAAGGCCAGTGGAGTTTGTAGTGGAGTGGAGTGGCTCAAGAGCTCTATCACAAGACCTTGGCTGTAGATGGAATTTTCAGAGAGTTCAGCTGTAAGAAGGAGGAGTGATATAGGACCATGAGGAGTTGCAAGACTAAGTGAAGGTTTATTGGAAGGCTGGTGGAGATCTGGGAATGCTGGCAGGCACCAGGATCAGGAATGCTGGCAGGCACCAGGATCAGGAGATATTGGATAAAAATGGATGAAGAGTAGAGAGAATGAGTGGCTGATCACACAGGAGATTCACCAGGGATGGAAGAGAGGATGAGAACAAGGGCACAGGTAGAAAAATTGACCTTAGTGAGAAAGGTCACACAAAATTCTGAGCAGAGCATTGAGAAGAAATGAGGCATAGCATTTGGAAGAAAAAAGGATTCATCTTAATGAAAGGAGGTCCTTCACAAAGTGTGTGTTTGGAGAAGGGGTGGTCAATATAGGAAGCTTAAGGAGAGAAGATAAAGTTTGAAATTGTAGCTTTGAAAAGTGTGATAAAAAGCCAGTCATGGAAGAACTGTAGGTCTTCTTCCTGCAGTGTTCAGTGTCATGGGGTAAGGGGGAAGAAGCCTGGTGGTTGAAGAAATACAAGCCTGGGGCTTGGAAATACAAGTACAATGTGAAAGGACACAAAGCATTCAAGGATAAGTGATGGTGGAAAATGGAACCATAGGCTCAAGAAAGGAGGAAAGAAATCCAAGAATGAGGGTTTATGGACTGAGAAAGCATAGAGATTTCCTTGTGGCTAAGGAGTCAAAATGAGAATGACGTGAAAGATTAAGGAGAACTGAGGGAGAGGGAAAGACAGAAAGATAAGAGGGTCTAGTTCACACAAGGAATTTCAGAGTTTTGCAGTGATGAGATCAAAAGCATGACCATCACTGTGTGTACCTGAGGTTGCAGAAGTTGCAGTTTGTGAGAATTGAAGAGGTGAATGAACTGGGTTACTAAAGTGATATGTTGTTGTGGGTTGGGCTCAAGAAAAGCCAGGCACAGAACTCCTTGAGAAGGGAGGAATAATGACCTGGAGACCAGGAGATGATGGCTTCTAAGATTAAATAGAGTCATAAAAGCAGATGGAATAGATCTAAAAGAAGGAAAAAGAGGGTCTAGAAGTGGCCATGAGGACCAAGGAGGATAACCACTCCTCCTCCAGGACCAATATAAGTGTTGTGGTAAGCAACAGACAGATCAACTGAGAAAGGGAGATGGAGCAGGAAAGGGAGGCAGAGAGAGAAGCTGCATATATACAGTATGTCCTCATGACCAAGGATGGAGCAGATTCTGGGGAAGGAAGTTTTCTGTTATTGTGAAAAGACGGAAGAAATATGAGAGCAAAAGATTGAGTACAAATGTTAGCCTGATTACAATGGAACAAGGATTCCAATCCATGCTCATTCAACAACAATTCATTCAGAAACTTCTATGTGCCAGGCACTGTTGCTAGATTCTAGGGATACAAATACAAAGAATGAACAACCATTTGCCTTCAAAGGTCTTATATTCTAATGAGGTGAACATCCACGCGCTCTGCAGCATGATGAGAGGGGGCTGAAGGGTGAAATAGCCATTTAGGTTAAAAAAACAAAGCTAGCTTGCTGCCAGGCTCGTTTAAGTATTAAAAGCCAAAAAGAAGAGATTTTACTTTCCCTAAGACAGTTGACTGAGTATGATCAGTATTTAAGGGAAATGGCTTTGGCAGCAGCCTATAGACTCTCCTGCAATGGGGCAGGGCTCGAAGCAGGGAGAACAATCAGAACTCTGTTACAATAACCCGGGCAGCAGGCAACCACAAGCCTAATGAAGGGGGTAGCTGTGAGTGGAGGGAAGGAACAGAGTGACAAAGAAGCAGTAAAGGCAGAAACTATGAGAGAGAGAGTGAGAGGGAGGGAGAGAGAGAGAGAGAGAGAGAGAGAGAGAGAGAGAGAGAGAGAAAGAGAGAGAGAGAGAAATGGGGGAGGAGAGAGAGAGAAATGGGAAGGAGAGAGAGAGAGAGAGAAAGAGAGAGAGAGAGAGTTGGAAGGGAAGCTGGGTTGGGGGAAGGATTATCTCGATAATAGGCCTTAACCCTGGGTATTCTCCAAGGGTCAGTCCCAGGCTCTTTTCTTTTCTCTCTCTACACACTCTCTTCACAAACTCACTGGCTGCCACAGCTTTAATTCTCTGTGCAAGAGACCCCTGGATCTCCACGTTCAGTCCCAATCTCTCCCCTCAGTCAATGCTTACTAAATTGAATGACCTAATCCAACCATCCCATTTTATAGAATAAAAAGTTGAGGACCCAAGTGACTGGGCCAAGGATACTGATCTACTCAGTAGCAGGGTCATGTCATGGGATCTCAGCACCATAGCTCAGGAGCTAGAAGGGACCTCAAAGGCCACCCAGGCCCATTTTACAGATAAGAAAAATGAGGTTCATGGACATTATATGGCTTGCCCAAGGTCACATGGGTAATGCCAGAGGTGGGATCTGAACTCACATCCTGATGACAAAGCCACCGTCCCTCCCCTTTTCCACAATGCCTTCAGTTTTGCACATCCTTGGTCACTTTTTTATTCTCTGCATGCATTTCATCTTTTTAATCTTTTTGAACCTAATTTCAGTTCTGTTTGGAAATTTATTTTTTTTCTGGATAGCACAGTGATGAGTAGCCTGTCCCATGATCTATAATTTGTACAGAGGAACAGTCATTGATTTAAACTTGCCATTATTCTGCACTGCCTACAGGAATCAAATGTCCTGACGGCACCTCCTGGAGCCTCCATGGTGTTGGGGAGCTTACCTGAGCAGAGCTCCTGTGCTGGAGAAAGAGTGGGATTTCCAGCTGGAATCTCCTCAGCAGGTCCTTGGGAGCCTCTGATGACTTTAGAATGGAGGATGCTTGGGCTCTAAGGAGCAGAAGACATCCAAGGGTAGAATGAGGACCTGAGGCAAGAGATAGGAGAGGGGCTAAAAGGAACAGGAATCAGTGCCTCTCAGAGAGTGGGGGATCCATTAGGCCAAAGTTCCTCTGACCTGAACAACCTGATGGGTCCTCAGTGATGACCTGCAGGAGGTCACGTGAACACAACAGCAGAGGATTAAAACTTGTTCTTCTGCTTCTCAAGGCACAAGAAAGTGAAGCATGAAATTAAAAGGAATAGCCCAACAATGCTTTCCAATAGTTATCTCTTATCTCTTCTGTGACTTCATTAGAAGGCTCCACCTTTCCTCATCCCTTTTCCCCTCAGGCTTGGTCAAGGCAAAGTGTAAAGCAGGTTAGATTTATGTTCTATTCTCTTTGGCATGTTCCTCAACTGTTTTGACCATCTCTTTGTCCTGGGCTCCTGGAACAAAACTCCTAGTGCTCTGACCTTTCACCCACAGGCTAAGTTCCAAATTAGTCTGTGAGGGATGACTTGCAGTGAAGTTTCCCCATTCTGAACATGCTATTAGATTCTTATTTCTTCTTTATACTTTGTAACTAAGTTCAATATTCTGGGATTGTTACTGTGCTTGCTTAGTGAACCTCATGTATTGTGTATGCTATTTAACAAAATTTGAGCCTCATTAGTAATAATTATGGTGATATAATGAGATTATTTTGTGCTGGTTAGTTAGCATTAGTAAGAAGACTGTGGATGGTGGCATAGGAGCAAGGTACCGCAGCTCCCACATAGCCAACTCAAATACTCACAAAATATGACTCTAAACAAATTTTAGGGCTCTAAAATGCACACAAATATACCTCCCACTGAAGGCAACTCAGCTTGAAGGGACCATCTCAGCACTGGAAGCTGAAACCAGCCCAGTCTGAAAGCACAGCATGGCGCCAGGGGTGGCCAAACAAGCCAAGCTGAGCCACAGCTGGAGCTTCAGGAGAGTGGATCAGCGGCAGCTGTGGCAGTTTCCAGAATTATCAAGCCATAAGAAAAAAGGACTAAGTGAAAGGTCAGTGGAACTCAGCTAAACTTGGGGAAGAAAAGCGGGTCCAGCCAAACTGCCTCCAGGGCAAGGAAGCTGCAGAAGCGGAAGCCCTGCAGCTGCCTCCACATAGCTGCTTCAGAGCTCCCGGCCTGCAGACTGCAGGGGGCCCAAGAGATCGTTCACAGGCCAAGTGCTCTTGCATTGAGCAGCCTGGATGTGGATTGTGGTCTTGGGTGGTGGTCCTGGGGTGCATTTTCAGTGAGCCAAAGCTGGTGGGGGCTGCAAAAACATGCCAGCCTCCTAATAGCTCCGGCAGTTGGGAAAACCCCAGCAATTTGGGACAGAGCTTTCCCCTCTGGAAGCAGAGTTCCACAGAGCTAAAAAATCATTGACTGGCCATCATGACCAGGCAAAGGAAGCAAAGTAAGAATAGCAACCAAACTCTAGATTCCTTCTTTGGGGACAAGAAGGATCAAAGCATGGAATGGGAGGAAGACAACACAGTCAGAACTGCCACACCAAAAGCTTCCAAGAAACATAAAGACTGCCTAAAAGCCATAGATCAGCTTAAGAAGGATTTTGAAAACCAAACAAGGGAAGGGGAGGAAAAATTGGCAAGAGAAATAAGAATGATGCAAGAAAATCATGAAAACAGAGTCAACAACCTGAGGGAAGAAAATAATACCTTAAAAATATAGATTAACTCAAATGGCAAAGAGGCCCAAATAGCCAATGAGGAGAAGAATGCCTTAAAAAGTCAAATTTGTCAGATGGAAAAAGAATTTCAAAAGCTTTCTGAAGAGACTAATTCCTTCAGAATTAGAGTGGAGCAAATGGAAGCAAATGACTTTGTGAGAAATCAAGATACTATGAAACAGATCCAAACAAATGAAAAAATAGAAGGCAATGTGAAATATCTCCTTGAAAATACCATTGACCTGGAAAACAGATCCAGGAGAGACCACTTAAAAATTATTGCACTACCTGAAAGCCATGGTCAAAAAAAGAACTTAGAAAGCATCCTTTAAGAAATTCTCAAGGAAAATTGCCCGGATATTTTAGAACCAGAGAGCAAAATAGAACTTGAAAGAATTCACCAATCACCTCTTTAAAAAGATCCCAAAAAGAAAACTCCTAGAAATATTATAGCCAGGTTCCAGAGTTCCCAGATCAAGGAGAAAATATTACAAGCTGCCAAGAAGAAACAATTTGAATACTGTGGAAACACAATCAGGATAACACAGGATCTAGCAGCTTGTACATTAAGAGACCGAAGGGCCTGGAATATCATATTCTGGAGATCAAGGGAGCTAGGATTAAAATGAAGAATCACCTACCCAGAAAAACTGAGTATAATGTTTCAGGGGAAAATATGGTCATTCAATGAGGTGGAGGACTTTCAAGCATTCTTGAGGAAAAAAGCAGAACTGAATAGAAAATTTGACATTCAAACACAAGAAGTGTGAGAAGGTAAACATGGAAATGAAACCCTAAGGAATTTATCAAAGTTGAACTATTTACATGCCAACATGGAAAAATGAGAATTGTAACTTATG
>CM053582.1:569623639-569644621 GCA_028627135.1 Pseudochirops cupreus | reverse complement strand
GTGTGTGTGTGTGTGTGTGTGTGTGTGTGTGTGTGTGTGTGTGTGTATTACTTAGTTCAGGGGGAAAAGTCAGCACCCGAAACTTCAGAGAAATGCAAATAGCAGTTACAAGCAGACAAAAAATACAATATTTCTATATCTATATCTATCCATCTACCTATCTATGATTAAAGTAAGATTGTTAATTCCTTCTGAGTTGCTTTCCTTTACAAAAGCAGATCAAAGAACCCGGCTAGCAACCATCCTGGGTATGCTGGGGTGCTTGCTGTTACATATATTTCCTTTGACAAGAGGAAACTGTCAGCAGTCCATTTTAATAAGTGCTAATAGATAAAGGCTCTAAGTGGGTCATGGGAATATTGAACTCGTAACCAATTAAAATACATAGGTAAAATGGAAAAGACTGGAAAAGTTAACCCATGAAGGTAGTGTTTTTTTTTTCTTTAATGATAACATATTGTTTTCCCTTAACTTGGTGAAGGGGTAGCCCTGACCCAGTAAACTATAGGTATGCCTATTATTCCATGAGATTGATTATAAATATGTGGCATTGGATTATAATTTCAGGATTCACATTTTCTGCAACTTCTATGTGTGTCTATGGTCCACTGAAGTATCCTAGGCAAATGTAACAAGCTATCCTCAATGGGAAGAAGGTCAGAGGGCCCTTAGTGCCTGATGCTACTGACTAAGGCTGAGCTCTCTCCATCAGTGTCACATATTTATAATCAATCTCATGGAGGAGGGAAAACAGAGTGAAGGACAGAAAGATGGAGGGGTGCATATGAGAGAAAGTAAATGTTTACCCCTAAATAGTGCTCTCCAATATTTAAAGGATTTTTTTCCCTTCCCTGATGCCTCCAGAACCAGTTAAGAGATAGGGTTGTTCTTTGCAGATGACATGATGGTATACTTAAAGAATCCTAGAGAATCAATTAAAAACAATGTGAAATAATTAATAACTTTAGCAAAACTGCAGGATATAAAATAAAGCCACATAAATCATCACCATTTCTATGTATTACTAACAAAACCTAGCAGCAAAAAAGAAGAAAGAGAAATTCCATTGAAAATAACTGTAAGCAACATAAAATATTTGGGAGTCTACCTGCCAAGAAATACCCAGGAACTTTATGAACCTAATTACAAAATACTTTTCACACAAATAAAGTAATATCTAAACAATTGGAAAAATATCAATTGTTCATGGGTAGGCTGAGCTAATATAATAAAAATGGCAATTCTATGCAAATTGATTTACTTATGCAATGCCACATCAATCAGACTACCAAAAATTATTTTATAGAGCTAGAAAATAATAACAAAATTCATCTGGAAAAACAAAAGGTCAAGAATATCAAGGGAATTAATGAAAAGAAGCGCAAAGGAAGATGGCCTGGCCGTGCCAGATCTAAAACTGTATTATGAAGCAACTGTTATCAAAACTATTGGGTGCTGGTTAAGAAATGGTGGAAGATCAGTGGACTAGCTTAGGTACACAAGACACAGTAATCAATGACTATAGTAATCTACTCTTTGACAAATACAAAGACTCCAGTTCTGTGATGAGAACTCATTATCTGACAAAAACTGTTGGGAAAACAGGAAAATGGAATGGCAGAAATATGTATAGACCAGCATCTTACACTATATACCAAAATACAGTCAAAATGCACGCATGATTTACATATAAATGGTGATACCATAAGCAAATTAGGAGAGCAAAGAACAGTTTACCTGTCAGATTTATGGAGAAGAGAATTTATGACCAAACAAGAAACAGAAAACATTATGAAATGTGAAATGGATGATTTTGATTACATTAAATTGAGAAGGTTTTGCATAAACAACGTCAATGCAAGCAAGATTAGAAGGAAATCAGAAAGCTGGAAAACATTTTTTACAGTCAGTGTCTCTAATAAAAGCCTCATTTCTAAACTATATAGAGATTTGAGTCAAATCATAAGAATACAAGTCATTCCCCAATTGATAAATGGTCAAAGGATATGAACAGGCAGTTTTCAGATAAAGAAATTAAAGCTATCTCTAAGCATATGAAAAAATGCTCTAAATCACTATTGACTAGAGATAAGCAAATTAAAACAATTCTGAGGTACCACTTAACACCTACAAGATTGACTAACATGACAAAACAGGAAAATGATAAATGTGGAGAAGATGTGGGGAAAATTGGAACACCAATGCATTGTTGGTGGAGTTGTGAGCTGACCCAACCATTCTGGAGAGCAGTTTGGAACTATGAACAAAAGGCAATCAAACTGTGCATACCCTTTGATCTAGCACTACTAGGTCTGTATCCCAAAGAGATCACAAAAAAGGAACCCACATGTACAAGAATATTTATAGCAGGTCTTTTTATGGTGGCAAAGAATTAGCAATTAAAGGGATTCTCATCAATGTGGGAATGGTTGAACAAATTGTGGTATATGAATGTAATGGAATACTATTGTACCATATGAAATGAAGGGCAGGAAGATTTCAGAAAACCTGGAAAGACTTACAAAAAGCAAAGCTGAGTGTAGGGAGCAGAATCAGGAGAATATTGTACACAGTAACAGCAACATAGTGCAATGACCAACTTTGATAGACTTAGCTTTTCTCAGCAATACAATGAACTTAGACAATTTGAAATGATTCATGACAGAAAATGCTATCCTCGTCCAGAAACAGAACTGTGGAGTCTGAATGAAGATTGAAGCACACTGTTTCCTGTTTTTTTCTTTCTTGTGGTTTTTCCCTTTTGTTCTGACTCTTTTTCACAACATGACTAATGTGGAAATATGCTTAATATCATTGTACATATATAGCCTATATCATGATTATTTGCCATCTTGAGGAAGGGGGAAGAGAGGGAGGATGGGAAAAAAATTGGAACTCAAAATCTTGTAAAAGTGAATGTTAAAAATTGTCTTTACATGTAATTGGAAAAAAATAAAATATTAAGTGGAGAAAAAAAATAATGTTATAATTGTGGACCCATTGCCCTAAGTTTGAAAGGGAGAGACTGATTCAGTTTAGGACGTATAATTCTTGACCTCTGTTTGTACTATTCTCTATGGTCAAGTTTAATTTAATCCTGTTGTTGGAATTCTGCATAACTGTCTTGAGGTATACCCATCCTGTCAAGGGGTGGAGTGTAATGATCTGCACTCACATTTTCTGAAATTGACCTTCCTGGAGATAGTTTGCCTTTCCTACATGTTCTCTTTTCTCCTGCCTAAGCACCTTCAGTCTGAAAACTTCTGTGCCTGGAACTTCTTAACAAACACCTTAAACTTCCTAGCTAAGAGTGTCCACAACAACCAGGTGCACCTGAGAGTGATCCTTTTCCTCCATATAAAACAACTGACTCTTTTTGAAAGTGGACCATACAAAAGGACCCAGACATACAAAAATATTTATGGCAGCTCTTTTTGTGGTGGTAAAGAATTGGAAATTGAAGAGATGCCTATCAATTGGGGAATGATTAAACAAGTTGTGGCATATGATTGTGATGGAGAATTGATAAGCAGGCAGTTTTCAGAAAAACTTGGAAAAACTTATGTGAACTGATGCAATGTGAAGTGACCAGAACCAGGAGAACATTGTATAGAGTTACAGCAACATTGCGTAATGATTAACTATTAACAATGATCCAACACAATTCCAAAGGACACATGGTAAAAAATGATACCCACATCCAAAGAAAGTTCTGATGGAATCTGAATGGAGATCCAAGCATGCTGTAGTCACTTTATTTTTTCCTGTTTCTTTCCTTTTGTTCTGTTTCTTCTTTGACAACACGACTAATATGGAAACATATTTTATATGATTGCACATATATAACCTATATACAGTTGTTTACTGTTTAAGGGAGGGGGGAAGGGGAGAGAGGGAGAAAATTTGGAACTCAAAATTTCGTTAAAAAAGAATGTTGAAAAGTATCTGTACATGTATTTGAAAAAAATGAAATACTATGTATTTTTTAATTCTACTTATTTTTGGAGGCAGTTGGAATTAAGTGATTTGCCCAGGATCACACAGCTAGTAAGTGACTGGGACCAGATTTGAACTCAGATCCTCCTGACTCCAGGGCTGGTGCTCTATCTTCTATGCCACTTAGCTGCCCCATGACAAGTGGGGAAAGGACCATAAACCTGTCATGTATGACAGCCCAGGCATCCTACACCAAAGAATTGGGATGTAGGGGTGATTAAGTAAAGAATGATAGTCAGTCTTGCCTGGATCACTGACTTCTTGCCTTTCAAACTTGAATATCATCATTCACACATTCAAGACCTCCCTGGCGATTTAGGTGAATTTTCCGTTCCTTTTGATGATGATCTTTGAACAGACTGGCTATTGCCCTACTTTTCTTGCCCCGCCCCTCAAAGGGTCTAAAGGTAGGTCAACCAATCAACAAGTATTTATTAACTACCTCCTATGTTCCCAGCCCTGAGCTAGATGATGAAAGAAGAAAGAATAGGGGAGCAGAGCCAAGATGGCAAACTGAAAGCAGGAACTTACCTGAACTCCCCACAAATTCCTTCAGTAACCTCTAAAAAGTGAATCTGAATGGATTTTAGAGTGGAAAAATCCACTGGAAGTTGGAAAGTGGCAGATTTCCAGTCCAGGAAAGTGCAGATGGTAGGATCAGGTAAGGGGAGCATGGAGTGTAGGGGCTGCACCAGCACAGACCCAACCATAGTGGAGCCAGAGCTAGACCAGGTGAGCTGATTCACCCACCACAGGGTGATTCCTAGACCTCTCACCACAGGACAGAGCTAAGTAAGAGGCAAGCACAGGGCCTGTGGCAGTGGCAGCTACTCCTGGGGCGACCAATCCCCAGCCTGGATGTTTAAAAATCATCTACCTGAACTTCTTGGAGCCAAAATGGTGAAGTAAACCATAGCTGCTCTAATCTTCCTCTCTGATCCTGAAAACTCAGAGAATATTGCCCCAACATAATATCCTAAACTAGTGGAACCAGCTGCAGACTTGGGAGTCCTGGAGAAAGGATGTGACTATGGCTATGCTGAGGCTAAAGTGAAGGGTGGGAGGCATCCCAACAAGCCCCATCTCAGCCAACCAGCAGGAAATCCTGAACCCCAGGTGGCTCACCCAGCGGGGTGGAGTAGACAAACACTAACATCAGAACACCAGGTGTGCCTTCACAGAATCAGGGGAATCAACAGACACTAGCATGGCTCCAGCCACCAGAGGCTGAACTTGCTTGAGCTCTAGTCCAGTGGTGCAGAGGAAGAATCCTGAAATGACCAGACCACCCCTCTCCCACTCCTCACACTGAACTTCAGTGTAACCGGGAGAAATGCCTCAGTCTAGACATCCACAGGCCACAGTACACAAAACCAATGACCAGGCCCTTAGCTTCCAGCATAAGAAGTGCAGGTCTGAGCCTTCTGTACCCCAGGAGTAGAAATCCACTTTAAAAGCCAGGAAATAGGCAATCACAATGGGAAAAATAAATTGGAAAAACAAAAATACTTGAATCCTATTATAGCAAGTGAGAAGAACGAAATTTAGAAGAGGACAGCATTGACCCTATACCCACATCTGAAACCTCAAAAGGGAATATGATCTGATCTCAAGCCCAAAAAGCATTCTTGGAAACACTCAAGAAGAATTTTAAAAGTCAAATTAGACCCAATAGAGCTAGAAAAATAGTAACAAAATTCATTTGGAAGAACGAAAGGTCCAGAATATCAAGGCAATTAATGAAAAGAAATGCTAGGGAAGGTGGCCTAGCTATACCAGATTTTAATCTGTACTACAAAGCAGCAGTCGTCAAAACTACTTGGTACTGGCTGAGGAATTGAGCAGTGGATCAGTGGAATAGATTGGGTACATGAGACTCAGCAGCCAATGACTATAGTAATCCACTCTTTGATAAACCCAAAGACCCCAGTTTTGGGGATAAGAACGCACTATTTGACAAAATCTGCTGGGAAAACTGGAACATAGTATGGCAGAAATTGGGCATAGACCAATATCTAACACCAAAATAAAATTGAAATGGGTGCATGCTCTGGGTATAAAGGTTGATACTGTAAGCAATCTGGGAGAGCAAGGGATAGTTTACCTGTCAGATCTATGGAGGGGGGAAGACTTCATGACAAAACAAGAGTTAGAGAGCATTACAAACTGTGAAATGGATAACTTTCATTACATTAAATTGAAAAGTTTTTGTACAAATAAAGGCAATATAACCAAGATTAGGAGGGAAGTGGAAAAGAAAGAATTTTTACAACCAGTGTCTCTGATAAAGGCCTCATTCCTAAAATATACAGAGAAATGAGGTAAATCTACAAGAATATAAGTCATTCCCCAATTGATAAATGGTCAAAGGATATGAACAGTCAGTTTTTGGAGGAAGAAATTAAAGATATCTCTAAGCATATGAAGAAATGCTCTGAATCGCTACTGACTAGAAAAATGCAATTCAAAACAGCTCTGAGGTATCACATCTCACTGGTCAGATTGGCTAAGATGACAAAACAGGAAAATGATAAATGCTAGAGAGGATGTGGAAAAATTGGAGCACTAATGCATTGTTGGTGGAGTTGTTAACTGATTCAACCATTCTGGAGAGCAATTTGGAACTATGCCCAAAGGGCTATAAAAATGTGCACACCCTTTGACCCAGCAATACCACTTCTAGGGCTGTATCCCAAAGAGATCATAAAAGTGGGAGAAAGATCCATATGTACAAAAATATTTATAGCAGCTCTTTTTGTGGTGGCAAAGAATTTGAAATCAAGGGGATGCCCATCAATTGGGGAATGGCTAAACAAGTTGTGGTATATGAATGTAATGGAATATTATTGTAGTATAAGAAATGAGGAGCAGACAGACTTCATAATAACCTGGAGAGACTTATATGAACTGATGCTGAGGAGAGCAGAACCAGGAGAACTTTGTACACAATTACAGACACATCGTATGTGTGATGACTAACTTTGATAGACTGGGCTTCTCTGAACAATGCAAGGTTATAAGACAACTCCAAAAGACTCATGATGGAAAGGGCTGTCCACATCCAGAGAAAGAACCGCATAGTGTATATGCAGATTGAAACAAACTACTTGCTCTCTCTTTTTTGTTTTGTTTTGTTTCATTCCTTTTTTCTCATTGTTCATTCTGTTAGTTATAATTTCTCTTTGCAACTTGATTGATGTTTAATGTGAAGGTATTTGTAGAATTTATATCAGATTGCATGCCACCATGTGGGGAAGGGGGAAGAGAGGGAAAGGGAGAAAATTTGGAACTCAAGGGATTGTGGAACTGAATGCGTAAACTAAAAGTAAATAGATAAATATTTTTTTTAAAAAAGAAGAAAGAATAAAACAACACCTACCCTCAATGAAATTAGATTCTAATGGTGCAACTCATACATGGATAAATATCTACATCATAAATATGAAGTGAATACATACAAATATAGACAAAATAATTAAAGGCAAGTTAATTGGGAAGGGAGGACATTGGCACTTGTGGAATCAGGAAAGGTTTCAGGCAGAATATGGTGCTTGAGCTGCACCTTAAAAGAAGAGTGGAACTCTATGGGGCAGAAGTCAGGAGAAAGTGTATTCCAGGCATGTGGGATGGCCAGTGGAAAGGGAGAGACAGTAGATGGAGGGGGAGAAACAGAAAGCAGGCCATTCTGTTGTTTTTTTTTCCCTAATAATATTTTATTTTCCCGCAATTAAATGTTAAAACAATTTTTAACATTTAAAAAAAGGCTTTGAGTTCCGAATTCTAACCCCCCTTCCCTCCCCTTTTCTTCTCCCTCCCTGAGAAAATAAGCAATCAGATATAGGTTATACATGTGCAATCGTGTAAAACATTTTCACGTCAGGAAGACGTGAAAAGGAAGGAAGGAAGGAAGGAAAGAAGGAAGGAAGGAAAGGAGGAAGGAAGGAAGAAAATAGTGTGCTTCAGTCTGTATTCAGACAACATCACTTCTTTTTCTGAAGGTAGATAAAATTTTTTGTCATGAGTCCTTTTGGATTGTCTTCGATCTCTGTTTTTCTGAGAATAGCTAAGTCATTCACAGTTGACCATTGTACAATATTGCTGTTACTGTCTACAATGTTTTCCTGGTTCTGCTCACTTCACTTTGCGTCAGTTCATATAAATCTTTCCAATTTTTTCTGAAATTATCCTGCTTATCATTTCTTTTAGCACAATAATATTCCACCACACTCATATACCACAGCTTTTTAGCCATTCCACAATTCATGGGCATCCCCTTGATTTCCAATTTTTAGCCACCATAAAAGAAAGAAGGTCACTTTGTATCACATGGTGTGGGAGGGGGAGTAACTGTTAAATAGCCTAGAAAGGTAGATTGATTCCAAGTTGTGACAGACTTCAGAAGCAAAACAGAGGAATTTATATTTTATTGTAGAGAAAATCTAGAGTCATTGGAGTTGATTGAGCCAGGGAATCGCAGGGTCTGATCTGCACTTACAGGGGGAAAAATTCTTTGGCAAACACTCTCTAGGATGGAATAAAATGGATTGAAACTTGAGGTAGAGAGGCCTATTAGGAAGCTATTGTAATAATATAGGTGAGGAATGATTATGGCTAAGGTGGTAACTGTGTGAGAGGAGAAAAGGGGTAAGATTCAAGAGATGTGAAGGTAGAACCTTCAATATTTGGCAAATGATTACATATGGAGGATGATGGCAAGTGAAGAGTCTAAGATAATGCCAAGGTTATAAACTTGAAGACTTGAAGGATAGTGGTGCCTTGACAGAAACAGGGCAGTTTGGAAAGAGGAGAAGGTCAGGTGAAATAGATAATGAGTTCAGTTTTTGATACATTGAGTTTAAAATGTCTACTGAAAGTTCAATTTTAAGTGTTTAAAAGGCAGTTGGATATGTGGAACTGAATCTCACAGGATAAATGGGGGCTGAATGGAAAAGGTGGAGGGAGGATAGGTAGAGATAGATGGATGGATGGATAGATAGACAGATAGATAGACAGACCAACAAAGGTTCTATTCTAGGTCCTTTTCTTTTCATCATCTGTATTCTCTCTACACATATATGTGTATGCATATATGTGTTCATTATAGCTGTATATGTGTATGTGAATATATGTAAATGTGAATTTACATGTATATTGTTCTATATTTATGGCTATATAAATACATAAAGATGTGTAAATCTATGCATGCATGTGTGTATATGTGTTTTTATAGATACCAAGGCATTCCCTGGTACAAAAACCCATCTTTGTGACACAAAGTTTTCCCTCATGATGCCATTGTGAATCTCAGAATAAACAATACCTGAAAAATTAAGGTTGAGGGTGGCCCACAGGGCAGAGGTTTTGTGATGCTCCACCCTCCTGGTTCTCCTCCTACTTATGTGACCAACACTTTTCATTCTCCTTTGCTGGATCTTCATCCATACCACATGCAAAAAAGGATGTTTTCCAAGTGTCTGTTCTGGGTCCTTTTATCATCTCCTGCTATATTATTTCTCTTGATGATCTTATTTCTTCTCATGTGTTCAGTTATCATCTCTAGGCGCATTGTTGTCAGATCTCTTTGTCCAGACATAACATCTTTCCTTACCTCTTACCTCCCCTCTCCAACTGCTTATTGGTCATCTAGAATTGAATGACATGTAGACATCTTAAATTCAACATGTCCAAAATTGAATGCATCTTCTCATCTTCCCCTCCCTTTCTCCTCCTAGCTTTCCAGTTACAGGTGAGAGTACCACCATCCTTCCAGTCTCTTAGGCTCAAAATCTAAGGGTCATTTTCAGCTCCTCCTCTCTCTGTCAATCCCCAAATCCAATTGTTTTCCAAGTCCTGTTGCTTCCATCTTCATAAGATCCCTCACTCATTCCCCCTTTTCCTCTCAAAATTTGTTGCCACCCTGGTGTTGGTCCTTATCCCTTTGCACCTGGACTGTTACAAGAGTCTTCTGGTTGGTCTCCTTGCCCCAACTTTCCCAACTTGAGTCCATCCTCTATTCAGCTTTGGAGGTCCGACCTAAACCTCAGGTCAAACCATGTCACCTATCCATTCAGTCGACTTCAGTGGCTCACTCGCAGCTCCTGGAGCAAATACAAAATGCTCTGTTTGCATTCAAAGCCCTTCATAGCCTTGCTCCCTCCTCCCTTTCCAGTCTTCTTACACCTTACTCCACTCCAGTTTTCTACTATCCAGTGATACTGGCCTCCTGACTATACCTTGTATGAGATGATTAATCTTGTGACTGAAAGTTCACCAGCTGCTGCCATCCCTGGAATGCTCTCTTATCTCCTCTCCACTTCCTGGCTTCCTTCAAGTCCCAGATCAAGTCCAACTTTCTACAAGAAGCCTTTCCTGATCTCCCTTTATTTTAGTGCCTGTCTTCTATTGATTATCTCCAGTTTACCATAGGATGTATATGTATACATGTATACATATATCTATCACATACAGTCATGTGCTGTGCTGCACATATGTGTGCATGTATATGTGCCTTTATACATACACAGTTATTTGTATATAGTCTCCCCAGTAGACCAAAATCAAAAGCAGGGATTATTTGGGCTTTTATTTTTTATCCCTAGCATTTAGCACAGTGTCCAGCACATAGTAAGTGTTTAACAAATGGTTAACTTCATGCAGGGAGAAAGACTAGACTGCAGCATATTTCCAGCAATGATCTATGTGCAAGAAGTGGAATGAGGGAGCATTTCCATTGTCAGCTGGATGATGAGAAAGAGACACAAGGCGGTCAGCAAGTGAAAGCAAGGGATGAGATAAATAGTGTGAGTGCCATTTGGAGACTCACAGAATGCCAAAAAACATCCAGGAAGGTATTGGGCACATGGGGTAGATGCTCTGGAAAGGATGCATAGAAGAACGTGAATGAAATCTCATCTCTCAGTGCCCCCAGGCACCTCTCTAGGGCTTCCTAAGTTATAGAGATGGTGCTCGTTAGCATTGGTTGGAGTATTTTCTTATTAGACATAATACACCTCAATGAAATCACAGGTTTAGATACCTAAAGTCACCTGCCCACACCAAAAAAATGCAATGGTCTTTTACAAAGTGTGATAAAGTGGAAAATGCAGATCAATGTCTGCAAGTCATGAGGATTTCCAGTGAGTATAGTCAAGAAGCAACTCTTCTTTCAACCCTTTGCCCACCAAATGAGCAAGCCTGTCACTACGATGGGCTTCCCCATCCGTGTCAGGCGAGGAAGCTGTTTCTTACACACCTTTGCACTCTGCTAACATACCACACCATACTTCACCCAGTGCCCCTGAATGAAGCTGCTTTGGCCTGCAAAAGAGTTGCAGAGCTTATCCAACCCATTGAAGCTATGAGTAGTTGGTAAAAATTTCTTCAAAGGAACTGTTGAATTCACCATGAAGTTGTTTTATTTTTTTTAAAATCACCACAATAGACAAGTTTGTTAACAATTGTCTATTTTCCAAGGTTTGTGGCTAAATCATCAGATTAATCATGTGGAGTCTAGCGCATTATTGGGGAGGGGTGATTTGAGAGAGGTCAAGATCCTTGACCCAAAAGAAAGGAAAGGGAAGCTACCAAGCAGATAATCCTTTCATCTAAATCCTCTTGGAATTTTCCACATGGTGATTAAGTATAGCAATGATTTCAGAGTAAACTTGAGAATACGCATCAGTTGCCCACACAAAATCAAAATGATTGTAATGAAGAATAAGTTTTTGATGAATGACGTTTGGGAGTTTGGACAGCAAATGCATGACATCTGTAGGAGTTGTGAGGATATCGTTTTCACCAAACCAAACAGCCGTTGGTACTTCCATTTTGCTAGCGTTGTAAGGCGGAGGAGTGGGCTAAATAAAAAGGAAGAAAAAAACGTAACATATCCAGCCTAGGTCTGTTCAGGAGCCTTCCTCCCCAGGGAGGTGACAAAGATTCTTGGACCTGAATCAAGTGGTAGGAATGTCCTCCTTCTGATTCTTCCCTCCTTTCCTTCTTTCCTCAGAAGAAGATGAAGGGGAAGGCAGTAGATCATTAGCAAGGGGAGATGATGGAGAACTGCCTTCTGAGGAAGGAGTTCCCTCTCTTCTCTCCCAGGGCCCAGCAAGAGCTTGGAAATGTAAGACTCCTGAATGAGCACGAATGCCTCCCCATGGGGCTTAGACGTGCTGATAGGAAACATGCCCTTCCTTGGGTAAAAACAAAAACTTCAACATTCATTTTCCAAAAGGTTACATATCACCTTCATTCCTGCCCTTTCTGGCATTTGGTTGGCCTGTTGTTGCTTACATAGCAAAGTTGCAATCTTTGCCCTTTCTCCTTCTCTCTTTTGAGTAAGGGCTCTTAAGTTTGGGTCCACTGACCCTCAAGGGGTCCATGGATAGATTGAAGGGGGGCAGTCTGTGAACTTGCACAAGAATAGATTAAATCTTTTGATACAATCAGTTTTCTTTGTAATCTTATGTGTTTTAAAAACCATTTTTGGAGAAGGGAGTCCCACGAGACTGACAAAGGAGTTTGAAAGGAATGCCCCTCATCCTCTCAAAGAGGTTGTCAATGAACATATCTGTACGTTCCCTAAAAATATGTAAGCAGTATCCCAGGCCAGACTGTTTACTGCCCTGTAGCCTCAGAAAAGGGACCAGGGCATTCTTTCTTTGCACCTTTGCAAACCTGCCCCCTATAGTGGGATTGCTTTATCTTCTCAGCTCTTACTCCCAGAATCCTGAACTCTCAAGGATCAGTTCAGGGGCTTCTTCCTGATCTTCCCATTTGTCAATGCCCTCTCCTTCCTCACATCACTGAGTACACATTTCTTTGTTTATACCAAATTCTCTGAATAGAATGTAATCTCCTTTCCAGTAGCAATTAATAAATGTTGGATTGTGATAAAATAACCAGCTTCACAAGTACAAGAAGGGGCAGGTATGGCTGTCCAAAGGTCTGGGCATTTGAAGGGTTACAAGTCAGTGCAATTAGGAAACCCAGAATATCAATGTAATCTGCTGGGCAGAGCAGCAGGACACCCAGAAGGAGGTAGGTGATACTGCCTTCTGTCCAGGCCAGATCAACTCAAGCATACTGAGTTTAGTTCCAGGCACCATATTTCAGGAAGGATTTTAGTCAGTTTAATAAGCACCCAGAGGAGATAGAACAAGGTGAGAAGGGCCTGAAAATCACATAAAAGATGAGCTAGGCAACATGTGGATGAAATCATACCTCCTATAAGAGTAAGTTCTGCCCTAGGAAAATGTGGGCCCACTAGATACACTAGACATGTACAAAGAATTCTTATGAATTGAAGAGGATGAAGGGTTATATTAATGAAAAATGTGGGAAGCATCACTGTCATCACTGCAAAGCTCCTTGCTGACCTCTCCCTTGGAAATCTGGCTCAAAGGAATCACAAGTGATGGCCTTGACAGGAATTTCAGAAGGTAGGACTCCCTCCAAGGAAGACATGGCTTTGTTCACTCTCCAGTCATGAGAGTGAGAAAATGAAAAATGCAGCCAATTCCTCAAGCTCCCAGTAAATGATCTCACATGTGGACCAGGACTATCTTTGACCAATCTAAGCCCTTTGTTTTACATATGGAGACCAACCTGGATGACTTGAAAATGACTTTGTACCAGGAAAGTGCTGACTTCCAGCAACCCATTACCATTCCATAGCTTTTGTATAAACACATGCACCTATGTATGTACACATTAGTATATGGGAATGTATATATGTATATATATGTGAATATGTGCCTCCCAACAGAGTGCAAGCTCCTTGCGGACAGGGACAGCCTTTGTGTCCCCAGCACTTAGCACAGTACCTGGTAATTATATTAAGCATTTAAATGCTTGCTGATTCACCTATTGATTTTACCAGTAGGATATTGCCAGTGATAGAGCTTTTCCTCCAGGAACAGGCTGTCTCCAGAAAGGTTTGAAATAATGTCTTTTGTAGCAAAGTTTCACACATGGACACATGACGATGCATTGGCCTCTATCCTAACAGGACCCAAACTGGTTGATACCAGTCAGAGATGTGTTGCCCTCGACAATCACGAAGCTATTGAGTACCAGAAATGATTTTGGTTTTATATCCCAAGTGCCTACTATTCCATCTGGTCTTTTATTTTTTAAGACCTTTGATTTCATTGGAATTCCTGGTGAAGAAACTTTCTTTACCAAAGAAGGTCTGCCCACTCTCTGCCACTTTTCATTTTAGAAAATTTAAGTGACTTAGGTAGGGTCATACAGGCAATGCATTTGTGGGATTTGCACCCAGGCCTTCCTGGCTCTGAAGCCATTTGTCTGTCTACCACGCCAGGAAGAAAAGATTTATTGATGAATTTGAAGTAGAATGATGGACTTTTAAAGCTTCAAAATGTAGAGAGTGAGTGACTAGCATTTCCTAACATCAAAGAAAGTTCACCAGGGGCCTGGGGATCATCTCATCTGAATCACTGATGTTATATCAAGGATACTTAGTGGGTAAGAAACCCCTTCAAACAACATTGAAATGGGAAGCCTGCTGCCACTCTCAGCCAATCTGCCTGCATGCTTTCTCTCCACACAGGGTCTGCTTTTGGGGGGCTTGGGGACAGTTGTCTGGCCATGATCTGTGAGATTCCAGAGGCAGTCTGTTGGCAATCTCCACTAATCCAGGGAGGCTTCAGGGAAGAGGACTATATCAGTGATCCCCCCTCCTAAAGGACACACGGGGGTCTAGGCTATGGGGTCCATTGTGCCAGCTTTGCCAAGAGATAAAATATCAGGTAGAGGCTTCAATGTTCTCCTCTTACCCAAGCTAGTATTTGGAAATAATCTTACCTGATTATAATACTTCATATTTAGGGCAGGACTGCCCCAGTCAAAAGCTGCAAACCTCTTTGAATTAATAGTCTGAAATGAAGGTCATAATAGATGAGTAAGCATGGGTCCCTAGGGCTATAAAAAACCTTGGACATAATCTAGGTTGAACTCCTAATGTTACAGATAATAATACCAACTGGGCATTCCACTGTACTTAGTGATATTTACAACATCTGGAGGAGGTAGGTACTACAGTTCATATTGTTCCCATTTTGGGGACGAGAAAACTGAATTCCATAAGGGTTAAGTGACTTCCTCATTGGTTAAATAGCTAGTGAGTACCAGGGATGGGATCTGAAATGAAGTCTTCTTGACCCTAGGCTTAGCACTCTGTCCACCACAATTGCTGTCCCATAGATTTCCCAGATGCTGATGACTCACTAAAAATATATGTCTCTCCTCTTCTCCGCCCCCCCCCCAACCATGGCAGCTACATATATGACAGTGGGGCATTCCTATGGAATGGTTGATTCTCCATTTTTCTGGAAGTCTAAGTGAGAGACTGCCCTGAAAGAAAGACTGTGTTACTCCAAACTTAGTTACAGTCATTTCTGATAAAACCTTCCAGTTAAGATGATGAGTAAAGAGTTAGTAAGGTCCTGACCTTCCACCCAGAGCCAAAGTGAATGCCCAGTTCTATGGGAAGTTTCCCTGGTTAACCCTTTGCCACAGATGGAAAATGGGATAGGTTGGTCAGTGTCCCCTCCCCTTAAAAAACAAACAAAACTTCTATTTGAATTCTGTTTCCTCAGTTCTTTGTGTTGTGTGAGGAATTGGGACCAACCTAAGTAGAGAATCTACTTCGAGAACATCTGTGCTGGAGGCAGGACAAATTCGTGCTAAATAAAAGCATTTGGGAGAGAACTTTCTAGGCTATCTCAGGGAGGGGAAAATATTAAAAGAATGGAAAGACTCATGGACAACTTTAGAGGCAATCTAGAGGACATGAATAAGTACTGATTTATGTGAATAGATGCTCATCTTGGTAAAGTGTGGGTTGGGTTGGTTTGGTTTTTTGAGAATGAGCCACACATACATTGTGCATCCTCCATGCAAGTCCTCTGCAGGTCCATGTTATCTGAAGTGACTGGTACCTGAGAAGGACCATCCAAAGGGAATCCACTTACCACAAGGACCAACATTCCATACTGAAGAGTGAAAAAGATGAGATTGGGACTTTAGCTTGAGAAGTATAAGAAAAATTATGAAAATTAGTTCTTTTTATCTTACATTTATCAAAATTTAAGTTATAATTTTGATCATTATTATAATGAATTGTGCTCATCTTCGAACAGTGTGGATTTGGGCCAGGGGATGGTATATTGTCTAACAAGATGGGAGAACACACGGACAAGACATCCTTCATATCACATTTTACAGGATCCTAACATGGGTAACTGTTGCAAAAAAAAAAAAACATCCAAAGGCTCCATTGATTTTCTACCGGACTTTTCTGAATCATTTGCTGTTCAGATCATTCTCATCTGTGAACAGTCACTGACAAGCTCAGTGAGAAAGACTTCAGCGAAAGCAGGAAAGAATGTGTGAGGGAGGACTAAAATGGCGGATTCACTGGGGGATATGTTTGTATTATGACAACTTTCCCTTCTCTACCCAACCTCATATGGAATAAGCATGATACAACAATGAAGAGTTGGGAAGAGAAAAACAGGTTCATGCCTCGGCCACAAGGGGCATAGCGACCCTGGCTTAGCTTCTCAGTGCCCAGGGAATGTGTCAGTCTGCATTAGTAGAGGATTCCTCGTTTTCCTGACTGGGAGTTAGTTCCCTATAGGGGAAATCATCGGTCTGCACACCACATTCCCCTACCAAAAGCAGACAGACTCATAACTCAGTTTGGATAATGTTTAGTGTGAAGGAAGGACAAACTCTCTTTGCAACACTTTTGTGCCATAAACTGCATTTTTTCTGTCCTACAATTGCCTGGGAGGTACAAAGGATCCTTGACACGGTTTTGTTTGTTGTTCGATCGCCAAAAGCTCAGCACAGCAGGGCACTGACTTCAAGGCTCTCCTCCAAAAATGCCGCATTTGTTAAGATCCTACAAAATTCCTTAACTGATGAAACCAATAAGAAACTTCAGTTCAGTGACCCTTTCATTAACACTGAATAAGGAGCTGGGGAGAGGGGTGGGCCCTGTCATAGAGGACTACTCGTCATTGGTCCCTATAGACAGTGACATCACCCAGGTTCTCTTACCAGAAGGTCTGAGGCCCCAGAACATTCATTAAAGCAAGGACTTGACCACTACCCAAATCAGGTAAGTCTAACACCCCATCTAGGGGTAACAGAGATGATCAAGGAGCAATCTACCAGAGAGCTTGAAATGTCCTCTAGTTAAACACTGGAGGGCATGCAAATTAGTGCCCATGGGTCTCCCCATACCTGGGGAATTCCACTGATGATGACCGACTGCTGAGTATTGTGAAGGAAAGACACCTGTGAAGGCATTTCTCCCTTCAGAGGTATCTGAGAGAGGTAGAAACGACTTCTCTCCCTTTGACCTCTTCTGGGTTCTTCTAGTGCTCCCTCTTCCTTGGTCTTCTGGGGGGATGAAAGGGTGGGACAGCATGGGAGCTAGATTGTATCCAGGATACGTAGTGGTACTTTTCAGAGTCTAATTGTGCTTCAGACATCTTAATGCAGTTTTATGCTCTATTAGCTTAAAATGGCACTAAGATTTTGGGGACATTGTATACGCGTATGTGTATGCACACGTCCGTATGTATTGTACACAGTGTATGGTGTGTGTGGCTTGGCATACATGTATGTATGTGTGCGGATGTGTATGCATATTTATTTATACTAACGATGTCCCAGTCATTCTGCATTACCAAGCATCATGAAAGCCTTACACCATCAGAATTGTAAGTAGCCCCTGAGAGAGCTGCATGGGGGCTGAAGTCAGCTCCAGCACGTTCCCAAGGACAGCCTGCATGTAGGGAGGGATATAAATAATCTTACTAAGTCAATGCATGATTGAGAGACCATCATGCGGCAAAGGGCTGGTGCTTGAGCAGCCTGAGAGCTGTCCTGGGCCCCAGAAAATAGAAAGTGATCTGAAGGGGAGTCCAGCATCCAGGAAAATTGTGCTCAGCAAATGATTTTGGAATCAAATTTGAAAAGTTATACCTGAAAGAAATGGAGCATGTCTTGAACAGAGGTACCTGCTGGGTTTTGTGAAAGATATACATCGATGCGACTCTGTGAAAATAGATATAAATTTTTTTTTCAAAATTAGTTTCTTTTCATGACTGATAACCTTCTGGCAAATTTGACTAGAGTATTTCCAGGCTTATGAATTGGGGTTGTATGTTAAAGGAGAACCTTCAGGCAGGCTTGACCCAGAGAAATCTTTTTGTGATTGAACTGGAGATATGTTAATGTTTGTCTGAGAAGAGCCAGTATGCTGAAAAGGAGGAGGACCCAAGAGGCCATCTAAATCAGAATAGAAATCTGTCTAGACAGATGTCAGTCACTGAACAAGCATTTAGGAAAGGCCTCAGAGGCAAGTAAAAGGTTTGGAGGAAGTCAAATGAACCAGACTCATTACCTGATCAAATATGGGAGTGGGAGGGGGTGGGAGTGAAGAATTAAGGATGAATGCCATGGGGGAAGCTTGAGGGACTGGAAGGTGCTAGGGCCCTGGGCATCAGAAGGTGAATTGGTAGGAGGTGGGTTCAGGGGGAAAGGTGACATATTCTGTCTTGAACATGGGAAGTCTGATATGCCTACCAGACACCTAGCTGAGCATGTCTAGCTGGCAACTGGAGACGTACAAGACAGAGATAGAGAATATATGTGTTAATTTAGAAGTTATTTGCATGCAGAGGCAACTAATGAGATCACCAAGATAGACAGTGGAGAAGAAAGAGAAGGCCCAGGACCAAGGCCTGAGATAAAGTCATGGGAGGAACCAGTGGGAGATTCTGCAGGGAGTGAGCCCCAACAGAGTAATGTCACAAAGCCCAGGGGAGAGGAGAGAGCATCCAGGAGGGGAGGTTAGTCAACAAGGTCACAAGGGGAAGAGGACTGAGAAAAGCTACTGAACAAAGGGCAGTGTTAGTGAAATGCTAGAGGAAGAACCCAGACTACATGAAAGGGGTTGAAAAGTGAGTGGCACTGAGAAAGTCTGGACAGCTCCTTCTAGTTAATTGTGAAAAGGGAGATAGAGCAGGAGAGCGTTCAGGGATGGTAGAGGGACCAAGTGAAAGTGCTCTACATGCCTTATGCTGTTAAGTAAGTGTGTGCATGTGTGTGTGTGTGTGTGTGTGTGTGTGTGTGTGTGTGTGTGTGTTTTACAGCTACTTACTTGGTTGAAATTGATGGTATTAAATCCACCTAGCCACAGTATCAAGTTGTCACAGAGCGTGGAAAAGATTGCACGGTCACACAGATCTTGGCCGATGAAGCGGACTAAAAAGTTGTTGGGAAGGAATTCCTTTTCTCCAAACAAGATCTGCAAAAGGCAGGTTAGAGGAAGATGCCAGTGACCAATAGCAGAGCTCTGTCCTCTCCCACCTTCACAGCAGGATTGGATTTCTTGGCTCTACCTCCTTCTCAGGAATGTCAACATTGCTTAAGAGAAATGACCCATCAGGGATCATTTTCCATAGATGCCCCTACCCATCATCCTCAAACTCCGGTCAGTGTCCAAAGGAAACTGGTCCTGCAACACCTCAAAGAGCAAAGCCACAGAGAAATTCTGCAAAGTGTCCTGCCCTTCTGTTGAAAAGCCAGCGAGGCCCAGGGGAACGAGACCTGGATTTAGCTAATGGGGCCAAGTGGACTGAAAAAAAATGCAAGTTGTTTGCTGTCTTCCCAACTCACCTGGGTAGGTTCTGTGTATCTAGGGGGAGCAGGGGACAGGAGGGTTTCTGAAGGGCAGCCAAGAACATTCTGAGGCCCCTTCAAAGGTCAGAGGCCACATCTGCGGCTCTTTTGTGAATCACAAGTGAAAAACAGACATCTTTAGAAGAGGCCAGTAATGCTACTGTCCTAAGACATCCCATTGTCTTGGTCCCCCTGTCTTAAATGGACAGTGAATGTGACCCAGAAACTAGTAGTGTTGATTTGATTATTATCCCAAAGCAAGAGGCAGAAAGGCAGAGAAAAATGGAATTGGTTAAAAAAAAAAATCACCCAAATTAAGACAGACATTTTCTATCCCTAGAAGAAAAGAAAGGGGAGAAGAGAGTTAAGGTAGGGATGGGAAAGAGGAGTGAAGCACGAGGAGAAGGAAACTAGGGCCTAGGAAGATTAAAGAAGTCAACAATACATGGGGACAGCCCCCAGAGTCGGAAGCAGTGGAAGTGGCAACCATGCAGCTGCCTCTGTGTGGCTGCTTCAGAGCTCCCAGCCTACAGATTGCAGGGGGGCCAAGTGACCATTCAGATACTAAGTGCTCTTGCCTTAACCTGCCGGTATCTGGATTGCAATCTTGGGTGGTGGTCCTGAGGTGTGTGACCACTGAGCCAAAGCTGATGAGGTCTGTAGAGATGGCGGCCTCCTAATAGCTCCAGCAGCTGTGAAAACCCCAGCAATTTGGGACAAAGCTCTCCCCTCTGGAAGCAGAGTTCTATTGTGGCAAAGAGCTCAAAAGTCAAGTAATTGACTGGCAACATGAGCAGACAAAGGAAGCAAAGTAGGCACAGCCATCCAACTTTAGATTCCTTTTTGGGGGACAAAAATGATCAAAGCATAGAATAGGAGGAAGACAACACAGTCAGAACTCCTGCACGAAAAGCTTCCAAGAAAAATATAAATTTATTACAGGCCATAGAGGAGCTTAAGAAGGATTTTGAAAACCAAATAAGAAAAGTGGAGGAAAAATTGGGAAGAGAAATGAGAATGATGCAAGAAAATCATGAAAAGAGAGTCAACAACCTGACTGAAGAAAATAACACCTTAAAAAATAGATTAACTCAAATAGCAAAAGAGGCCCAAAAAGCCAATAAGGAGAAGAATGCCTTAAAAAGTTGAATTTGCCAGATGGAAAAAGAATCTCAAAAGCTCACGGAAGAGAATAATGTGTGTGTGTATGTGTATACATATATATATAGAGAGAGAGAGAGAAAGATAAAGAGAGTACGAATG
>CM053582.1:569606105-569623139 GCA_028627135.1 Pseudochirops cupreus | reverse complement strand
GAGGATGAGAGGGGGGATGATGGAGGGGAGGGCAGGTTGGGGGGAAGGGTTATTAGAAGCACACACTTTTGTAAAGGGACAGAGACAAAGTAGAGAATGGAACAAGTTGGGGCGATAGGATGGAGGGAAATATAGTCAATCTTTCACAGTATGTCCATTGTGGAGATGTTTTGCATAACTACACATATACGGCCTGTAATGAATTGCTTGTCTTCCCAGTGGGGGTGGGTGATGAGGGAGGAAGGGAAAGAATCTAGAATTTAAAGTTTTAAAATCAAATGTTTAATATATGTGTGTGTGTGTATATATATATATATATATATATATTTATTATTATTATTATTGTTATTATTATTATTTACATGCAACTGGGAAATAAGATATACAGGAACTGGGGTATGGAGATCCATCTTGCCCTACCAGAAAGTCAGAGGGGTGATGGGGGAGGATATAGAAGAAAGCAGATTGGGAGAGGGGTATACAGTGGGATCACTGTTTTTGGGGTGGTAAGTAGGGGAAAGACGAGGAGAAAATTTGTAACTCAAAATCTTGTGGAAATGAATGATGTAAACTAAAAAATTTAGATAAATAATTTTTTTTAAAAAAAGAACATGTAATATTTCTGACCAAGTTGGCTGCCCAAATGAGACAAAAACTGAATTACACTGGCCCAAATAATGATAGAAATCTCCAATGAGCAAATACAGTGAGTGGCTTCTTTAACCAAGAACCACCCTCAAAGCCAGACAGAAAACCAAGAACAATAGGAAAGAGCACGATGTGTTAAAATATGAAAGACGGCAGCCCTCAGAACCAATGAAGATTGACCAAAGACCTTCAGAGCCTGCAGTGCTCTGCATCCTGAGGCAGCAAGAATAAAGGACTCACCCAGAAATCTTCATTGGGATTGAAATTTAGAGCAGTGGCCTTGGAAGCCACCAGGAGCAGTAGTGCCCAGAGCAAGCCTGACAGTGCTCACACTAGGATAACCCAGGGCTCTGTTCCAAATCACAGTAGAATACCCTGAAGATCTAGCACTCTGGAGTGCTTATTGAGCACACCTCAATAAGCCATGAGGGTCAGCCCTAAGAAGTAAGTCATTGAATTCAGGGCAAGCTCTCCAATGCCTCTGAGTCTCTAGGGTTCAAGATCTCAGAGGATCCTGAGGATCCTTTCATTCAGACCCTCTCCTCCCTGCCTCCTCTAGTTCATAACTATTTGAAGCATCATTTACCTTGAACAGTGTCTTGGGGATTTTTGCCATGAACAAGAAAGGACCGTGCAAATGATTAAGAATGGTAGCTGGAGATAATGCGAAATTTATCTTGATCCTTTCAGATATTTCGGGGTTGGTAGACATTGCTACAAAGCCTAAAAGAGAAAAAGCAGCTAATCTCATTCTTCCCTTCTTGTCCCAGAGCCAGCAGCCCAATTGCAGTCTGATCATCTCCTGCCTGTCTAGAGCCCACTTTCTCCTGGATGGCCTCCCTGCCTCCAGTCTTTCCCTCTCATGTCTATCCTTCATAGGAAGTTTGTCACAACTTCACACCAACCAGCCTTCTCCTGCCTCTGCTGTTTACTGTCTGAGCCTCAGTTCTCTTCTATAAAATGGAATAGGAAGAGTCCTTATGTTACAAGGGTGTTTGAGGATCAAGTGAGGGAGCGTCTGTAGGGCACTTTGCCAACCGTAAAGTGCCCTGTAAATGCTTATTGGCATTACTACGTTCTCTACCCCATAACACCTAGCAGAGAGCATGGGAAGCAGAAGCATTATACAACTTACCTTAGATGTGAATGGTGGGGATGGGGAAAGTGGGGAGGCAGGGAGGCTAAATGGATTAAGGAGAAAGCTTTCTATGATGCTAAAGGTAGGGAGAATAGCTAGCACCTTGGAATAATGAATGAAAGTTCAACATGATATTAGGAAAATGTGTGCTAGTCTACACAAATGTTCTATGAAACAAAACAAGGAAATTCATTCCTTGAGGGTCTAAAGCTACCCTGATGTTTAAAGTACACTTTGGGTACACATTTTTTAAAATCATAGTTCATAAGACCTGATGTCTTCCTTTGAACAAGACTGAATCAGAGGACATGTCAGCTTAAATCAAAAGTACGTAATTAAACTGAGCAGCGACCAAGGGAACTTCCTTTCAAGCACATGGAAGGCACCCTCACCAGGTTCTCACGGCTGAATCACCCTGCCTGGTAAGGGGTGTTCATTTCTTCCTCACAGATGTCATTTACCAGTGTGGAGATGACCTGGGTATGTGAGGGAAACACTGAAGGTGGAATCTGCCTGGGGAAAGGCCACTTCTGTAATTGAATGAAACAAAAACTAAACTATAACTCTCAGGATTACTGTCCTGCGTAGAGCCTGGAAAGAAATGCTGAGCACCAACTGAAGTGAGTGAAAATATTAAACACCACTTTGCTACAGCCAACCCACACGGATGGGGAGGGTTTCGAGATCATGCCAAATAAAGACTGATCAAAGGAACTAGCCCAGAGAAGAGCTGCCTTTGAGTACCTGAAGAGCCGTCTCAAAGAAGGATTGGATTGGTTCTGTTTGATGTCAGAGGTCAGAACTAGGAAAAATTGGGGGAAGCTGGACAAAAGGAAGCTTAAGCTGGATATAAGGGAAAATTTCAAAACAACTGGAACCACCCCAAAGAGGAATAGACTGCTGTAGGAGATATTTGGGTCCCCTTCATTGGAGGTCTTCAAAAAAAGAATGGATGACCGTATGTTAAGGATCAAACCAAGGTAGCCCATAAGAATCTCCTCCCCATCTGAGCCAAGTCTAATGTCCACTTGTGCTGGTATGATTTACAGGGAGTATAGATGAGGGGAACAAACGTATGTCACTTAAGGGGCTGCTATGGGAAGACTGGCAAATTTGGGCATTCATTAGAAAACAACATAAATGAAAACTCTCCTAAAAGTTCTTATGGCCAGCTCTCATGGTGTGGCTTGGGAATTGGCACTGAAAGAGATCCATCTCCATGCTGTTTTCTCTCACCTGGCTTTGGCCATCAAGTCCTGCCTACAGTTGACCCTCCAAGGTTGCCCTCAGGGAGTTTGTAAGCTCTCTACTTTTACCTAAATGAGGAGCAAGGGTCCCTATCAGGTCAAGCGCTTATCGGACCATACTTTGAAAATACCCCATAGCGTTATATGGAATATAACCAAAAATGCTCTGAGAATAACTCTCACCTTTATAGAGTACTTCTCTCACAAAAGCCAAGAAGGGCTGGCATGTAAAAATCCTTTCTGTGTTGTAAGTGGGGGAGAGAGATGGGGCTCTGAGGGGTGATGGGCATGCAGGTAGTCACTCAGCTACTGGAGTTGGTATCTGGGGCAGGATTTGAACCCAGGGGTTCTATCGGTCCAGCTGTCTGGCCACTACAGTAGACTACTTCTGCCCCAGGAAGAATATCAGAAGCAGCTAAAACAAATTTCTGTGGTCCCTAGGGAGCAGTTAAGTGGCAGAGTACAGTGGATTAGAGTACCAAGCCTGGAGTCAGGAAGACTCCTCTTCCTGAGTTCAAATCTGGCCTCAGACACTTACTAACTAGGTGACCCTGGGCAAATCACTTAATCTTGTTTGCCAAGGTTTCCTCATCTATAAAATGAACTGGAGAAGAAAATGGCAAGCCATTTAAATATCTCTGACAAGAAAATGCCAAATGGGATCATGAAGAGCTGGACATGATTGAAAATGAGCAACGACATGGTCCATAACCTTTCATAAGAACTCGCCACCAATCAGCTACACTACTCAATTCCAAAAGGGCCCAGTTCTACCAGCACCCAAAAGGTAGTCTTGGCATACTAATGGTGGCGCCTTGTGAGTGTCCCACGTAATATATTTTCTTCTGCCGAGTTTCTTTCTTGATCACGTCAAGAATGGCTGGAAGATCATATTTGGCCATTTCATCATAACTATAGGAACAAAAGGCGAAATAAACTAGATGAAAGAGATTAAAAAGGAATTCCCACTTTTAGACTCATCTCACCAGTGATGACTCATGCACAATAAGTGATGTCAAACATCCCTCTACCCCGCCCCCCCGCCAGTCCCCGAGGATGTGTGTGGTTGGACAAGGAACTGGTTCCATCATGTAGCAAAATGGAGGAAAAACAAAGACTGTCTCTGTGGTGTCTACAAAGTATCAAAAGAACTGGAGGAGCATCTCCTCCTAAAGGGAGACTGGCTCTGACCTCGGATTCTCCCTCTCTAAAGCACTTTGGATTGATTTTATCTGGATTCTGGATACACTTCTATAGGTATATATTGTCTCCCTGGCAGAACAGAAGCTCCCTGAGGGCAGAAACTGTTTCATTGCTTAGTATTTGTGTCCCTGGCACTTAGCCCAACATCTGAATGACGTATTCACTGATAGAGTGCCAAGGACAACAGTCATGTGAGATGACAAAATCTGAATGGCTTGAGCTCTACATCAGAATAGTGTCCACATAATTGAGCTCACTGGTTACATAAAGAACATCTACAGCTAGCATAACAACAGGGAAAAGCTGAAGAACTTTTTTCCAAAGTCGTTAATAAGAAGAAATACTAATGTAGCGTTATAAGACTTACAAAGCACTTTGCACATATTACAAATGGCTGAGAGACTCTCCTCATTGGGGAAGGCTGATCACTGTCTCATATATTATTGAGGCAGCTAGACAGAACAGTGGACAGAACTCTGGGCCTGGAGTCACGAAGTCCTGAGTCCAAACCCAGATTCTGACTCTTATGAGCTGTGTGACCCTGGGCATATCACTTCACTTCTGTCTACCTCTGTTTCCTCAACTATTAAATGGGGTTAATAATAGCACCTACTTCCAAGGCTTACTGTGAGGATCAAATGAGATGTTTGTTAAGCACTTAGCACCGTGCCTGGAATTTAGTAGGCACTTAATACATTCTTTATTCCTTCCTTTCTTTTATCCTCGTGACATCCCTGGTAAATAAGGTATTATTATTCCTATTTCCCAGATGACAAGCTAAGAAAGACAGAGGGGAAATTATTTGCCCCGAGTCAACAGCTAGTAAGAATTTGAGGTAGGATTAGAACTCAGGTCTTCATGACTCCAAGTCTAGCAGTCTACACCCTCCTCCATCTAGCTGCCTCTTTCTTACTTTAGTCAAGAGAAACACATGGTTTTCTGTAAAATGTGACCTTGGGACAAACAAAATTTCAGGAAAGGAGGACAAGGGGAGGATGCTTTCTGGTCTGTATAACACTGTTTGATCTTTTCCTTGGCACCTGTGTAGACATGGTACATCTTTGACCCTCCTGTCCTATGTTCATACTTTCTCCCTCCTCTTCTTCACTCCTCTGGTTGCCCTTTGGTCTGTCCATTATTCCCAAAGACCAGAGGTGGGAGTGAGGCTGAGTTAGGAGGGAGGGGAGGAATGTGGGGAAAATCAGTCTAGCTCCTTCTTATCCCTCTCAAATCTCTCAGCACAAATCTTGGTTCATGCAAAACAATTTTTCTGAGTCAAAATTTCTGAACCTTTACTTGAAAAGACTCCTGACGCTCATGTTTTACTCATTTTCTTTTAAAGAATGTCAAACCATTGCATTTGCAAATCAGAAATGAAATGCTGTTTTCTTCCCTACCTGAAAGCCCAGAATTCTTTGGAATTTGGTGATAAATACAGGTGTTTCCTGGACCAAACATTTCCCCGGCTGTTCCCCATCCACACATCATAACCAGCATCAGCCAGGAGGAAGCCCAGGCTGTTGTTTGGCAGGTTGGAAATCCAGCAGCTGGCAGACATGACTAAACCATGCTGGAGAAATACAACAGGTCTCCAGACTGAGGAAGAAACATGGGAAACATTTAGCAACAGGATATCTGTTAAAATGTAAAATGCCTGAAAGAGCGCCTTGAGTCATACCCAACAGAATTTTTCCTAATTTCCCCAAAACTATTGAAGTTTTCTTTGGCTATTTCTTTGTCCACATTTCATGGATTATCTGCATAACAGGAACAATAGTTTTGCCTTCCCTCCTCTTCCTTTGACTAAAAAGTGGTTAGAATATCTAATAATCAAGAAACAACACACAAAATGAGGATATGCCCAGGGACGGCCTGTGGCATATGCCCAACATCATGTAATCTGTTGTAGAAAGATTTTGGATTTGGAATCACAGACCCTCAGTTAGATGAGACCTTAGACATCATTGAGTCCAAGCCATAGCCCACCAAAGACCCATCTGCAGCAAAGCAGACAAGGGGCAGGCTCCACCCCAGTGAGAGGGAACTCACAGCCTCTTGAGGCAACTGATTTCACTTCTGGATACCTCCAAATATTAGGGAGGTTTTCTTTGCCTCTTACTCTTGGTAACATCCACCTATTGTACCAAAATCTGGCCTCCCAGGCCGAGAACGACCAGTGGAATCCCCTCTTCTATAAGCCATTCATTGTAATATTAGAAGCCATGTACTATATTTCCTCTATTCTGTGTCTTTACCAGAGATAGAATAGATCTAAAATCAGTCATTGTATCAACTGAAATTTATATGGCAAGGTCTTTGATACAACCCAACCTTCCCTAATACACATTGTTCCTTCCTGCCCAGGCTGCATTCCTAATTGTCCTTCCAAACTTTCTCTACTAGACTCCAAAGTCTCTTCCCTTGAACTTCACATACTTCCCATGCACCCTTCTCTGAGTGTCCTCTAGCTTTTCGCCATTTTCATGAAATGGGATCCTGAATGGATCATTACATCTTTGAACTTTTATTTGAATCAATAGTTTACTGCTTTGCCCTTTGAAGAGAGCAGTCCCGTGCGCCAGTCTTTTTTTTTTTACCAGTCAGCAGAAAATCAAATGCTCTTCTCCTTTTCTTTTGACATGCAGGAAGAACTCTTGACTCATAACAATTGATTTCATTTTAAAATTATTTCCCCGACCTGAGTTTCTTCATATGAAAGCAAGAGCTCCATGCCCTAGGACTGATATAAATTAGAGAATTTAACCTAACACATATTATACCTGAATGGGGTCCATTTGTTTTTCCATGTGGAATTCTGTTAATGTTAAGTATATAACCATCTTCAGTTATAACTTCGTACTCCTCGCTGGGATAGCCCCAGTAGGAAATCATCTGACTCTAGAGGAAGAAGAAGCAAATCCTTTGCTTTCACGACAATTTTTGAAATTCCATTTGGCACAACACGTAACAAATAAACAATAATTACTCATGCCATTTTGCTAATGAATGGACTCCAAAAGATTGGAGAGCATCAATACTCACACCATCAGCTCGGAAATATTTTTGCTAATACTGAAAACAACTCACAACATTCATTTGAGCTTCCGGGTTCTCAGGACGGACTTCTGGAAACAAGAAACTTCTGGCATTCCCAATGACAGGGAGGAAACATGCCATGGCTAAAAGCCACCACATTTTGTACCTGCACGAAATAGGGACATCATTAGAGTACTTTTCATCAGAGCAAGTTTTATTAAGTCAGTCTTACAGTTAATGCCCAATTAACTACCTTTCTGCCTCTTGCTTTGGATAATAATCAAATCAACACTACTAGTTTCAAGAAAGAGCTCATTGATCTCCAGCTCGACAGCTCCACTCACCATCCTCCAACTTACCCAGACTACTCTCTCTCCCATGAGAAGGAAAGCTTCTCCAGGGAAGAAACAGTTTGAATTTTGTACTTGTATCATTGCCCCTTGGCGCAGTACCTGGCACATGGTAAAGCACTTAATATGCATTTTTCATTCCTCTAGACCAGTGGTTCTCAACCTTCCTAATGCTGCGACCCTTTAATACTCGTATGTGGGCGTATCTGCATGTGGGCGGACCCACCTGGAGATGGATAGAGGAGTGGTGTCTCAGTTCCTAAGACCAACGGGAATAAGTGTTTTATGATGGTCTGAGGTGACCCCTGTGACTCCTGTGAAAGGGTCATTCGACCCCCAAAGGGGTTGTGACCCACAAGTTGAGAACCATTGCTCTAGACTGTACTCCAACTTTCTTCCCAGACTTTCTCTACCATAGTCCAAAACTCTCTTCCTTCTGGAAGCTCTCCCACCCCTGGCCTTTCCCTCGCATGGACAGATCTCCTTCCAGAGCCTCTTTCTAAGGAGCAGGTATAGGCCAGCTGTGTCTTCTCCCCTTTCCAGATGTGCCCCCATAGCAGGGGAGCCATCATCTTCCTCCCCTTCCAGCCCCCTTCTCTCACTGCCTTTCCAGGGCACACACGCTGCTTCTCTTGGCGCTGTTTAGCACGGCTCTTGGCACATGGTCAACACTTAATCGATGCTTGTGGACTTGGCTTTTTCATTCATCCCAGTCAGTCATCAGCAAATATTTTTTCTGCCCCCACCCACTTCCTCTGAAGTGTGTTTCAATGGAAAGAATATGGGCTCTGCCGAGGACTCGGGTTCAAATTCTGTCTCTGATACTATGACCTGTGTGACCCTGTGCAAGTCACTTGACGTGGCTATGCCCCAGTTTCTCCATCTGTAAAATGAGGGGAATGGGTGGGCTCACCCTTGCCTCTTGGCCCCATGTCTCAGAGAGCTTTCTATCCCACACAGTCCTGGGGCTGCTGTCCTTGGTGTTCTCTGACACGACACACATACACACACACACGCACACACACACACACAGACCCCTGACCAGGGACCACCAGGTTCCATCACCATTCCCTGCACACATCAGTACCCCGACCTCCTAGGGAATGTGATAGACAAGAGTGCTGAACCTCGAGTCAAGAAGACCTGAATTCAAATCCAGCCTCTCACACTTACTAGCCGTGTGGCCCTGGGTAAATCACTCAACCTCTACCTGCCTCAGTTTCTGCAGCCGTAAAATGGAGATAATAGCAGCATCTTGCTCCCAGGATCAAATAAGACTATAGTGGTAAAGTGCTCAGCACAGTGCCTTGTACATAGTAGGTGCTTAATAAATGCTTGTCTCCTACCTGAAACTGGACTCATTTTCCTCATTTCTGAGTGAAACAGAGCAGGGAGCTATCCAACCACCCTCACATGAGTACTTACACACACACACACACACACACACACACACACACACACACACACACACACACATATAGACACACTGAACACTAATGCAGAGCTAAGAGCTGACCACCCCAAAGAAAGGCACTCTGAGAATATCTCTCTGTCCTCAGAATTTCCCTATACAGTATTATTGTGCACAGAACCACTCAATCAAGAAGCATCGATTAAATCTTTACTGTATGCCAGGCACTAGGCCAAGGGCTAGGTCTACTCTACACAATAAAATAAAGCTGTCCTTTATGTAGTCTAATATGGGACAAAACATATTGAAGTCAGAAGGTACAAGATAAATACAGAGTAGATGGAAGGTGATGCCAGTGAGAACGAAGCTACAGGGATCAAGAGGCCTCCTGAGGAAGTTGGTTCTTGAGCTGAGTGTGAAAGAAAGCCAGAGATTCCAAGGTTGAGAAACTGGGATTGAGAGTCATTCTGATTCTGGGGAATAACCAGCATGGAGAGAGGAAGACAGTAGGAGCACAATAATAATGATGTGCTACATAAAGGTTCTCTTCCCCACTTATTTGATCAACCATGACACGTTTTAAACCCGCTCAATCAAGATTTAACAAGCATTTGTATAGCCCCTGCTCTCATGGGTTTGTAACTTAATAGGGAGCAAGGAGACTAACAAGTCCACAACTTCCTTCCTGAGGCAAACATTTCTGTTTCCTCCGTATGTGGCACGGAGCCAGACGGAAGCACAGCAGTGATTCTCTAGCCCCACTGCCGAAGAGCCTTTTCTGTCACATTTCACCCCTCCTCCAGGGTACTCTAGAGCAGTGGTTCCCAACCTCCTAATGCCGCAACCCTTTAATACCGTTCCTCGTGTTGTGGGGACCCCCAGCCATAAAATTACTTTTGTTGCTCCTTCATAACTGTAATCTTGCTGCTGCTATGAATCTATCTGATCTGCAGGATGTATTTTCATTGTTACAGATTGAACACAACCCACAGGTTGAGAATCACTGCTCTACAGGGTGCCTCTCGTTTCTGCCATGGGGTGAAGCCCTTACCACTTGTGTTCCTCCAATTTTAGGGGTCCAAGCACTCCAGGTCCAACTAACCACTTAACGCTCAGATTAGCTTTTACAAAGGAATATTTGCTTCAAAAATATAGCAAAAAAATGTAGAAAACATTTCCTCCAACATTTAGGGGACAGATACAACCATCCTATATCCTCTCTGGGGAGGGGGAAGAGACTAGGTTCGCGGCTCCTACACTGCATTAGCCCCACCACGTTCCAGGACCAAACCCCTCCTCATCTTCCGCTCTGTGCTTGTGGCCCAGGACCCTGGCTTCCCAGGACTTTCCTGCTGGTCTGACCTAGAATCTTGGGTCCTAAAGTACCCAGAGTTCAAATTCCCAGGTGTCGGACTCTACTCCCTGAACCTAAGACCGAAAAGGATGAACAAGACAAAAACCTCAAATCCATTTCTGAGTCATAGGGCCAAATGCAAAGCCCTTTCTGGCACATTTAATACTGTCGACCATACTCTGCTAGATGCTCCCTCCTCTGGCAGTTGTCGTGACATTCTTCTTTCTTATTTCTCCTTCTACCCTGTTCCATCTTCTTTGCTCAGTCTTCATCCAAGTCAAATCCACTGTGTCCCCCATGGCCTTATCCTGGTCTCTCTCATCTTCTCCCATTTTAATGTTTCGCTTACTGATCTCGTCAGCACCCATAGGTTCAATGGTCATGTCAGTGCAAATGATCCCCAAATCTTATGTCTCCACCCCAGTCTCTCTCCTCCCATATCACCAACTGTAATCGAGAGATCTATAAGCGGATATCTCACAGACACCTCAAGCTCAAAAACAGCCAAAACAGAACTCAGTAGCTTTTCTTCCAAATCCTCCAATATTCCCAACTTCCCTATAGGTTTTTAGGGCATCTCCATCATCTCAGTCACCTGATTTGTAACCTGAGCATCATCCTTGGCTACTCAATCTCATTGACCCCCCCCCCATATTCATTCCATTGCCAAATCTTATTTCTGTACTCACATCACTCAGCTATTTCCACTTCTCTCCACTCATTCAGCCCCTGTTCTCATGGATTAGAAGGTGAGAGAAATTATTATTTCTCTCTTGCATTTAATAGATACTTATTGAATCGGGGGCAAGGTTTTTCCCCCTTTTCTGCTTCCTCATCCAGAAATCAACCAGCGTGGAAAATCTTGGACAAAGACTTACCCAGACTAAGATCTAGTTAAAAGAGTAAAAAAAAAATTATAAGTTTAAGTGAATGGGTAGATTCCTACTCATTGTCTCTAATCACACAGACCTGGGAAAACATGGATTCTTCCTTTTGTCACATAGGTGATTTAGAAATAAATAAATTTCTTTGACCAAGATTTGGGAGCTCACTGTCATATATCCCAAGAACTTCACTGGAATAAGCTCACCTAACATTATAATAGTTATTCTCTCACTAATTGTTAACCAGTCAGAGTTGATTGCCACACTCAGGATCAACGACCTTTCCAAGGGCATATAAGTGTTGAGTGGGTTCCGTGAGTGCTCTTTGGAATTTGAAAGTGTCACTGATACATTTTATTGGTAATATGCTAGCATCATTAGCAAAATGATTAATTAGCCAGAAAATACGTCTCTCAAACTTTTCAATCATCACAACAGCAGTGGGAGGCAAATGGAATAAAACATACACAGCTTCCTTCATACACCAAACATTCAACAGTAATCTATTTTTTCCTGTCTTTTTTGAATGTTTTATCTGACTACAAGTGCTTTATATGATCATAAAGCCATCCAGTTGGTCTCCCTGACTGGAGTCTCTGACAACTCAAAGCCAACCTCCATTCTGCTCCCTAGATGACTTTTCTAAAATAAGGGGTTTTAGGGACAGCTAGGTGACATAGTGAATAGAGCGCCGGCACTGGAGTCAGGAGGACCTGAGCTCAAATCTGGCCTCAGACATTTAACACTTACTAGCCATGTGACCTTGGGCAAGTCACTTAACCCCAATTGCCCTCCCCTTCCCCCTCAAGAAAGGCAAATAAATAAATAAATAAAATTTAAAAAATAAAATAAAATAAAATGAAGGATTTGATTATGGCAACTTCCTGCACAATGAGGCCCCAATGACTTCCTATCCTCTTCAGGATCAGATATAACTTCCTCTGTTTGGCGTTAAAAGCTCTTCAGAACTTGGTCCCTTCTTACCTTTCTGGTCTTCTTACACTTCAGTCCCCTCTACACACTCAGCAATCCATCTATATCAGCATATTTGCTGTTCATCAAATATAAGGTTATGTCTACTAACTCTGCCTTGGGACTGGTTCTCCACCTCACCTGGCATATGAAGCATGCCCCTCCCCCCACCTCTGGAGCTATTTTGAAAACCCAGCAGTGCCCCACCCCAACCCCCAGCTAATAGTGCCCTCCCCTATCAGATCACCTAGATCAGCAGTTCTCAACCTGTGGGTTATGTTCAATTTGTAACAATGAAAATACATCCTGCATATCAGATATTTACATTACGATTTATAACAGTAGCAAAATTACATTTATGAAGTAGCAATGAAAATAATTTTATGGTTGGGGGTCACCACAACATGAGGAACTGTATTAAAGGGTCACAGCATTAGGAAGGTTGAGAACCACTGACCAAGGTTCTACTCTCTATACATCTACCTTACTTGCTTCTAGTTATTTCCATGTGGTCTCCCTCATAAGAATGTGAACTCCTGGAGGGCAGGTACTATTTCTACCTTCCTTTGTATCCCCAGCACTTACCTTCACACTTGGCTAGTAGTAACACTTAAGTGCATGTCCTAAGGTAAAGTTTAATAGATGTAAATGTAAAGTCTTATACTTGTGTTCAAAGAATCACCTACACAAATCTAAGAAGGGAAAGATATGGTTCGATGACTTCCACTTCCACCCTACTCCATCTCCAATCTCCCAAGAAGGAACAGATGTTTGTTTCTGCCCCATTACAAGAAGGGAAAAGAGAAAGAACAAAAGAATTATATGGGATAAAATGTTTTGTGAGCTTTGATGGGATACAGGTTCTAGAAGCAATAATCAATTTAGCAGATACCTAGCCCTTAGTAACTCAGGGCTAAGGATGGAAGGTGTGAGCTCTGTTACACTGGTATAGACTTCAGAAACCCTCTTGACCTCTCCTTGAGTTTTCCTACTTGATCTGGCATTCCCCTCAATTGGCTTTTCATTATTGCTATGCCCAGTTCTGTTACCCTTAACCTTGCCTTCATTGTCTGTTACCTCCTAATTGTCTTTGACTACTTCCCAACCTTGATCTATCTAAAACCCATCCTCTAGTCACCCCAGACTACTGGCTACTCCCATCAAGATCCTCCATAGACCCATCCTCTAATCACCCCAGAGTGCTTGGCCAACCCTAGATCCCTCCCACAGTCTTTCTGTACATAAAATCTATCTTGGCTTCCATGAAGGTGCTTCAATCTGGCTGACTTACCTTAGCTTTATAAATGTTCAAATTCCTTAAGAGTCTGGCTGATAATGGTGGATCTTTAATAAATTTTGTTTTTCTCTGACTGAAAAAAGGCTTGGCCAAGTTCATTTGGGCAGAACCCATGTGTAGCTATTTTGGGGTTCCAACACCCCTAAACCTCAACACTTTCAGAGCCAAAACCAATAGGAAGTACTTCACTGGGGCTAGCAGAAAGGGGACATAAGGAGCAATTCTTTCCAGGGGCTATTCATGGAAAGCACGTGGGTCAAGCACAAAGATAATCAATGCCCTTGTGAGGAGGCTCAGACCACCCCGTATATCAACTTCAAGGGTCTGTGCACCAGGAAAGAGGAATAGACCAAAGAGAAAAATGAAACTGATGAGGATACATGCAAAAGGCTGAAACACCAAAAATATATTTAAAAGAAAAAACAAAGTATCAATACAAGTCCAGTATACAAGTAGATTAACCAGTAGAGAGAATTCTAAAAACAGAAGGACTAATGAACAAAATTCCCAAAGAAACCAAAGGGTTTTAAACAAATACTATAATATTAAGAAAAGTAACTAAATATTTTCTGACAAATGATAGAGTACTGTGACTTCCTCAAAGACCATGGATCAATAGAAAAATAAACAAATACAGAATAATTTTTAAATGAAATAAAAATCATAAAAATTAAGAAGGAATTTTGATCAAAAATTAATGCTTTCGATGCAGAAATTAGAGATAGAAGTTAAACACACAATTTGCAGAGTAATAAAAATGGAACATCCAAAGATGGAAGCCTTAAAAATGAGAACACAGCAGGTATGGAACACACACACACACACACAAAATACTAAATTGGGAGGAAAGTTGTCAGAAGAGAAGCAAAATGCAAGACCTGAATTCTGTAAAAGCCAATTTGACTCACTTTGAAGATGAGAACAGATAATTTAAAGATCATAAGCCTTTAGAAAGAACATGACAAACTGAAAAGAAAAAAAAACTTTAATTATCACAATTCAGAAAATAATATAAGAAAACAGTATAAAACTTTTGAATACAGATAAAGAATTAATCGATGACATCTACAGACTGCCAACAAAAGAGAAGAGTAGTGCTTACAGTTCAAAATCCAAACATAGAAAAACTAAATTACTAAAGAAAAAAAAACAAGAAGATATAATCAGACCTTAAACAAGATTGTTTTTTTTTAATGTAAGTAAGAAGCTTATTACTTCCAATGTATCTTCTTTAGGAAAATATATTTGCTACCTGTTAAGGATGTTTCACAAACTTAATATACAACTTTTTCTTAGAAGTTGAGAATTTAAGGAGATAGAAAAATAACTCTTTTGAGATGTTAATTAACCCTGTTCTAACCAACTTAACAGGTACATAGATTGATTTTAAAAATCCATTTGAAAGTTGAGGATGTCCTCCCTACAAAAGAATTACACATTACAAATACCTGTATTGTCCTGATACTGGAACAACTGAATTAAAAATTCAGAAAACCTTCTTCGTTGTTTTCCAGGAATTTTCCCTCTGGTTCAGGTCAGTGATTGTGCTCAATTCTTTCTCGTTCCTTATTTATACTTTTTCTGTAACTATGCAATATAAATCATCTATGTTCCCAAAGAATCCAATATTTGTTCAGTTACTAAAAGACAGAAATCACAAATTACGTATTGCACAAGTACTTAAATCACAATAAATGATTTAATGAGGCCAGCTCTAATCCCCATTCTTCTAAAGCAGAGGTCCTTAAATTATTTTTGTCATGGACTCCTTTAGCAGTCTGATGAAACAATGGACACCTCAGATGTTTTTAAATTTAAAAAAAGGCATAGTATTACAAAGAGAATAGGGTATTTAATTCAATGATATGAAATAGTGATATCAAATTTGTGAAAGGAAGAACCAATAAAGAGGAAGCAGGCTGGGGTGGTGGGCTGGTAGTGTTGGAACCTTACTCTCATCAGATATGGGTTGAAGAGGAAATAAATGCGTACATCTGAAGGGGTATAGAAGTCTTTGGGACTTACAGAGAAGTGAAAGGAATGAGGGACAGGTTAAAGGAGGGACTTTTAGAAGGAATTGTAGATTAAGATTTAGGAGGGCAGGGGAAAGGATAAGGGAGGTACTCTTAGAGGGGTGGGTAGAGTAAGGAATAGGAAAGGAAATAGAGAAGATAAGGTTAACAGTAAAAAATAATATAAAATAAATAATAATTATAAATAATAAAAATTTAAAAGATGTTTAAAAGAGACTGAGGACAACAGTGAGTAGAAAGGAGATGGACGGAAGTTAGCAAATCGTAATTATAACTTTGTGAATGGGATGAACTCACTCATAAAACAGAAAAAGGATAGCAGAATGGATTAAAAATCAAAATCCAACAATACTTTATTTATAAGAAACACATTTAAGAATGAGAGATACACACAGAGTTAAAATAGAGGGTTGTAGTAGAATTTATGATGCTTCAACTGATGCAGGAAAGGCAAGGGCAACAATTACAAAGTTATAGCTAAAATAGATTTAATTAAAAGAGATAAACAGGGTAACTACATTTTGATAAAAGGTATCATAGACAATAAAGCAATATCAATACTGAACTTAGATGCACCAAATAGTATTACACCTAAATTTTTTAAAGTTAAATGAATCGCAGATTAAGATAGATAGTAGTACTGCATTAGTGGGGGCTTTAATCTTCCCCTCTCAGAACTAGACCAATCCAACCAAGAAATAAATAAGAAAGACATCAAGGAAGTAAATACAATTTTAGGTAAGCTAGATATGATAGATATCTGGAGAGAATTAGATGGAAATAGAAAGGAGTATATCTTTTTCTCACCAGTTTATTGTACCTTTACAAAGAGAAACAGTTAAAATAGTTAAAAGTAGAAATATCAAAATTAGCCTTTTCAGATCACAATGCAATAATAATTATATTAAAAAGGGACCATGGAAACATAGATTGAAAACTAATAGGAGATTAAACAGCCTAACATTAAAGAATGAGTAGGCTAAAGAACAAATCATAGAAAAAATCGATAATTTTGTTAAAGAGAATGACAATAATGAAACAATATATCAAAACCTATGTGTTACAACAAAAGCAGTAAACAGAGGAAAATGTATATTTCTAAATCCTTACATCAATTAAATAGAAAAAGAGCACATCAATTAATCAAGTATACAATTTAAAAAAACAAACTAAAAATCCCCAATTTAACACTACATTGGAAATCCAAGAAATTGAAGGTGAGATTAATAAAACTGAGTGTAAAAATACATTGAATTAATAAAGAAAACTAAAAGGTCATTTTATGAAAAAAATAAAATAGATAAACCATTGGCTAATTTGATTTTTAAAAGACAGAAGAAAATTAAATCGCTAGTATTAAAAATGAAAAGGGTGAATATGTCACCAACAAAGATGAAATTAAAGCAATTATAAAGAGTTATTTTGCCCTATTACATGTCAATAAATTTAACAATTTGAGCA
>CM053582.1:569520780-569605605 GCA_028627135.1 Pseudochirops cupreus | reverse complement strand
GGGAAATGGTATAAAAAATGATATACACAAACATGAAATAAAGGTCAGGAGTAGAATTTATTATGTAAAAACAAAAGCAGGGATAGTAATCATAATCTCAGACAAAGTTAAAACATCAGATTTAATTAAAAGACAAAATAGGGTAATTACACTGTAAGTCATATTAATTAATAGTTTTAGACCATATAAAATAACTAGACAGTGGGAAAAAATGAGAGTATACCTTCAAAACAGACACAGGAGCTATATGAATATAAACACAAAACACCTTTTATACAAAGTTAGATTTAAATAAATGAAGTAATATTTATTGTGCAGGGGTAGGTAAAGCTAATATTTTTAAATGACAATTTTACCTAATCTATTTATGTAATGCCATCCCAATTAAATTACTAAAAAAAAAAACTATTTGAGTCAGAAAAAAATAATAACAGTGTTTATTTGGAAAAGCAGAGGGTCAGGAAATTCAAGGAAACCAGAGGGAAAGATGTGAAGAAACTAGACCTTAAACAATATTACAAGGGGAGAGCAATGTTGAAATGTAAAATGGATCATTTTAATTATTTTAAATTAAATTTTTCCTGTATAAATAAAACCTATGTAACCAAGAACAGAGGGAATAGAGAACACTGGAGGGGGGATAGAAGTCTCATACAGTCTCCCAGACAGAATGTCGTTGGGTCAGAATGTTGCTGTGGTGCAGGGAGTGATGAGCCGGCGGATTCAGAAAAATACGGGAAGTCTTGGAGATGTGAAGGAAGAGGGTATCCACCTACAGAGAAATAGGCGATAAGGAGAAATGAGTGTGATACAGTCTTATGTATTTATATTATTTATATTTATGTGTATATATGTGTATGTGTGTATATATATATATATGCTTATGGATATCTATGTATAGATATATATGTATGTCTGCATGTGTGTATGTGCAATATATCTCTGCACTTAACTGGGAAAAAACAAAGTAAAAACTGCATAGCAAAGGACAAAAGAAAACATACAAGGAAGCAGGGAAAAACTAGACAACTTTGAAAAGAACGTGTAGTATTCATTATATAGCTTTTTTTGAAATTGAAATTTATGGCTTTATATTAAATCCTCTCATGTTCTGCTGTGTACATGGAAATGTTTCTTTCTTTTCTTATTTTGTATTTAAGTTTGAAATAAATTTAAAAATTAAAAAAATTAACAAGCTTTCATGCACTGATCTCGAGAGTGTGAGGAGACTGAATCAGTTCATCAGGTTGTACACACGTTTGGAGAAATGGATGAAATCACATTTGGGAGCTGGGTGTCTCAGCACTAGATTCTGGTGCAGGATTAACTGGGTGCTAAACTAGGAGACCCAGACCAGGATTGTCTTATTGGCTTCAGCAAAGCAGCTCTGTGACTTTGGGTCTTTCTCTTAACCTTCCCCTCATCATCCTTTAGCTGCACTGTTGCGACAGCCTGGCTCCTAATGGAGTCCATGAATTCTACCTTCTTCCCTCTCCAACCCACCCTCCACATGCAAGTCTGACTATGTCATGTCTCTGCTCAGTGTCTCCCTATTACTATTAGGACAAAATGTAAATGCCTCAGCTTCAAGCTCTTGCCCATTTCACACCAACTGATGACTCCATTTCTGCATTCTCCATTCAAGCCAAACGCAGGCTTGCTGTTTATTCTTCATATATAACATCCCATCTTCTACCTCCTTGCCTTTGTAATCTCTGTCCTCTCCTGACATCAACACTTCTCAAAATCTCCAGTTTTCTCCAAGGCTCAGCTAATGTGCCACCTTCTGAAAGCTAGGTGGCACAGTGGATAGAGGGCTGCATTTGGAGTCAGGAAGACCTGAGTTCAAATTCAGTCTCAGACACTCACTAGTTTTATGGTTCTGAACAAGTCACAATCTCTGTTTACTTCATATTCCTCAACTGCTAAATGAGGAGGATAACAGCACCCCCCTGCCAGGGTTGTAAGGATTAAATGACGTACTATTTGTAAATATTACAATGCTTAGTTAGCACTAGCTATTATTATTTGTAAAATCTAAGTGGCCAAATGGAATTGGGGGGGGAGGGGGCCTATACATTGACCCCAAACAGTGGAAGGAACATGGCTGGCTGAAGCTCAAGCCAATGTAGAAAAGAGATACCCATAAATTCCTCCAGGAGCACTAGCACCTTGAGGAGCTGGAGAGTTAGTACGGGCTGAGAGCAAGAACAAAAGAGAACTTCCCACGATAGGATTACCAGAGAGCTTGGACTTTAGAGTGCCTTATGGTGTTTTCTTGCTCATATCAATGAATTCATAGTAAATTTCCCAAGACCATCCATTCTCCAAGTAAAATTCAAATGGTTGAAGTAAAATTCCTATATAGAGAGATAGAGATACAATTACACAGATTTTCCATCGCCCCTTCATTCTAGGGCATGGTATACCAAAACCACCTTGTATTCATTTTGTATGGGGCCTGTAAGTATTCAGTGAAAACTAGTACCTCTGGTGTGAGGGCTTACCAAGCCCTTTTCAGAGCTGCTTATCTACCTTCTGTATCTAACCAGTCATCCAGCTCTCCCCTGTGGCTCCAAGAAGCTGCAACACGTGCAGTGGCCACACCCTGGTAACTATTTTGACAGATGGACTAAACTACAGACCTCAAACCAATGGGTGATTTGGGAAGGGGTCCTACCCCAAGCATGTGAAGACTTCTTCTAGTGGAAGAGGTGGATGTGAACAATTTGTTCCAATGGGCCATGAAGGCAGCTGAAGTAGGTGCTCTGGAGCGCTTAAAGCTTGGTTAGACATCGAAGATTCAAAGGTCATCCACTGCATCTCTGGTCATCATCAGTCATCGTGACTTTCATCTTCCCACTGGCCTCTGACAACTCCAGAAGAGAGAGTAAGGCTCCTGACTCTGTGCAACTCTGCTGCATTTAAATCCAATTTATGCACTAGCTAAAAGACATCACCCATACCATTTTACCATTTTTACCTACCTCAAAGTCCTGTGGCAATGAACTGGTGATGAAGCAGCAGGTGAAGACTCCTTGGGAGCTATGGTTATACAGACAGCCTAGGTCATAGTGTGTCTTCTCACTGGACCAAAGCAGCAGTGGGCTTAGGCAGCCCCCTGGATGTTTGAGCAGCCTCTTTAAAGGACCTCACCATCACCTCCTGGTGCGAGAAAGCAGCTAAAAAAAGTGCCTTAAGAATTGTCTGTTTTACCCAACCCTGTCCTGCCCACCCCGTGGCAGGCAGGGATCCCACCCTGTGATCAAAACACACACCAAAAAATGTGTAAAATTTTTTGCAAAGATGATTCTATTTACCATCAGTACATGGAATGTACTCACACCTGTGGACAACTCTAAATCCAGTAGACCTAAAAAATGAACAGCTCTTGTTGTAAGAGAACTCAGCAGGTATCATATCCAAATAACAGACCTGAGCAAAACAAGGGCAAATTAAGGGTGGCTTAGCAAAGCCAGAGCTGGATACATGTTCTTCTGGAGTGGCTACAGTGATGGGGAGCACCCGTGAAATTGGCATGGATTTCACAATCAAAACCAATCTAAATCAACAAGCTTGTATCATTGCCAAAAGGAGGGAACAATAGACTCATGACAATGCGATTATCGCTTGTAGGAAAGTGGTCCGCCACCATCAGCAGTGCCTACACTCCCTCCATGATGAACCTGGATGACGGCAAAGAAAAATGTTATAAAGACCTGGAGACTCTCATTATCAATGGGCCGAAAGAGGACAAGCTTATAATTCTGAGTGACTTTAACGCTAGAGTAGGCTCAGACTACCAGATTTGTTGGAGTCCTTGGGAGAAATAGAGTGAGAAAGAGCCACAGCAACTTACTACTGAAGACTTGTCCATCTCATGACCTTCTCATCTCCAAAACTGTCTTCCATTTACCTAAATGCAAGAAAACATCATGGATGTACTTTCACAGGAAACACGGGCATTTAACAGACTGTCACTGTAAGGAAAAGAGACTGTGAAGACTATGAAGGAGGCATGTGAAGCAGAGTGATGGACTGGTCATAGTCATCTTAAACATACTAAGTGGCATTTTACTCAATGCCGCCTGAATACAATGTTTGCTTCCATATATCTCCTGCCCATGCCAAAAAGCACACAGTCATGAAATAAGGGTGGCTCTGGAATTAGATCAAGAGGAATAAAGGAAAATTGGAGAAAATGCAATAATTTGCTGGATGTCCTCTCAGTCAGTCGCTGGTGGGAGTCCCTGACTGTCAGCACTAGAGAGAATCTTTTATAAGAAACCTTACTTGATGCTTCTCAATAGCTGATGTCTTCCTACCCAAACCATCTTGTATTTAATAACTTTCCACTAATCTGTATTTATTCCCTTTATATATATTCTATATATAGTTATACATACATGTGATACAATATATTGATATACAATAGCTAACATTTATATAGTGATCACTCTGTGCCCTCCCTTTCTAAGTTTCTTCAGATTTATTTTGTCTTGATTCTTCATATACTTAAACACATACATGGGACATAGTCTTTCCATCTTTATACCCTCAGAACTCAGCATAGTGGCTGGAACATAGTAGGCAATTCACAAATGCTTGTTAATTCATTGTTTGAGGCCAAGATCACACAAATGATGGTGGTAATTTGAACCCAGGGTTTCTGATACCAAGCCCAGAGCTCTTCTCACTATAGTACCAGCTGAGCATCGTCAGCCACTTTCAAATCATGTAGTAGGTCAGGCTACAGTTCCCAGAGCTTCAGGGGTGGTTTGCAGTGTTTCTGGGACAATGTCATGGTTTTCCTATAGAGTATAACTTCGCTCCTTTATGCCACAACTTTCAAGCTATGGAGAGAGTAAAACGATTATATTGCCCAGTGCTGCCTTGTCCTAAGATGTGGGCAAAGCAAAAAGAGGTAGCCTTCATTTTTCTGTATCATTTCATAAGGACCTTAAAACTACACATCAAGAAGGAATGGTCTAACTGTTCCCTTTTCTCTCAGTGACCACATTTCTTCTTGCCTACATCCCTATGGTGTCAACCTTGGGGCACCGGTGTTTACTATTTTTGAGTACACTGTCTTTTCCAATTAAATGTATGGCATCATGGATGCCATTATAATGACTTGCCTAACTGACAAATATTATATTAGTTGGATACAGCCCCTGTCACAGAATTATAGAATCTCAGCTAGGGAAGAAACCCCAGTGGCCATGTGGCTCTGCTTGTAACTGAATAGGAATTACTGCAGCTAAAGGTTTGTTTCCCAATAGCAACATGAAAAGCTGTATTGAGGAAAACAATGGGATAGAAGAAAAGACAGCTCTCCAGTTCAGGACAAGTGGGGTAATGAAAATAGATGAAAAGGGAATAATATATTAGGAAAGTTAGTAGGGGTCAAAAAGAGGATCTTATATTTGATCCTGGTAGCAGAGAAGGAAAGAAGGAAGAACCACTCAATTCTTGCTTTTGCTTTCTCTATGAAGAGTAATTTTTCATCTCAAAGAACAAGCCAGGTCCTATAGTCACTATTCAAAATTAGTAGGAAAATAACCAACTGGCAACCCACCTGCTTTCAATAAAGTCATTGTGCTCCAATTGTAGGAAGCAATTGAACCACAATGACTCCATCTTGTGGCTCAATTCCAAAGCCAGCTTGGTTCCCTTTCCAAACTAGCTATTCAGTTATGGGCCTAATCCAATTTCTGTGTTGTGAAAAAAAAACTTTATTGCATTGTTTGAATCTACCCTGAGTGGCTGGGAAGATAGACCACCCCTACTGGTTGCTTAGAGACTCTTAACTAGGGACCTGGGTTATGCTGAGCAGAAATACAGTCAGATACAAAACCTGATGAAAGCAGTTTTCTCAATTATGCATCTCAAGTAACCAATATGTCTTATCTGGAAACTGGCCCCATGATGGTCAATCAGTTACTGCTTTCATGGTCCTTTGATGGAATGTAGATACTTATAGGGAGTTGGACATCTCTTTCTCTGATTTCAGGTAGTTGTACCTTTTTTTCTCTCCCTCTACCAACTCAGAAAGCACTAGACTTTCCTCCAATTAGACATTAGATTACCTAATTTTATTTCCTAATTGTTTTCTTTTAATTAATTGGTCTTATTTGAGTAATGGTTTTAATGCATAAAAATCTATCTTCCTCTAAATTCAGGGTCCAATGCCAAAGCTAAGGAATTCTGGTGCCAATTCATTATGCATTTGGCATGCATTGCATAATAAATTTATATGCCTAGAAACTCAAACCTCAGTTACCTCAGTTACTTCAATTTTTGCCTTCCACAATGAGCGATAGCCTAGACTGAAAGAACTACTTGTGATTTTTTTCAATAACATAGAAATGGGGCTGTGTTTTTGTAGGATTACAGAAGGGCCAATGTCCAAATGTTGGAAAGAAGGGGAGGGAGTAGAGCCTGTAAACAATAGACCTGTGAATCTGAGTTTGATTCTGGTAAAATCCTGGAGAGTAATATTACAAGGATGGCTAATGAATACCCCAAAAGGGAAGCAATGACCACAAAAGGTAAAAAAGGGTCCTGCCAGCTACCCTCATTTATTTGTTTGACAAAGTCATTACACTGATAAATCAGGGAGGTATTGTTTGTGCAAGTTTTCAACAAAGCCTTTCATGATGTTCTTTTGGAAAGGATACAGATATGGGTTAAGCAAATATACAGTTAGGCTTACCTGTGCCTGTTTGAATGGTTGACCCCAAAGTCATTGTCAATTTTGGGTTTTAAAAATCAATTTCCCAAGGTCAAAGGGGAAGTATGACCAGATAGCAATTTGTTTAAGTGGAACACAAACTTAATGTAAACCAACACTATGTTAAAGCCATTAAAAAAACGTATTCCATCTTAAACTGCCCAATGGAAGGCATAGCATGGAACACAAATGAAGTCACAGTAGTTGTCTGCTCTACCCTACTGAGACTCATGAAAGAGCACCCAAAGAAAGACAATTAGGATAGGAAGGTCCTCATCATCACACCATATAAACACTGATTGAAGGAATTAGAAAAGGGGGAAAAAAAGATGATGGGGCATAGACTTTTGTCATGTATATGTAACTTTTGAGGACAGAATGAGGAGCATCTCTACCATAGACCCAAAAAGTGGTGAATAAACCCTCACTTGAAAACTACAGGGAAGGAAAATGCACTGCCTTCTCAGGCAGCTGATTTCATGTTCAAATACCTCTGGCCATTGTATAGATTTTATTATGCCTTACTAAGTGCTAGGCACTGTGCTAATGAAGTCAAAAATAGTCCCTGCCCTCAGGGGAGTCACAGCTTAATGGGAAGGACTACATGCAGACAGCTACCTACTGCATGCACACAGACTATGGAGAGGGTAAATTGTCAGCAATCTCAGAGGGAAGGCAACAGCAGGAGAATTACTGGGGTAAAGTCTCTTGAAGAGCAGGGATTTAAGTTGTATTTTCAAAGTCAGGGAAACCAGGAAGCAGAGATGAGAAGTGATCGAATTCCACCTATGGGGAATCACCAATGAAAAGATGCGAAAGTGGGAGACAAAGCATCATAGGTGAGGAATGGTAGGTAGGACAGTATGGGCAAATTGTAGGTGTTGAGAGGGGAGTAATTTGCAAGAAGACTGGAAAAGTAGGAAGGGCTCAGCCTGTGAAGAGATTACAATGCTAAACCAAAGAGACTCTATCCAGTTTCGAACTATGCCTAAAGGGCTATAAAACTGTACATAGCTTTGATTCAGATATACCACTACTAGGTGTAGATCCCAAAGAGATCATAAAAAAGAGAAAAGGCTGGGGGTAGCTAGGTGGCACAGGGAATTTCAAATCTGGCCTAAGACACTTAACACTTACTAGCTGTATGACCTTGGGCAAGTCTCTTAACCCCAATTGCCCTGTCTTCCCCCCTCCAAAAATACAAAAAGAAAGAGAGAAAAGGACCCACATTTACAAAATACTTATATCAGCTCTTTTTGTGCTGGCAAATAACTGTAAATTGAGAGGGTGCCCATCATTTGGGGAATGGCTGAATAAGTTATGGTACTTTAATGTAATGGAATATTATGGTGCTATAAGAAATAATAATCAGGCAGATTTCAGAAAAACCTGGAAAGACTTACAGGCACTGATGCTGAGTCAAGTGAGCCAAACCAAGAGAACATTGGACATAGTAACAGCAACATGGTGCAATAATCAACCATGATAGACTTAGTTCTTCTCAGCAATGCAATGATCCAAGACAATTCCAGAAGACTCATGATGGAAAATGTTACCCACATCTAGAGAAAGAGCTGTGGAGTCTGAATGCAGATCAAAACATGCAATTTCCACTTTTTTCTGTTTTTTGTTTTTCCTTTCTTGTGGTTTTCCCTTTTGTTCTGATTCTTTTTTTTCAAAACATGACTGAAGTGGAAATATGTTTAACATGATTGTGCATGCATAACCTCTAACAGATTGCTTGCTGTGTTGGGAAGGGGGAAGGAAAAGGAAAGAGGGAGGAAAATTTGAAACTCAAAATCTTAAAAAAATGAATGTTGAAAACTATCTTTACATGCAATTAGAAAAAATAAAATATTAAGTACGAGAGAGAGAGAAAAAGGAGGAGGAGGAGGAGAGAGAGGGAGAGAGAGATTCTTTTTGATCCTAGAGGGATTACTATAAGAACTTCAGTAGCCTTCCTACCAGACTAAATGAAGAAACTCTGGGAAGCTCAATCACCTTTCCAAAAGAAGACCGCCAGGAATGACCAAAAACCCCTTTCTTGACAGCCAAGCAAGATTACCAACCAGTTGCTAACTTCACAGGTGTCTTCCCCAAACTTCCCTGCCCAGAATGAATCAGTCCCCTTGTACAAATTCTTCAACCCCTTTCTCTAGTTACTTTCTTGCTTGATCCAGACAAGAATTCAACCAAAGCTCATAAGATTTTATTGCTTTGGGGTGCCCCCTTCCAAGCAGGCGCTCCATTAAGATGGCTTGTTTCATTTTTTCTGTCTTAATATATTTCATGTATCTTCCTAAGGAAGCTTGGTATTCCAAACCTTATTAAACTTTGATCAAGACACTTGGCAATAAGAGTGGGATATGGAAGGCAGTAAGGAAACATTACTTGAAGGTGACTGTTTATTGCTTGTGCTTTCTGCTGGGCTGACTACCTGTCCATCCACAGTGGGCTTTAAAGGCCAGCCCGCGGTCTGCTCAGGAAAATCCAGTAGCTGGTCCTTCTGAGATTCAAACTGATTAGGCTATTTCTGCAGATGAATTAGCTTAAAGATACCCTCCTCCACTCCAGTCTGAATTAAATGTCTGAGTGGGAGGCCTCTCTGAGCATGAGATTCCCGAGATCCAGGGAAGAGATACTTGCTAGACTTCATCGTGCGTCTTCATGGACTTTAAAATGCTCCCTGGCCGAGATTCCACATGGCCTCCCTAAATAAGTTTAGGCAAGGTAGGGAAGGTAAAATGAATAGGCCTTGGCAACAGCTAGGATATGGGGAATGAGAGATAGTAAGGAAGCCAGGATGACTCCTAAATTGAGAGCCTGAGCACCCAGGATGATGGTGTTACCTCTACAGTAATAGGAAAATTAGTTCTAACAGGAATGGCTACACCCAAAGTCACTGGCCCTAGAAAATCTGTTAAATTCTCTGGCGTAATGGGCCTTCAGGCAGTAGAATTCTAGTACCCTTACACTTCCTGTGAACTCCCCTGACTATGCCTCACTGGAGTCTCTCAGTTACACATTCAGAACATCTCCTACCCAGGAGCTTCTGATCTCAACAGCTTTTCCTGGCTGCTACGTGCTACACACTTCTCAGGTACCAAATTCTGTTTGCCTTCTTTGTCTTCTGTTCCTAAGAAAGCCATTGAGCTATAAGAGTCTAAGGAGCAGCTACTTCAAACCTGGGAAGGGGCTGTGTCGACCTAAATTTTGGGGCCAGGGATTCCATTTACTTCATGGATAGCATTGCCCTGATGAGACTTAAAAGGAACCAAATGGCTGGTGGTCATCTTGCACCCTCTTATGATCTCCTTGCTTCTGCCAAAGCTCAAGCCTGGCTCAGTGCAGTTGGCCCAGCTGTGGGGGCTGGAAGGTCCTTCAAGCTCCCCAAAGCTTGAGGAAAGGCCAGAGACCCAAGTGTTTCCAACTCCAGTGCAATACCTAGTGGTTTTGTCTTTGAGAGAGAAGTAGTATCTTTGGGATTGGCCCAGGAGTTATGAACTTTCCTTAGCCCCCTTGCTAAAGACCTGCAAACCGGGATCATCCACACACACATTTCCCCAAGGCTCTGTCTAAGCCACACTTAAAGCTAATTTCTTCCCATGGTATAGGACCTCGATCAACCCCAGGAAGAGAATAAATCTTGTTCGGGTTTGTTTTTGTTTTGTTTGGTACTCTGATTTGGTTACTCTGGCTTAACTGCAGGTGCTCTGGAAGAATAGGTTGCTAACACCTACACAGAGCTTACTATAGGAATCACCATGGGATGCCTGATGCATTGCATCATGACTTTAATCACCTGCTGGTGCCACCTAGAGCCTCCTACATGCCACAGTTTGGACCACAGAGTCTCAGGCCAGAGGACCGCAATCTCAAGCCCCCACCCCCCCAATTCTCCCCATACCTCTATTGTTACCATCCTTGCCCCCTATTTAGATTGTAACTTCCAGTATACTACCACCCATGTATGGACTGGAGGAGGAGGGAAAAGGGTCTGTGTGCCCTGAAGAGACCTCATCCTGCTTCTGGATCAATACAACTGGTCACTTGCTTTCCTTGTTTCTATTTTCTCCTCTGTGCCCTGTTTCCTCTTAATGAACTTTTGATAACACAACCTTATTAAACCTGTATTGAGACAACAACATGCCAGGTCTTAACATTAGAAAAATCCCTTTGGCGGCTGAGTGGATTGGGAAGAGGCTTGAGGCAAGGAGATCAGACTGGAGTCTATTCCAACAGACCAGGTAAGAGGTGATGAGGTCCTGAATCGAGGTAGAGGCTATGTAAGTTGAGAGAAGGGGGTATATATTAGAGATGTGTATAGATAGAAAAGAAAAAGATTTGACAGATTATGAGATTATGTGGAGTGGGTGAGAGTGAGCAGTTGAGGATGACCCCAAGGGTATAAACCTGGAAGACTAGAAGAATGATGATACCCTCATCAGTAACAGAGAAGTCTGGGGGAAGGGTGAGATCTCACTTCATCCATTTTCCTGCTCCACTGAAGGATCTAAAATGCCCATTATGTTTGCAGAGCAAGCTGAAACCATGCTTGAGTTTTACAAACAGACTTATTAGTTGGGCTTTAAGGCATTAGGATTGCACAATTTAAAATGTCATATTCCCTGTTTTGAAAGAACCCTCTCCTTAGCTTGTCAGCAATTATGATTGATTCTTTATTTGTCCATAGATATGAAGTAAACCCTCAACTGGTAACAGTTCTGCTATATGCCCATTTTTGTCCATTCCAGAGGAACCAAGATGGTACATAAGGGTTCAGGTACTAGTAAGTTGTACTTCTAAGGAGACAGCAAATAGAAGAGGAAGGTGAGTTCAGCTCCTCCCAGAGACAAATGGGTCCATCTTTTTGTAAGAAAGACTAGGAGGCACGTGGTCAGAATGAGTTAAAGAGACATAATGCAAGAGACACAGAACATGGTTTTATTTGTTAGTTGTTTTTTTTTTTTTAAGGTAGATCAGGATCAGGAGGAAGATCAGAGAAGAGACTACATTCAGGCTGAATTTCATAAGATGGAAAAGTAGAAATCAATGCAAATTTGGACCCAATTCAAAAAATTCAGCTTTACTAAAGTACAAAATGGAGGTGATGTGGTGAGACAGGAATTCATGTAAACAAATGTGTTGAGGTTTTAGTGGATTCTCAACTCAATCTAACTCCACAGTGCTACTTGACAGGAGTCATGATGAGATATTTGGGGGCCGCAAAAGCCGCATCCTGCCAAGGGCACAGGGGCCCACGATCCTCCCACAATCTGCTCAGGTCAAGCCACAATTCTTGGGGACCATGTTTAAGGAAGAATTTAAACAAGCTGGAAACTACCTCCAAGGAGCAAACAGCCAGGGTAGTGAGAGGCCTGGGGCCTGAGCTGGTTGGGGACCAGGTAAAGGAACTGTGTTTGTTGAACCTTAAAAAGGAAAGGCTGAAGACATCCATGACTGTTGTTTTAATGGATTTGAAGGAGCTGGTGAGGAGGATTCTATCTGCTTTGCTTAGCCATAGAGGACAGAGCCAGGGACAGTGGGAGGAAGAAGCAGATAGTCGTTGTTCTGTTCAACCTATGGAAGATAAAGCCAATCCCAAAGTGTGATGAGCTGCTTCTACCCTTCACTTGAAATCCCAAATTGAAGGCTGAGTGACTAGCTCTTTGGAAAGGAGGGTGTAGAGGGGATGATCATACAAATTGCATGGAAGACAGGCCCTCAGGAGCAGCTAGCTGGCATAGTAAATAAAGCACTGGCCTGGGCAGGAGGACCTGAGTTCAAATTCGGCCTCAGACCTTCACCTTTACTAGCCCTGTGACCCTGGGCAAGTCACTTGACCCTGATTGCCTTGCCAAAAAGCAAAGAGGAAGAGAGGGCCTCTAAGTCTGATTCAGAGACACAAACTTAGTGCTAAGCACTACTATTCAATCAACCAGAGAAGTATTGTGTACCAGATCCAGAGAATACAGAGACAAAACCAAACAGCCTGTGCCTTCTACAAAATAACAGAACCACACATAAAAATCGTGTACACATATACACGCATACACATGCACACGCACACACAAAGTATGACATAGTTTCAGAGAAGAAAGGAAACAAGCATTTAAGTGTTTACCATGTGCCAGACACTGTGCTAAGCGCCGTGCAAATATCTCTTCATCTGATCCTCTGTAATGATACCGGGATTGGAAGATCTTCCTTGCTCCTTGAACTTGCTGATGTAGCAGGAAGGGGTGGAGCAAGAGAAAGCCAGAACCAAGCTAGCGTCTAAGCCGTGGTGACTGGAAGCAGCGGCAGTGGCAACGGCAGCAGCAAACTCCTTTTCCTTTGGGCCTGCCAGAATCTCTGCCAAGGACTCCTGCTGAGGACTGCCAGGGACAGGAACTGCGGGGGGCCGGAGCTGCTGGGAGCAAGCTGCCTGGATGCTGAGCAGTTGTCGTGAGTGAGAAAGGAGGATCTTTGCCTGAGGTAGCCTGTTCTGCTTTGAAGGCTTGAGAATGTGGATGTTTACTACTTTAACTACATGTGCCAACTTCATAACTACTGTGTTGGCTTTGACTTTCTGGTTTTGGGACTCAGTTTTCTGGTATTTAAATAAATGCTCTAGCTATATTTCTCATGTAGAGAGCCTGCTACATTTTGTGATTAATAACCATATCAGCATACTTACAGTTACTATAGACATTGTGAATGCTGCATTGCTGATACATCCTCACAAAGCCCTGAGAGGCAGGTCCTACTATGACCCTCATTCTACATCTGGGGAGAGTGAGGCACAGATTCGGTGACTTGCCTAGAGTCACTCAAATAGTCATTGTCTGAAGACAGATTTTAATTCAAGTCTTCTTGCCTCCAGGCCCAGCAATCCATCCACTATACCACCTATTTGCCCTTAGGGCACAGCATCTTAGGGATCCTGAAAGGTCTCATGTGGAAAGTGGCTTTTAAGCTAATCTTTGAAGGGCACTAATGATTCTAAAAGGTAGAGATGAGGATGGAGGACATTTTAGACACAGCAGGCAGCCAGTGCAATAACAGGGAAACAGAAGAACAGCAAAAGGTCAATTTGGCTAGAGTTTGACTGGCCAATAGCTTGGCTTGTCCTGTGTCAGAGACAAAGCCCTCACCCCAATTCCCCTCCTCTGCCTGTTCATTTCTACATCTCTAGAGAATATTTCAATGTTAGGAGATGAGATGTCCCCAGCTCCTCGTTTTCCCTTATAATAACAGGTACTCATACTTTATCATTGTGTTTATATCCTTGAACAGCAATCTACTGGGGAATGGATTTCGGTGACATGTGTCTGTGTACATATACACATATATGTTGTTTTAAACATGTCAGAGAAATTTGACATATTTTTTCCTCTTCCACTCTTCTTCACTTCTAGGTGCATTAATTTTGTTTCTGGAGAAGATTTTCAGTTTAATGTTATCAATTTATGTATTTTATTACTTGTAGTTGCCTTTATCTCTTGTCTGGTTTTAAGAATAAATCTTTTACCCACAGCTGTAACAGGTATATGATCTAATTCTATTTTTAATGTTATGATTTTTAATATCTCATTTATTTGGAATGTATTATGGAATATGCTATATTAGTCTAATTTTTACCAATTGTTTTCCAGTTTATCAGGTTTTATCCAGTAGATAGTTCTTTCCTAAGTAGTTTATGTTTTCTGGCTTAAGGAACACTGGATTATTGATTTCCAGTATTTCTGATTCTCCTTTGTTTAGTCTGTCCCAGGGGGTCTACCTCTATTTTTTTTTTAAATCCACACCAGATGGTTTTGATGACTGCTGCTTTATATATAGTTTGAGGTCTTAATTCTACCTTCATTTCTACCTCTTTTCATAATTTTCCTTCATATATGTATCTTTTATTTTTTAATGAATTTTAAAAATTGCTTTATCGAGATTAATAAAGTAACTCCTTGATAATATGATTGATAAAGTATTAAAATATACATCAAGTTTGGTAGAATTGTCATTTCTATTATATTGGCATGACACAGTCATGAGCACTGAATATTCCTCTATCTACCCAAGTTGTTCTTCATCTTTTCAAGGAGAACTTTATTATTGAATCTATGCAAATATTTTGTGCATTTTGTAGTTATTTTATTCCCTGGAATTCTAACTAAATCATTGTCATCAGCAAATAGGGATAGTTTTATCTCCTTCTTACCTGTATGTATGCTTTGATATTTTTTCTCTTGTCTTATTGCTGTTGTTAGCTTTCATAGAACTATACTGATTAATAATGAGTTCAGTGGGCATACCTGCATTAATCCTATATTTATTGGAAAAGTATCTCTCCTGCATATCATGCTTACTTTGGCTTTTAGATAGAGACTTCTATGGTATAAAAAGTTCATGTCTATAGGGTTTTAGCATAAATGGGCACTGTAGTTTGTCAAAAGCCTTTTTTTCTATACATGTTGAAATAATCATATATTTTTTGAACTTTTTTAAAAATACAATTAATTACATAGTTTTCCTAATGTTGAACAAACTTTACATTTCTGATATAAATCCAGATTAGTCATGATGAAAGAATTATTGGATGAACGGCTATAGTTAGTTTGACAGGATTTTATTTAAAATTTTAAAATCATGATTCACTAAGTACATGTTTAGTTCATTGAGCGTCTGTGTTTTTAGTATATCATTTTTCCCTTGAGGTCTGCTTTGGCTGCATCCCAGACATGTTGACATGTTGTTTCATCATTATTATTTTCTTGTACATAATAGTGGATTATTTCTGTGGTTTGTTCTTTGACCGAATCGTTATTTATGGCTTCATTGCTATGTTTCCGTTTGGCTGTGTCTTTTGTGTGTGCTCCCCGAATTGGTTACTCGCTTTGACTGTCATGCTCTGTAAAGGGTGCATTTATTATTTGGTCCTCATTACATTTGTTTGTAATAGCTCTGTACCTTAATACGTGGTCAGTTTATATGAAAGTTTCATATAGAACTAAGCAATATGTATGTTTTTTAACAATCCTCTTTAGAAGATTTCACAACTGTTAACTCCGGTTCTTCCAATGATGTGTTTAATTATATATTTTCATCTTTTCTTAGATTTGACTAAAACTTAATGAGAGACACTAAAATCTCTTGCCATTATTGTATTACTGCCCATTTCTATTTTGCAGTTCAGTTAATTTTTCCCTTGTGAATTTAGATGCTGAGGCATTTGGGACATATAAGTTTAATATCGCTATTGGCTTGTTATCTTTAGGCATAAAGTGGTTTCTTTGTGGAGGTAGTCTTGTCCTGACGTACCCATGGAAGGCAGGCTGTCACTCACAAACCCAGATCTGAAGGAACAGTTTGATCTCATTACAACAAACTCCCTTTTCTGCCTTGTGCAGTAAACTCTTCTCATCATTAAAGAAAACAAGCTAGAGAATTTTACCTCCTTCATTAGTCTGAAGGATGACAAGACCCTATAAGATTGATTCCAGGCCTCCTTTTCCCTACCTTGCTCTCTTACACCGTGGAATAGTGTGTGAGACAATCAGAGAACATGGACGGAGAGGGAGATAACAGAAACAGTGCTTTTGTTGTTTTCGGTTGTATCTGACTCTTTGTGACCCCGTTTGGAGTTTTCTCGGCAAAGATACTAGAGTGGTTTGCCATTTCCTTCTCCAGCTCATTTTACAGATGAGGAACTGAGGTAAACAGGGTTGAGTGACTTATCCAGGGTCACACAGTTAGTCGGTGTCTTAGGTCAGATTTGAACTCAGAGATGAATCTACCTAATTCTAGGCCTGGCGCTCTGTGCACTATGGTGCCCCCTAGCTTTCCTATGGGAAGCAATTACAAAGGATTTTTTTGCTCTGTAGAAGCTTTTGGACTGTCCTTTAGGTTCAGCTTGAAATACAGAAAAGTTTATGAAGGTGAAGAAGTCAGTTCATTCCTAAAACGGAGACCTTTTATATACAAACGAATAATTTTATTCAAATGCTGAAATAGTACTCTATGTTGGACTACCAACTAGCTGCTGAATCTCCGTGTATATGTATGTAGGTATTCAGGATGGGTGGCAGTTGGTCTCTGTAAAAAGCAGCTACTGTCGGGGTTAGTTACTGATTTCAATGCTAGTTACAAGACACTGTCTGAATTCTCTTGGAAGAATTTCTCATGAATTTTGCTAGCCATCTCAAGATGGTTTCTCAAGAGGGACTGGGGCACTTACTTTATAGGAAACAGTCTAAAGAGATTCTGTAAAGCACAGGAGATCCAACAACATCTTGAGACTTCAGGGGAAATGGAACAACAGAATAAAAATTTTGAAATAAATAAAATAGCAAAAATTTGTGCTCAAACTGAATCTTAAAAGGCAGATGTTTGCAACCAATCAATCCAAACACATCTATTAAGCCCTCACCATGTGCCAGGCACAGAGTGGGGGGAGGGGAACAAATACAAGCTATGAAACAGTCCCTGATCACAAGGAGCTTCCTGTGGGTAATGAGCCCATATTATAAAAGTATATAGAATATGTATAAAGTGAATAAATATTAAACATATACAAAGTGGTTAAAGCCAAAGTCATTTAAGTGGAAGCTGAGGGAGACAGCAAGAATGACTTCATGCAGTAGATGGTGCTTCTGCTGCATCTTAAAGGAAAGGACATCTGACGAGGAGAGATAAAGCGGGGGCGCTTTTCATGCATGTGAGATGGTCAGTGCAGGCACGGGGATGGAAGATGAAGCATCATGTGTGTGGACCAGAAAAAAAGACCAGTTTGGCTTGATCTAATGTGGAAAGTGGAGTCATGTCCAGCAAGGTTGGAAAAATAGGGCATGGAGGGGTATAAATGCTAAGCAGAGTTCCTAGAGACAAGGGAAAGCTAATGGGATAGATTCAGTCAGGTCAGGTAATAATGCCAAAGTTTTGCCTGTAGTTCTCATGTACGTAAGGTCTCCCACCCCCCAAAAAACTGGATTTATTTCATGTGAGATCTTAATGGTCAGTCAGTTCTCTCACCTACAACTGTTTGGTGACATTGTCTTGAATTAGTGTGAAATATGAATGAAACATGTCCAAGTCTCCACAGATAGGTATGAGCTGCTCATTCAGAGAACAGGAGCCCTGCTATTGCAGTCAGTGGGTCCATAAGAAGATTTGCCAACAAAAATCCTCAATGGAGCCCAACTGGAAGGGGCCATACTGAATTATTTTTACCACCAATAGTGCAGTTCATTACCACAGACTTGTGCATTGGATTCATATTCATCAAACTGCAAGAAGATATCAGCTCCACTAGACTCATCACACATGAAAGACCCCTCCTGGCTGACGGCATGCCTGGGGCTTGGAAGTGAGGGAGCTTTAGTGTAGTAGCACTGACACACACTTCTACTAAGGAAGCAGGCTGTGTCAATGCAAAGTGAAGAGAGTCCTATTGTGCTACAACAACCTTACTATGCTCTCACAGAAAGGAATACATTCCTTTCTTACTTCCTGGTCCCAGGAAAGGACATGGCTAGTAGCCTTTTAGCTGGGCCTTTGAGGAGAGAGCAATAACCAGGCAATTCGACCAGAAATTTGTAAACCAAAATAAGACTTATTGAGTTTGCCAGCAAGGGTGACTCTCCTGCTCTGGTGAAGTCATACCATTCAGAGAGGGAGCAGGGTTTTTATAGGGCCTCAGAGGAGAAGGGGTGGGGTATCTATTCTGAGAACTCTAGGACAGATCTTCATACCTGTTTGCCCATCAAACACAGGATATTGAGGTTAAGCTAGTTCTTGGAATCAGGGGGCAAAACAGGACACACGGACACTTTATTCCGGGCTTCTTGCAATTTCAAGTGCAGGGTGTGTCAAAGGGCATAATGAGAGAGGGCCGTACAGTGGGCATTATCATGACATTACCAGGATGGCTCAGTTAGGACTCACAGGACTCATTTGAACTATGCTGTTGTGGTCACCTGAATTATAGATGGAGCAGAATTATTAAAATGACTGGAAGAGTACTTTCCTCTTGTTGTCACAGCAATGTCAGAAGTTTAACAATTTCCAAAAGCTGTGTGTTTTACCTTTTCCTATAACTATCCAGAGGATTCTTAGACAACTTGTTGTCTTCTGTTGGTAACATTTCCTCATGCCAGTGCTTCACATAAAGTAGCCCTCTAGAGTAATTTAATAGTCTAAAACCAGTTTTATCATATCTGACTCTTGGAGTTCTTGCTGCTAAAATGGCCTGAGAAATTCTCCTTGCTGACTGACAATAAAGAAACATATAAATGGACCTCTGATAGATCTGCTGTTAATGCAAGAATTATCTCCTTCATTATTTCTTTTAACAACTAGCTAACTCCAAAAATATTATGTTACATTATTGTCAGCCTCAAACATTCATTTATGCTATTTGGCTTAATGCTTTGGGGGAATTACACTTTGTGGGTAAGTTTGATGGGCTGTATATGATAATTTACAAAAACCTTTTCAAAGAAGGGAGTCTGGAGAAAGACTGTGAGCAGTCTTGCCTGAAAAATGGCAAAAATTGGTGTGGGAATATACACGTATGTATTTATATATGCATACATACATATATGAATGTGTGTGTGTTTAAGTGCCATGAGTGCAGTGAATAAGTGGAACATGGAATTGAACTGTCAGCATTACTATACTGAGCTGCTTTCATCATCAGCCACAGTAGAACCACCACATCCAGACTATAATACCTTAGTCCCTTAAGCATTAGATAAATGCACTGAAGTGTACAAGGAAGTTGGAACCTGCCATTGGAATAGAACAACTAGAGTCTCTGAGGAATGAAAATAATCACGGAAATACTGAGGGATCCTTTTTATATGTAGAAGAAGATGCCAAAAGAATTGTAACCCCAGCCTGAAGCCTCTCCCACAAAGACTCTAGCTACTGTTACTATGTCTTTAAGAGACAATAGAAAGATGAGCTAGTGTAGCTAGCTAGCTCTCTGGAGAGACTGCGTCCCATCACAGAGACTAAGAGAGATAAAGACAGAAAGAGAATAAAGACGACTTCTTTCTGGGAGAACTGTTTTAACTTTTACCTTGCAAAGAGATGTTCTAGGTAATTCTTGTGTGTGTGTGTGTGTGTGTGTGTGTGTGTGTGTGTGTGTGTGTGTGAAACACTGTAGGCTTCAAAAGCTTTATTTCGTGATAAACCTTGCTCTGATGGCAAAAAAAAAAATAACCCATTTAGGAAAAAGAAGATTTCCAATTGTTTTGATTCACAGAAGTTATACACCCATGTCTCAGAATGACAAAAACAGAAACAATTCTAAATACACCTGCTAACTCAAAATGTGTTTGCAATCCATTTGAATCTTCTTGTGTCCACCTTGACAATATTTAACTTTTAATATATAATGCAGTTTGGGATCAATTCACATGTTTTATTTGGGTTTGTTTTTTAAAAAGGGGGTATCTGGCAAGCAGCTCTCTCCCCTTCATAATCCGTTATGGACAAAGTTGCTAATCCTAATAAAATCTGCATAGCTCAGTGACTCAATAAAATGTCAGATGAAACATAAAAATATCTGAGGTGTGGCGAATGGCCACAGGCGAGGTCTGGCTGCCGCTCTGCAGGAGCCCACAGAGGGGTCAGTGCTGGGCCTTTTCCAACACTCAGCATGCTAAGAGTCAGAGCCAAAGCCAGCTTCTGTTCTTATCTCTTCTTCTGCTCTCAGCCAATTGCTCCCCATCTTCTTTCTCAGGTTCTGATGCCCTCTCTTCCTTCTGCCACCATAGGCAAGGAAAACTGTCCTTCCTCAACAGCTCCACATCGGCACTCAAGCCAACCCCAAGAGTCAGTATCATAAGGTAGGAGAGTTCACCAAAAAGGCAACATCACTAAATAAATGACTTCTCTAAATTCCAAAGGGTGATGGCATTTTTGGTGCAGTGGGGAGAGGAGTTAGTGGGTTGGGGGAGAAAGGTTGTCCTTAGAATCAATCTTTTGACATAGTTTTGGTTACATTGCCACAGAAACAAAAATCTACAAAGCTATTCAAACTTGGACCAGAGTACCCGCTGTTCAAACAAGTTGGGGGGGGGGGGGGAGGGAGAGAAGACACAAAAACAGCAGCTGGTTTTGAAAGATGCAGAGTTGATGTTTCTTTGTTCAGAGTAGTAAAGTGCAATCACTAATTTGGAGGGAAATTTCACATTTCTCTTCGGGACTTTTAACAATTTGTCTTGTACTGAAAAAAATAACATTCTGCATGGGCCAGATCCACCAGCATTAGATAAAACATAGGTCTTAAGCACAACCCACACCAGGAAGAATCCTGAACTGCCCAGGATCATGGTTTGCTGACACTGCTGAGTTTTTCACTGATCTCCCAGTCTGAAGCCCTGGCCCCAGTTGTGCCGTCCACCTCCACCAAGCTGATGCTCTGCAGCTTGCGGCATACTTGCAGGGAACACCAAAGCCAGAGACATTTCCTCTCCTACTAGGAAGCCATAGGTACAGACACTGAGGTGTAGACAGAAAAGTTGTTCCTCCCAAATCCTTTGGGCATTTGAACATTAAGAAGTAGTATAGATGTCCAACAAGATTTCCTATCAGCTCATTGATAACCGATCCTCCAATAATGTAGTTGAATATAAGAATGACCCAAGGCAAGTAACAGGCCTTAAATCGTGTTCCAAACCAAAATGATACAATCATTTCTCTGTTCAGCTGGGCCCAGACTTGGAGTACTGACATGATCAAAGGAATCGTCAGCAACTGCATGTCCATTGTCAAACCAGTGATAACGACGCAAACCCAGTTAAAAAGGAGCACGGACATATAGTCTGCTGGCCTTTCATCCAAAGCCCCTGTTTCTAGTTGTGTAGAACACTGATAGAAGAAATATAAATTCACCGAGTAGAGAAATCCGGTTCCTGGGCCAACTGGGAAAAAAAAAATGTTGCAGTGATTGGCCTCCACATCTGGAAGTGGTACAGGGAGGCGTCGGGTCAGAGTAAGAAGTAGCTGGCGTTGATGAGGCCGAGTTTGCCGACGAAGGGCACTACGACGGTGCCCGCGAACCAGTACCGCGTAATGACCGGGATGCTCCTGAACCAGTCCCCGAGATCCGACATCTTATGAGCTCTGCCTCAGGGAGACCAGCAGCGTGGCCAACTCCCCACCCCGCCCCCTCCCCCCGCCCGCCCCCGCCATACGTGGCCGCCCCGGCTCCGCGAGGATGTCCTGGGTAAGATTTGAAAAACTTCAGCTGTTATCCTGAGAAAGCCGAATGGTAGGACGATATTCTAAAACTGAGAAGTCACTAGTTGAAGAGATAATTACGGGTGACCTTGGTTGTGATTTTTTTCTCTCACAGCTGAAACATTATAAATAATTATGTCTTTGTTAATTTTATTTTTAAGCTGTTAAGAAATTGCATAGTGATGGTATTTATTTAAGTCCAGGTGGTTAGTTTTAATATAGAGATATGAGCACCTGCTCATAGAAGAAGAGGTTTTATCCAATTCATTAAATATGTAATATTTAATGAATCAGGTGGGTGTTCAGACCTAATTGGTTAACTAAAGAGAATCACTAACATTTTGATATTGAATGTGTAAATATCAGAACCTGCACTTAGCATACTACTTGGCACACACACAGGAGGTACTTACTTAATGTTTATGAATTGATAAATCTTGGCTTACTTTAGAATTCAGGATGATGACAATGAAAAAGGTTAAGCAACAGACTGTAGATGACAAAATTATGGTTGACTCTAAATCTCCTGCTATAGAATGGGGTGGGGAGGGAGGAAACATAAATGTTACCTTTATTTTTTAAAATTCCAACTGAGAAGACACTAATAAATGCCATCCTGAAAACCTACCTTCTTAACTTTGCAACATCTTTTTTCTTTTTTTAATGTTTTACTTTAAAAAATTTTATTGATAGCCTTTGTTTTCTATCCTATATTCTATCCTATATTTCCTCTCACTCTCTCTTCCTACTCTGAGTTGGTATATTGTCTTGGGAGCTCGCTTATGAGAAGGATCTTGTGATTCCCTGATTGAGATTCTGAGCGGCTGTATGTTCAGAGCTTCCTGACTGCTCAGAGGTAAAGTCTCTCTCAATCCAGGGATATATGTAAAGTGTATAGTTGATTGAGGCAGTCAGAGCCCTGTCTGTGGGCTTTGATCTCTCTGCTTATATTTTCTCTGAAGTTCAGGGTGTTGACTTTTCCTCTGAACTAGTGAATGTAATTTTAAAAGATTGTTGACCCCTTAAATCTTTCCTAGTAAAGCAGATCTAAGAACCTGTGCTAGCAGCCATCCTGGGGGTGCCAGTGTGGTTGCTGCTACATAACCAAAGGCAGCTGCTTGGGTCCAGATGGCCACACTGCTGGCATCATGTTCCATCTATTGAGTTGCAGAGGTGATGTAGGTAGAAAAGACTACCTAATCCAACCCCCTCATTTGACAGGTGGCGACACTGAGGCTCCCAGAGGTGAGTCTTTCACATACAGTAAGACTGGGAACAAGGTGATATAGTGGATAAAGGACTAGGTCTGGAATCAGGAAGACTTGAGTTCAAAACCACCCTCAGTCACATACTAGCTGTTGACCCTCGGGCAAGTCACTCAATGTCTGTTTACCTCAGTTTCCTCATCTGTAAAATGAATATAATAATAGCATCTCCCTCTCGGATCCAAATGTGGATCCAATGAGAGTCAAATGTGACAATAACTGTACAACCCTTAGCACAGTGGCTGGCACGTAGTCAGCACTGCCTGATCCTCTATCCAATGAGATCTCAAAAACCAACGCTACCAAGGGGTATGCTAGCAGCCCTTATGACCACAGGATGCCCCTCACTGCACTTTGCACTCCATGGGGCTCAAGGACACTTGGGATGCATTTAGGGAAGAGGCAAGCTAGGGCTTGGGGCTGACATGCACTCCCTCTGATCCCTAGGCACACTGAAGGGCAAAAGGATCAACTGGCCCCAAGGGGTCCTCTGTGTTGGGTTGAATCCCAAGAGTACTCCCTGGTCATAACCCAGCAGTGACTAGAAGGGGCAAGAGGTCCTGGAATCTTCCTGCCCCTAGGTATGTAGGAATTCCTAGCAGCCCAACTGGCTTTGAGCTATTTGTGAGAACAGTGACTCAGACACCTATTACCAAGATGAGGGTTAGGGTACAAGAAGCTAGCAAGTACCATCTGCCATGGTTTGGAAGTCACTCTTCTATTTAATGGGCCTGGTTACAAAAAACACTGCTTGGCCCAGGCAAACTCACTGCTTCAGTGCCCTGGGTCAAGATGAAGAGTCAGGTGAAGGGAAGAGGAGGCTCATACCATCTCCAGAGCTGAAGTTCCCCAGGGAGTGGGCAAGAAGAGGACTCAGTAGAAATGAAGGAGGTGTTCAAAGGTACTGGAAGAATCCTATTTGGATCCAGTGTGTCATGTTCTGAACTGAAGTGCCTGCCGGATTTTGTGACAAATAAACATCCAAGCGGCTGGGGGAGGGGGGGAAGGGGTAATGTTTTTACTTTTAATTCTGTTTCAAGTTGTGAAACATTTTAGTGATGTTTAAGCTAGACAATTTCTAAGAAACAAGGATTTTTTTTAGAAAAAAATGATCTGATACCTCGAGCACACCAAACGAAGCCCTGAGTTCAGCACTCACTCCAGAATGTGCCCAAGGGCAGAGTCGTAAGTATATGATTGACCATTTGAATGATGGACAATTAGCTGACAAAACTGGCAAAGATGATGAGGAAAGATGAGAAGAGTCAACACTGAGAGGGTTATTGAAAGGCAGGCCCAGTAGGACATGAGTCAAGGGGCTGTGAATTGGTCTAAGTGCTCTTGGGAGAACAACTGGAAATTCCATGAAGAAAGTGACTAAAATGTCCATCTCCTCTGGCCCCTAAATGTCACTGCTAGGCACCTGTCATCATCCGTCAGATCACCAGCCCATTAAGACACACTTGTTGAACACTTAGGATGTCTCAGAGACTGGGCTAGGCATTGGAGTAACCAAGACAAAGAGAAAACCGTACCTGCCCTCAGAGAGCGTCATGTCTATAGAGACGACAGATGCCATGGAGGGATACACTCAGTGATCCCAAGGCCATTTGGGGGACAGGCAGTGAGTGTGAGGAAGGATCCACCTAGATGGGAGCTAACACTTGGGCAGTTTGAAAGGAATCTCAGGGGCAGAGATGGGGGTGGGGGGAGGAGATCTGCCCAGACCTTGGGCCACTGACTATGCAAAAGCTCAGAGGAGAGATGAGGCATTTTTGGTAAAGAACAAGATGGCTAGACCATAGGAGAGGGAAGGCAAAGTGAAACTGTATAACATGGATTCAGTTACTGAGTTACAAAGGTTTAAAAATCCTAATGCTCCATTTGAAGAAGAAAACAACACTCAAAGGCATCTAAATTTGATGCAAAAAGGGTGGGGCAGCAATGCCTCAAAGCAATGCTGAAAAAAATGTAGCTTCTATTTAGATCTCAGAATCTCTTGGAAGCCACCTCGTCCAGCACCCCTGACCAACTGGCTTCTAGCACTGCTTGCAAACCTCTGCTGATGCAGGATGGGAGGAACCCCCTATTTTCTGATGTTGTCTACCCCCTTTCTTTTGAGACATCTAATTGTGAGGAGGTTTTTGTTCTACTTCACCGACATTTGCCTCTATGTGACCCTCACCCATTATTTCTAATTCTTCCTTCTGAAGAACAGAACAAGTCCAGTCATCATGCTTCCCCTAACTCTTCTCTTTTTCAGGCTAAATAACTCCAGTTACTTCAACTGAGCCCAAATGACATGAGTCCAGGAGGGCCCTTGCCCGTGCTGACTGCCCTCTGGGATCCTCATAGATTATGAGCATGCTTCCAAAATGTGATAACCGGAACCAAACACCCAGTTACAAATCCCTGTATTTGATGACTTTGTTTTTATTTTGTCTTTTTTCCTCAAGGAAAGGTAATACGGAGAGAGGTTTATTGGGAAGTCGATTTGTTGTGTTAAAGCAAAATGCAGTTTGTAAAAGGAAATCCATAAAGAAAGCACAGTGACTTCTCCACATCACCCTACTCACCATATTTAAATTTGTGAAATCAAATCCACACAGCATAAACAAAAAGCTGCGACAAACAGCGTTCAAATGCTGAATTCTGCAACGCTTTGTGCCAATGAATTGGTTAAATAAGGTATTATGCATAAATTCTCATTTGCCATAAATAACCTGCAAAATTAATTTAAATTACCTGTATTTAGAAAATCCCCCAGTTGCGTCTTTACCACATTAGCAGCTAAGTGGATTATCACCAAGTTAATTAAGTGGCTTGGCCAGAGAGACACAGCTAGTAAGTGTCTGAAACAGGTTTGAACTCAGATCTTTCTAACTCCAAGTCTGGCGGGTCACCCTGCCAATCAACAATGTTTTGTTGATCATTGGTGACTGTCCATGGCTTGGAAACGCTTCAGGCTTTGGACACTACAATTATTCAAGAAAAAAGCATTGCCTCTAAAGCACGTGCCACTTTAATCAGAGGACTCTCCGTGTACTGAATGGTGATAACTGGAGCTAATGCAAAGAAGATTTTGATTCTTTGAGCCAGCCATGGCAAGGTGGAAAATGCTATAAAAGCTGAAAGAGACAAGATAGAGATTAGCAAGAAATCATCAGAGGGCCAGTCATAGGAAAAGTGCCGCTGGGAGAAGGAGCCTCACATTGGCTTTCCTGCTCCTTTGCTGGCCAGATATCAGCGACCGGGGCTCTTTCCTCCTCCTAACTTGTTTTTTAGGATCTGCTATGGTCAGAGAAATCACATAACCAAGGATTTTAGAATGGTCATGAATCACATGGTAATAAACCTGGAAACAAAACCTTTTAGGGTTTCCTCCAGAAAACAGTACCAAGACTTTTGTGGGGTTTGGGGAGATATTTTTTTCAATGGTACTAGGTGACTTCCTGATACTTGGATGAATTGCAGATAGTTGAAGGAGCCATTAGTTGGACCCCTGGATAAATGGGGTGACCCTCTATTATAGTGAATAAACATGAATATAGTTTAAAAAAGAAGGGTGATATGCAATCACATTTGCTACCAAACGCAGCACAGAGAAGGCTGCGGCAGTGTTGGCACCCTCTGAGCAAGCTGGATCACCCCATCTCAGAAGTTTCTGGGAGCACTAAGTGGTCGAGGTTCTACATTCACTTCTGGAGCTCTGAAACTGACAAATGGTTGGAACAACAGGGACAAGCCCTGAGGCAAAGGGATAAGAAGTATTTTAAAATTGAGGAGCAAGAACGCTGACAGGAGTAACTGGCTTTGCATCTTTAGGGCTGAGCACAGTGTCTAGAACTAAGGTTCTAATCTCCAGTTTTTGTTGAATTAAATTGGTTTACTCCCTTGGATAATTAAGACTAGAAATAAGACTGAGGGGCGTTTGATAAGAGTCTCTGGTATAAGGTAAGTGTTGATACAGAGAATGATGGGCAGCTATTTTCTGTGAACAAGAGGAAAAGGATTCCAAGAGCATCATGAGAAACTCTGTTCAACATAATGGAAATCTTTCCTGATGTGTGAGTTGGTATATGCAGGAATGCATAATTAAAAATGTCAAAAGCCTCTCTTGGAAGTCTTCTCTTCTAGGATGAACGGGAGACAGAGAGGCAGAGGAGTGACCTTAGATCAGGAAGAACTGAGTTTAAGTCTTGCCCAGTCACTTACTAGCCTTGTGATCCTGGCCAAATCCCTTAATCACTCTCCACATCTGGCAGCTCATCTGTAAAATGGGGGTATTGGTAACACTTCCTTCACAGAGTTGTTGGGAGGCTCAATGACCACACAAATCCTCTCCATTCTTGTGACTAAAAATGGTCCTGGTTCTTTCTAAGTATGAGTATAATGAAATCAATATTCATGTTTGTCCTGTTTCCCACCTGAGGAACCTGCATGCAAATGGATGAGATCAATTGTACAGGCCCAACTGGGGCTTCAGGGAACACGTGTTAGCCATTTAGACTCTTTGGATTTAAAATCTAAAGCTAAAACTGGGTAGGAGTAAATATGAGGCAGCACACGAAGTGATACCACTATGAGAGCACTGGACCTGAAGTCAGGAGGGCCTGAGGTCAAACCTGGCTCAGACACTACTAGCTATATGACCTTGGGCAAGTCACTTAGCCTTTCTCTATCTCAATTTCTTCAGCTGTAAGATGGGCTAACAACAGTCTGGGCCTCCTGGGGCTGAAGTGAGGATCAAAGGAAGCGATATTTGCAGAAGTGCTGACCCCGCGGCACAGAGTAGGCACTTCATAAATGCTTAGAGTCCAAAATATCAAAGTGGAGGCCATAGCTTTGTCTATATTTGGTCCTGTCACCTGGTCCCCATTAAAGGGATGTTTACAAAGGGAGAACATCTGCAGGCAAAACACCCTGGACGGGGAAGGGCCTTGAGCCCATGCCCTGTGAGGATCAGCAGGAGGGACTAGGGAGATTTAGCCCAAAGGACAGAGAACCTGGAGGGCAGGGAAGGGCCATGGTAACCCTCTTTTGAGTTTTCCAAGTTGAAAGGTAGTGCTGTTGATGAAGGTTCAGCCTAGTCCCAGAGGACAGAAGTGGGACAAAATGTGGGCAAGGTCCAGAGAAGCCAATTTAAAGCTGAAGTCAGAAAAGCTTCCTAACAATTGAGGCTTCTAGATGTGGAATGGGCTGCCTCAGAAGGTTGTGTAGGTCTTCCAGTGGGGGATGGATGACCATCTGTCCTGTATATTATACTGGGGATTCCTTTCATGTATAGGTTGGACCAGATGGCCTCTGAGGCCCCTCCTAACTCTAAAATTCAGTGCTTCTTTGTTTCTGTGACATTCACCATTATTGATATCAATGGGGTAAGACAACCTACAAAATTTGCTATTAATGTTCTTCTGACTAGGAGGGGCACTAGCTGGGGAATGATGGCCACCCTTGCTCAGTCCAGGGCTGCCACACAGAGGAAAGAACTATGACCTTTTCAAAGAGGCCAGGCCTTCTTTCATAAAGAGACCCACTGGCTATCAAACACTTCTGTCACTGGGGACACAACATTCATCCCTCGAATACCAAGAGTAGTGCCTTGGGAATGACCTACATAATACATTTCCTTTTGTCCAGTTTTATTCCCAATGAAGTCAATTGTGGCTGGAAGGCCATGTGTCGCCATTTCATTGAAACTGCAAAGGAAAGAAAATATGACACATTCCATTGTTACATCATTTCAATATATGGAAAATCATGGCTGAATAGAAGAGAAAAAAAAGATAACTATAGTAGATATCTCTCAGTCTGTTGTGGTATTAGGGTTTTGCTGAATTAGCAGCAGCTTATCAGATGGCTCCTGACCACCAAGGAAGAAGTAGAGATGTCCCTGCCCTTGAGGGGATCAAAATCAATTTGAGAAGAAAAAATACACCTGCATGAAGCGTCCTAAGAACACTTACAAAGGAAATATCAACATGTATAAGCTCACGCCCTTCACATGGAACACGTCAGCGCGGCAGGGGCGGCGGGGAAGCATCACGGCAGGCACTCAATCGCCCCCATCTGGCCATGGAAACGGAAACTCTCCTGTGCCCCCGCTCCTGGAGTCCCAGGAATTCTCCACAGATGGTCCCAATATGCTCAGGCCTCCTCCCTGTTCTCACAAAACCTCAAAGGGATCCATGAAGTATGAGGGCTCTCTGGCCACTCCTTCCCATGACATGGATGTCTCTGAGGGTATTCTTCTTGGACCTTCTTTTGTGATCTACTACAGGTAATTATCCTCACCATGGTTTGCTACGTTGCCCTTTGGGTGACCTAGTACTTTAACTCTTCCAATATCACGTTATTCAATTATTTTTAGCCATATAACTTCACTGGGAGGATATTATTGCTAAAGAAATGATGCAACTTCCTAAATGTGATCTAGGCAGATCACTTCCCCCTAATTCAACTCCATTCCATGGGCCCAACTCCCTGATCATCTATAGTGCTGTTCATCTAAGAGACACAGAGGGAAGGAAAGGGAAGGGAGCGAGACAGAGAGAAGAAGAGAGATAGAGGAATATACATATCTGTGGATGAACTCAACAACCTGTCCATTCAACCACATGTACTGACTTTGCCTTTGTTGTTGTTCATTTTAATTTATCTTATTTTTATTTCATATGTCCTAAAAGACATGCTCATAATATTTCACAGAACATAGGCTCCTTGATGGTAGGGAACATTCCATTTTTGTATTTTATTGCCAGTACCTGCCACATAATGGACACTTAATAAATACTTATTGATCAAATGAAAATCTGCACCTTGTGTTTTCTGTCCACTTAGTTTTTCCACTGTGGATGGTTAAATCCCTTCCAAATAACTATGGATTTCATTAAGGAGGCTTTCTGATATTCTAGAGCTCCATATAAGTAGCACAAAATTTTCTGAAGACAGCATTTTTTAGAATTTTGTCATCAGTCTAGAATTCTCCTTCTGTATAGATTCCATGCAGGAGGGTCTCCATGACACTAGTAAACACCTAAGTTCATGATTTCTCCCAAGTAGAGACCTCATCTACACAGATACAACTGTCACCAAATCTTTAGTTCCTTGGTCATATTAAAGGCATGCAATTTGAGGAGAGTCTTTAAGACTAAAACTTGTTCTACTCAGTCAAATGCTTTTTTAAAAAAGCAATAAGCAACAGATACAGCTGGATGTCAGAGCCACTATATATGTCAGTCTGACTGCAAATACAGAAAAGCCAATATATGGAAGCCAATTTATACCTCCTCAGGTTTTCGTCATGCACACCCTTGACAATAATAAGTGACATTAACATTGTACCTCGAGAGATGAGTAAACTGAAGAAGAGCATGACCAATATAGAATTATTGTCAATAAAGAGATTCACAGAAAGAGAACATTAACCTTCATAAGTGTAAACAGAAAAGAAAAAAATGAATTTTATATAAGGACTATATGGGATGTAGGAGGAAATGAAGCAAGAGATTAAAAACAATTTTTAAAGCTCTGGAGAAAAGAATCAGAAGAATAGGTTAGAAGAGAAAGCAATAAACCTTACCTAAGTAAGAGACTCCATGAGAAACTAGAATCGACAGGATTAAATATTAGAACAATATTTTTAAAAATTGAAAAATATAAGATATCTGATACTGAAAACTCCTGAATAACTCTCCCTTCAAACCGTGAGTCTTTTTAAAAAGAGCCTGGAAACAATACTTTGAGAAATCATAAATGAAAATCGCAAAAATCTGCCAATTATCTCCCCAAAAGAAAAGTGTCAGGCATGTCATAGCCAAGATCCAGAGCTTCCTTGTCAAAGAAAAAGCAGCACCTACATCCAGAATGAAGTTGTTCAAGGACAAAGGAACCACAGACAGGCTCCTAGACCCAGTAACTTCTACTATAAATCCAGAGATCTCAGAATAGAATAAATCAAAAAGAAAAACGATAGTTTTTAACACAGAATAATTTGCCCTGCAAAGGCTGAGTATATTCCTAAGGGGAAAAATGGATTTTTAGTGGAATAGAGGACTTTGAAGTGTTGCTGATAAAAAGACCAGAGCTGAATAGGAACTTTAAAATGCAAACATAACAACTCAAGAGAAGCCTAAGCAATAGGAAAGAGCCTATATGACAATACAGTGTCGTATAGGGAAGTGGAGGGGAGGGAGACCAAAGAGAAGGGAAAGGAAAAGGAACACTCTAGTGTAAAGAGAAAGAGAGAAGAGGAAGAACCTGTTATTTCTCATCATTGGGGTACATGAGAAGTATATGCAAACATGGAGGAAGGAGTGGGGAGAACACCAAATGAACCTCACTCTCTTACCTGAAATGGGCAAAGACCGACTGCATATGCACACACAAAAAGTTTGCAGTAAAACTACAACGAACTCAACACGGGAAAACATGGGAGTTGAGTGTGAAGGATGATAAACACCTGGGAGCGAATCGCTGCAAGCAAGACAAACTTTCTGGTGAGGAAGCTGGGATGAAGATGGAGGGGGGAGGGAAGAAAAGCAAGTCCCTAGACTCCAAGAGGGTGATGATTCAATAGGGAATGGCTGAGCATGTTAGGATACACGAAGACGGCCACCGAGATAAAGTCAGAGTGGATGTAAAACTGAGACACAAAGAGAAATATTGCAAGAAAAACTGAAAAAATGGAAGACATTCCCTGCCAGACTAATGGATAAGGGAGCAATTTATCAAGAAACAAGAGACAGAAATGACTGTGAGAAGTGAAATGAACAATTGTGATTACATTAAATTAAAAAGGTTTTGCACAGAGAAAATTAATGAAGCCAAGATTAGAAGGAAAGCAGAAAATTGGGAAAAGATTTTTATAGATCATTTCTTAGATAAAAGACTCATATCCCAAACAGAACTTTGTCAGACTTACAAGAATATGAGTCATTTCCTAATTAATAAGTAGTCAAAGGACATGAACAGGCAATTGTATCTGGGTCAAACAGGCCACCTCTAGTGTGAGGAGGTAGAGAGGGGGCAAGGGAAACAGTTTGGAACCTGAAATGTAATCAAAAATGATTTTAATTTAATTTTTTAAAAAAGAAAAAAAGGACCAAAGAGATGATTTTGGAGAATTCTGGGTACTATGAACTGATGGAGACAGCCAGGCAGAACCGGCAGAGTAATAATCCAAAGGCAGCAAGAGCGTAAAGACATGACTCTGAAAGACTTAAGAAGTCTGACCAATACAATAACCAACCATGTTCCTAGAGGACCAATGACGCATGTTCCTCACCTCCTCAAAGATAGGGGATCCACACAAGGTGCAGAAAGACATGGATGTTTTTGGATCTGGTCATTGTACAGATTTTTTTTGACTGATTGTTACAAGGTGTTTTTTTACTCTTAATTTTTTTGGGGGGGGGGGAGGTGGTACTAGTTATTGGTGCATAAGTTAAATTCATCTTGAGAATAATGTCTGTTAACACTTCTTTCTACTGCTGCCTCAAGAGGAAGCAAAGAAGCCATGAAATGGCCCTGGTTTTGTCTCTAAGCATACAATAAGATGAATGCTACCAAATCCCTTCATCTCTCAAAAAAAGGTCATGAACTATCCCCTCCTCATAAGCTGCAGCTTTTTTATGTTTTCTAATTTCACTTATCATAACAATGCCAATAAGGATGGGGTCAGTTCCTCCAAAAATGTTCAAACTCTTAGGTCCCCAGAGAACAATTTAACCTTCAGAACGTCAAGTTAAATTACTACCAGTAGCTAATCTAAGAATGGTGTGATTTGTAGCATCCTCTGTGCCTTTTCTGCCATTAGGAATGAATGAAAAGAAGGCAGAGAATCCATGAAACAGATTGTCAAGTCAACCTTCTACTGATGAATTCCTTCACCGTGACCTAAACTAATGATCAGACAGGCTAGTCCCGGTACTTGAAGCCTTCCCAGCTGGGCAGAGCCCATAATCCATTGCAATAGATGTTGAGAACCTGGCATCCCCTCACACTTCAATTGGGTATTGGAAGATAGGATGTCTTGGGAAAGAAATTAAAGGGAAGAGTTTCAGAAGAGAAAGGGAGATTTGGGCAGGTGAAACAGACCATTGACATAGGAGTAACACATCTGTTGTCAGGAATAGAGTATACCTGACAAGGAATGATAAGAATATACTGACAGGGAGTCTTGCTTTAGCCAGAAAGGAAGGCAGTGGGGAAAAAAAAAACAGCCTAGATATAACTACTAAGGAAGACACCACAGAAAGGAGTTGACATATTAAAAAATTAGGTCAGCCAAATCCCAAACTAGAGTCAATGGCCTCAAATGCCTGTAGACAAATGTAACTTAGTGGCTTTAGATGCTGACGAAACATGCTTCCCTTCTCTCAGCCGAGAGGTGAGGAGCCCAAGAAGCCCAATGACGAATGTCCCCAGCAGGGCCCATGTAAGGCCTTCGCTCTGCCATATGCACACATCTGTTTCAAGGAAGAGCTTGTACTCAGGGAAGGGGTGTGAAGGTAGTTGGGTGGTCGATTGTAACAGATACTAAAAAACCAAACATTTCTTTGAATACACAGAAATAAATGACAAGTATACAAGGGAACACAAACAAATAGCAGTTTTGTTACTGCCTTGCTAAACTCTGTGTGTGTGTGTGTGTGTGTGTGTGTGTGTGTGTGTGTGTGTGTGTCCCCTCCACTGGCCTCACGGACTTCTGGGAACTCTTATTTTTTTTTTCCAATATGTAAATAGGCTGAAAAATCCCAACATCCAAGTGGGAAAGGAGCTCAGGATCTTTGAAGTGCTATGGTGAGAGGGGAGAAAAGGTGTGGCCTCCCTTGTGAACAGTGGAGCTGACTGCCAGTAGAGAGTGCTGCTCACCCAGACTGACCACGAGCATGAGCTTGAGCAGCTTGGGCCTTGCCTTGTTCACTGATCAGCAAATGGAACCATCTGCTTGGACAGAACGTTCCTGACCGTGCCGACCCCATGCTGCTACTAGGCCCCTGTAAATGTATCTACTCTCTATTTCCCTCTTTTATCTGACAAACCAGCATAAGTTACCTTCTTGAGTTTCCTTTTGTCTTTTTTTATTTTGTGTTTGTACATTGATGATTTTTTTATCTAGATAAAGATCAGATAATTTTTTGTTGAATTCTGATCATCTGTCATAGATGGCTTGGATCAAAGGACACACAGTGACTAGCTAGGGCCTTACAGAGGATGCTATAGGCCAGAGTGTCCTAGAAAAACAAAGATTTCTTCTCTAGCCTAAGGGCTCTGAGCTTTATTGACTTTTATGAGTAATCAACATTACCAAGGTCTCTGAAATATCTCCAAAAAAAGAACAGACTTTAAAGAAATTAACTCTTGAGTCAATATTGAAGCCTCAAACACCACCTAGGGGCTGGAACACCAAATAGATATGATACAATATAATACAATATGATGTGATATGATATTGTATGGTTATGATATGGCATTGTATCATATCATACCATGTAATTAATACAATAATACACATCTTCAAAACCGAACAATATGTAACTGTCTGGAATTTCTCATATGAGCGTCTTTCTTGTTCTTAAAGTATTGGAATTTTAAAATATTACCAAAAAAGCCATTTAATTTTTAAAGATTAAGTGGACATCCCAAAGTAAGAATGCAAATTTACCCTCATAAGTGTTGTGGAGACATGGTGGGACAGGCCTCAAGACTAGGAGATGCCTTTAGAAGGATACAGCTTATCTAAAGAAAGGCATGGTAGATTGGGCGGGATTAATAAGGAGGTAAACTCATGTGGGCAAACACAGGACCCAGAGGAAGGAAGTATGGAGGGGAATATTTGGGTATACCTAAGAATATGCGTAGGGGCGGAGAGAGGGAGAGAGAGAGACAGAGAGAGACAGAGAAAGAGAGGGGAGGGAGAGAGAGACAGAGACAGAGAGAGACAGACAGGGAGGGAGGGAGGGGGAGAGAGAGACAGACAGAGACAGAGAGAGACAGACAGGGAGGGAGGGAGGGGGAAAGAGAGAGACACAGAGAGAGAGAGGGAGAGAGGGAGGGGGAGAGAGAGAGACAGACAGACAGAGAAAGGAGGGGGGGAGAGACAGACAGACAGAGACAGAGACAGACAGGGAGGGAGGGGAAGAGACAGACAGACAGAGACAGAGAGACAGAGAGAGACAGAGGAGAGAGACAGAGAGACAGAGGAGTGGGGGGAGAGTCACTGAGGTGTAATTTAGGTCATCAGAATGAGAAAACACATAAAGAGTATAGGAAACAAATCGCTGGTCTGAAATACTAGTTCAGTCTATTTGTAAAGGGAGACAAATGACCTGGAGATCACGTGTAGATCTCTCTGACAAGAGCTGAGTCACTAACAATCTCTTGTCTAATTTTAGTAATAATTTCATCTTTCAAAAGGGAAACTCCTCGACTTCATTCTCATCCACAAGGAGGAACTGGCTGTTGGGTTAAATATATTGGGAACTTTGGGAGAGTAGTGACCATCTCAGGTTAAATATTGTGACAGAGAGAGAGAGGGCCACAGGGCAGAGTCTGATGTGCATCCTCTTTTGAGATGCCAGTTTCAAAGTGTTCAGAGAAAGGATAATAGGCATGAAACTATATGAAGGAAAAGAGCCCAGGATTCGAGAAAGGAAGTCTGAAAACAAAAGGGAAACAATTATAACACGGATCAGAAAAGAGAGAGTTATCTGAAGAGACCAAAGAAACAGAACAGAGAACTCACTGACTGGTTTAGATTTTGTTTTTTAAACATTCTTTTTTAAAATTTTGAGCTCCAAATTCTTTCTCTCCTTCCAACCTCTCCCTCAGTCATAGAGAAAGCAAGCAGTATCATCCTCATTCCACAAGTGAAGTCACAAAACACATATTTCTATATTAGTCATGCTGCAAAACAAAAACCAAAACCAAGAAAGATCAAATGAAAAGCAAATGTGTTTTAATTCTCTCCCTGGAGGTGGCCAGGATTTCTCAGCCTAAGTCCCCAGGCCCCCTGGATTTTAAAAGGTGATACGTCATAGCAGGTTAAATAAAGGCAAATCATGGAGGATGCAAATGAAGCCTGACATGGTGATGGAAGAAGATGTTAAGAGTGCTGAACCTTGGGATGAGAATACAAATTGTAGTCATTATCAAGTTAGAACCATTCCCTTTGGACAATGCAAGATCAAATACCGGACTTCTGTGCTCTCTTCAAGTTAGAGACGTTCACTACAATTCTAAGGCAATCTGGCCCTCCTTTCCCAACTGTACCTGAAAGCCCAGAACACACCTGAATGCATGGGCAAGAAGGAGTGTGTCCTGGACCACGTGCTTCCTCGGCTGTCCCCCAGCCACACATCACATCCCCCGTCTGCCAAAAGGAAGGTTAAACTGTTGCTGGGCAGGTTTGAGATCCAGCTGCTGGCTGATGTCAGCAAGCCATGCTGCAAAAACACAACAGGCCTCTGGGCTGAAAGGAAAACATGGAGAAGGCTTCAAAATGTGGGCGATATTGGGCCAGGAAACCTTAGAACTGAGTGAAGTCTAAGGAGCTTAGATTTGTTAGGAAAAGGGCAAATGTGTCGAGTAAAAATTTGAGTTGTCAAGCATCTTAGAGCTATGTTGTACATGTCATTCAAAGAGATCGAAGAATTATTTCATCGGGGCAATCAAACAATTAGGCTCTGTCTTATTAAGATGAAAAAGAAACTACAGCTAGTTCTAATGGCTATGGCAAGGTTCCAAACTGATGGGACCAACCTTGCAAACCTAAATTTCGGAGAGTCTGTGGCTTAATTTAGCATTACTTAGAGACAGTCACTAATTTGCAAATGTTATGTTGCAGAACCCAGCTGTTGCAACTCCAGGCATTTTCCTCACTCGGGATACGTTCTAAATGATGTTGCCAGTCCTCAAACCTCACTGAATACCCACCACAGTTGAAAGGCAGAATCACAGGCCCAGAAACTCAGGGAAGGAGGAGGATGAGGCCTCAGCTGGAGCAGGGCAAATGGGACTTCATGTTTATTTTACTTCAAAGTCCTTGTCCTGACCTGATTTTTTTTTCTTTTTGAAAGGCCTGAGACAGTCTCTCATTTTGAATTAACTCCTACCTGAATTATTTGTTTGATTTTTTTTTTCATTTTTTCCATACGGAATCCTATAAACCCCTAGGATGTAACCATCTTCAGTCATAACCTTGTAGTCTTCACTAGCCCCAGTAGGTTATCATTTCACTCTGAGGGGGAAAAAATGAATTTTTAATGATTTTTTAAAATTTTATCTTGAACAAACATCAAATAGAACAGGCCTTTGACTATACATAGTAGAACAGAAAAAAATATTGTACATGAAACTTCAGGTCTCTATTTTGTACATAATTTCTTTTTAATAACATAAAAAATAAACCTGTAGTTTCAAAGCCATCTTGTTTACCTGGATGTCTTTCTGTTCTTTTCTCTCCATTAAAAAAAAAAAGATGCCCCAATGACCTTTTGTTTCTTCTTTGCTAAACTAACCCAACTCCTCCCTGCTCTCCTCCATAAGCAAAACCAAAAAGCTTTGTAAATGATATACAGTCAGGTAAAACAAATTCCCACATCGTGTCCAAAAATGTGTGTCTCATTCCTCATCTTGAGTCTACCACCTCTGGCAAGAGGTAGGTGGTAATCTTCATCATCACTCTTCTGGAATTATAGTTGGCTGTCGCGTTGATCAGATTTTCAAATCTCTCAAAGTTCTTTGTAGTTACAATGCTATGGTGACTGTGTAAGTTATTCTTCTGATTCTTCAGTCTTCCCAGGCTTCTCTGAATCCATCCAGCTCAGGGGTTTTATAGCACAATAGGATTTCATTACATTCACATACCAGAACCTGCTTAGTCATTTCCCAGTCGTTCTTTGTTACTACAAAAAGAGCTACTATAAATAATTTATATAGATAGATATTTTCCTTTTTCTTTCATCTCTTGAAGGTTTAAACTTGTAGTGGGATTCCTGTCTGACTTTCAAAATTGCCAGGTCATATCCTTTGATCACTTCTCTATTAAAGAATGGCTGTTATTCTCATAAATTTGAACCAGTTCCTTATGTATCTTGGATATAAAATCTTTGTCAGCAAAACAATGCGGACTTTTTTTCAGTTGTTTCCCTTCTTATTTTAACTACATCGGTTTGTGACGAAGTTTTAAAATTTCACATGGATCAGAATTGTTTATTTTACCTAACCCCTTTTTGGTCATGGACTTTCCCCCTCTAATTTGTTTATATCAACTTTGGTGTGTAACTCGCATCTATTCGGAGCTGTTCTTGGCATGTCATGGCAGCTGCTGGTCTAGACCCCGTTTTTCCAGCAGTTTTCATTAAATGGCTATTTTTTGCCAAAGTAATTAGGGTCTGTAAGTTCCCTGGGCACTAGGCTACTGCATTCATTTGTTCTGTGTAGTGTGGCCTTCATCTGCTCCACTGAGGAACAACTGGGGAATTTTTAAAGCACCAAATCATTTCGGTGATTGCCGTTTCATAGTGTACTTGAAGATCGGGTACCACTGGCCCCTCTTCTTTCTTACTTTTTTTTTGCTATTTCTCTTGAAGTTCTTCACCTTTTGTTCTACCAGAAGAATTTTGCTATTATTTTTCTAGGTCTATAAAATTACCCTTTGGTAGTTGGATTGGCATGGCACTGAATAATTTACATAACATCATCATTTTTTATCATATTAGCACAACTTATCTCTGAACTAATTAATATTTTCCGATTATTTAAAGTCTGTCATCATTTCTATAAAGAATGTTTTGTGGGGCATTCTTAGAGTTTCAGTAGGTAGACAGACCTAAGTATTTCATATATTCGGCAGTTATTCTGATGAATCAATTTCTCTTTCTACAGTTTCCTGCTGGGTTGTGTTAGTAACATACAGACATGTTCATTATTTCTACGCATTTATTTTGTACCTGCAGCTTAATTATTTCTTACTAAATCTGAGTTGACTTTAAGGTTCTTGAGCTACATCAATCCTATCTGCAAAAGGCAGGAGTTTTGTATTGTCTACGCCTATGTTATTTGCTTAACTTCTTTTTCTCATATTATTCCTAACGATAGCATTTCTAGATGTATAAATATTAAACGGTAGTTGTGATGACAGGAATCCTTTAAAAAAATTCCCCTACCCTTATTGTAAAGGCATGTAACCTTTTTTTCTAGAACATATGATGTTTGTTTCCAGCTTCAAATAGCTACTACTTAGTGTGTTAAAGAAAAGCCCATTTGATCCTGGACTTTCTACAGTTTGCTGGTGGATCTAGTGAGGGATTTTGTCAAAAGTCTTTTTAAGATAGATTCGCTGAATCATCGGATTTAATTTAATTAATATATAATTTTTAATATATTAAACCAACCCTGCTTAACTGGTAGAAATCCAACCGAGTCATAGTGTACACTAATTTTAATATGTTTCTATAGATTGTTAATATTTTATTTAATATTTTTCTATCCATGTTCATTCGGAATTCTGATCTATAGTTTTCTGCTTTGTCCCCCCCTTGTTTAGGTATTCAGGCCATATTGTTATCACAGAAAGCACTGGGAAGGGTCTCTTTCCCATTTTTTCACAAGGTTTAAAAAATTTACAACCAGAATTAATTTTTCTTTAAATAGATAATGTAATTCCATGGAGCGGAGGGCAGGTTAGGGGGCAGGGCTGTTAGGAGCACGCACTTCTGTAAATCGACAGGGACAAAGGAGAGAACAGAACAAGAAGGGGGTGGAATAGGAAGGAAGGAAATATACAGGCACTGAGGTATGGGGATCCATCTTGCCCTGCCCGAAAGTCAGAGGGGTGATGGGGGAGGACATAGGAGAGAACAGATTGGGGGAGGGCATATACAGTGGGATCGCTGTTTGGGGGGAAAGATGGGGAGAAAGTTTGTAACTCAAAATCTCATGGAAATGAATGATGAAAACTAAAAATAAACAAAAGTTAAAAAAAAAAAAGATAATTCCCCTGTAAATCCATCTTTTCCTGTTCCCACCCACCACTTCCAGAAGCACACTTATGGCTTTTTTATGCTAGGTTATGTAAATAATCTACTTACATGTTATTCTGGGCATTTTATATTTTTGGCAAGTTTCTATCTAGTCAGTCAGTAAGCATTTAACTAGGCCCTGTGCTAAAGGCAGAGACACAAAGAGAAACCTAGTCTGTGCCCTTGAGGAGCTCATAACTTAGTGAGGGAGAAAATAAGCAAAAAAATACGTACGAACAAGGGATATGGAGAATAACCAGGAAGCGACTGGCAGAGGGGAGGCGCTAACGCTAAGAGGGGTCTGCAAGGTCCCCGTAAAGGGGGCTTCAGCTTGAACTTGAAGGAAACCAGTGAGCTGGGTGGTAGAGATGGGGGGAGAGCCTTTCAGAAGGGGGAGCAGCCAAAGAGCTGGAGTGTCCTGCTGATGGAATGGAGAGGAAGAAGGCCAGGGGACAGGGGACGGGAAGAGAAGTAAAAAGTGTATTCCATCTATGTTGACAGTTTTGTTGGCATAATTTCTGATCATTTCTTTTATTCTTTTGAATTCTTTTTCATTTTTGTTAAGAACAGTTTGGTTTTTCTTTCTTTTGAAAAAAATCAGATTAACCAACTTTATCTATTTTTACTAGTTTCTTCAGAGAAACAGGTCTTAGTTGTATTTACAGATTAAGGATTTGTTTTGTGCTTTCAATTAAAAACAAAGTTTTTATCCATCTCAGTGATCACTTTTCCTTTTCCTCCTGGACAGCCACCTCATATGACAAATAGTATTTTTTAGAGCAGAAAAAAAGGTTGGTACAACCAATGAATACACTAAAAACGTTTGAAAACCTATGCCGTGTGTGTAACACCTGCGGACCTCCGCCTCCACCAAGTGGTAGGTTGGAGGGGTCTCCTCATCTCTCTTCATTCAAGCTCTATTTGATCTTTATAATTTTGTTATATTTACTTTTGATCTTCTGGTGTATCCTTGTCCTTTCCACTTATCCCATGTGCAATCAGTCAATTATGTATTGTAGTTGTGGATGTTATTGACTTGGTTCTGCTTAAATCACGCTACATCAGTTCGTTATATATGTTCCTATGCTTCTCTGTATTCATCAAACACATCATTTCTTAGGGCACCATAAGATTCTATTACATTCACATACCATAATTTGTTTTGCCGCTCTCCAGTTGATGGGCATCTACTTTGCTTCCAGTTCTTAGCTATCACAAAAAGTGCTGCTACAAATATTTTGGGAGACTTTTTTCTTGAGATACATATGCTTTCAATTTTGTTATTCTCTTTGACTTTCAGGGCTTCTATTTTGGTGTTAAACTGACAGGGCCTGATTCGTTCCTTTGCTAGTAGTTTTTAGTAGCATGCTCAAATTTATTGATTTATTCTTTCTTTTATTAATGAAAGTGTTGAAAATGTAACTTCTCTTTTAAGGACAGCTTTAGCTGTACCCCACAGATTTCGGTACGTTGTCTCATTATTGCCATTCTCTTCGATTAAATTGTCTATCATTTCTACGATTTGCTCTTTTGCCCACTAATTCTTTACATTTATTACTTGACCTCCAATTATTTTAAAAAATTTTTGAAGGCCCTTAACTGAATAAATTTTTACTGTATTGTGGTCAATAAAGGCTCTATTTAGTATTTCTATTCTTTTCCATCTGCTTGTGAAGTTTTTATTCCCTACTACAAAGGTAGCATACATGGCTGACACATATGTAAATTCTATCCTGATTCCATTCAATATTCTACCAGATATGGACCATCTCCAATTTTTCCAAAGTTCTATTCGGATGAGCAGAGGTCACTCATTATTATAGTTTTACTACCTATTTCTCTAAGAATTTTTTCCTTCAATCATTTTGGTTGATCTGTGTGCATATAGTATTGACATTGATTCATTATCTATACATTTAATCATAGAATAACTTTCTGTATTTCTTTTTACTGACTATATTTTTACTGTAGTTCTGTGTTAAATCATGATGTTGCACCTACTTTGTTTAAATTCACCTGAAGCATAATAGATTTCTTCTTTAGCCTCTTATTTTAAATATATGTGAATCCTCATGTTTCCTTTAAATCAACATATTGTTGGATTCTGACTTCTAATCTATTCTGCTATGTTCTTCCTCTTTATAGGGGAGTTCATTCTATTCATGTTCACAGTTGTAACTGTCACGTCTTCTTTCATCATGTCCTCTTGTATAGTCTTTGCCTCCTTTTTCTTGATAATGAAGAAAAAGGTGATAAGAGAAGTTTGCTTAATGCTTGTGAGCTATAAATGACATGATAATGCTACCTTGTTCCTTTTATCTTCATCTTGCCCCCCCTCCAAATTATACAATTTTTTATTCTGTCTTTCATTACATTTATTTTCCACACTCCCTCTTCCATGGATTTTCTTTTCTTTTTATCATTACTTTCAAGTAATTCAGTGATTCCCAGATTATCTCTCTTTGACCTATTTTCTAGGTTAGTTTTATATATACATATATGTGTGTGTGTATATATATATATATACATATATATATATATAAGCTACATTATGGCTTCTTTTGTTACTTTTTTCAAATCTTTTGATTTTGTTTTAACATTTCTTGCTGCCTCATGGACTCACTGCTTTCCATTAAATCCATCCCAATTTTTAATTCCTAGATGAGATCCATCACTCTCCATCATAAGGCATTGATGGTTCTTGTCTTTTCCCTCCTCCCTGGCTATTCTATTTCACCTCTCATTTTATCTCTCAGGTTTACTTCTAGTCCTTATATTTAGGATACATTTTCTCTCTGAGGTGCTACTTTGAATTATGGCATATTATCCTCTTTGGAGTTCATCCCTGGCTTTTTTTTTTCAGTACAAGGTATTTTTTCATTGCGTTGAGCATTTTTAAAAAACTGGTATCTTTAGCCTTGGTTTCTAGATTGGGAGTTTCTGCTTGGGCCAAACACTGCTCTCATGCTCATACGTGGTTGGGGTCGACCCTGTCTGATTCTGAGTTCAGTGGGTAAGACTGCTTTTAAAAGGAACTATGTGACTCTGCTTCTGTTACGGCTGAGGCCCAGACTGCCTAGATGCTAAGTGGGGCAAAAGCTTCCTTTCTTGAAAATAGACCAACTGGATGCTCCCCTGACCTGCAGCAGATGGGGATGAGACTTGGTTGGGTACAACTCTGGCCCCATCTCCACTGAGAATGGGCTACTTTGCACTCCATTTCCTGTCTACCTCAGTTTATCTTCACCGTATTCCTCTCTAAGATTCTGGAAGTCTCTTTGTGCAGTCCTTGATTGGATGAAGGATTTTGTAGCTGATTCCCTTTGGTTTATTACTGTTGTTTCTCATGCACTTTGAGAACTTTACTGGAGTGTTGTTGGGGAGGAGGAACTCCTATAGGTCCTAATAAGCCACCATCTTCTCATAATTCCCAGAGAAGTAAATTTGCAAAAGCTCAAATGAGTTAGCCTGATTCTAGAGTTTGAAGTCTTGCTTCTCTTTCCCACTGCTCTCTGAGACGCTAGTGTTTCCATTCAATCTGCTCTCAGGTACTTGCTTCATTTCTGCTTGTCTACTTTCCACCACAAATCAATCCCTCCAGAAGTCCCTCCTCCTCTACCCCCTCAGCAATCTGGACATTTACGGTAAGCACTGGGGCACCAAGAGGAAAACCAAGTGAGAGCCCACTCTCTAGGAGCTCACCCTGCATTTGGGACACACTGTGTAAAGGGGGGCTCATTGAGAAATGAACCTAGTCAGAGAAAGGCTGTGAGCTGCATCAGCAGAGAGATACCTACGCCAAGGAACTCCCAACTCCTGGAAGTCAGTCTAGGCCTGTGTGATGCCCACATATGTAGCTTCTCCACTCAAAGGTTCCAGACACTGGCTTGGTCCATCCTCTGGGATCTAGTTCCCAACTTTGCTGCCCTTTCCCCAAAAGGCCACTTACAAGTTTCATCTTTGCTTCCAGGCTCATGGCTAGATGGGATAGAAGAGAAGAACAATGTGTCGTCCCAAGAAGAAGATTGAAAGACCCCACTGTCAAAAGGCACTGCATTAGGGATCTGCCAACAAGGAAAGGTTTGCCAGTATTAAAGATGGTGACCTGAATCATTCTGGAGAGCTATAGAAGCCATTTGGACAGAATCAGATTTTCCAGAAATCCCTTTGCCTTTGCGAGGGGGTGCCACAGTGCCCAGAGCCCTGAGCCTGAAGTCAGAAAGACCTGAATCCATGTCTAGCCTCAGACACTCAACAGCTGTGTGACCCTGGGCAAGTCATTGACCCTCTGTCAGCCTCAGCTTCCTCATCTGTAAAACGGGGATAATAATAGCACCTACTCCCCAAGTTGTTGTAAAGACCAAATAAGATAATATTCATAGGGCAATTCTGTAGCTACATTAAACAATATTATTACTGTTAAACATAGTAAAAGCTCCTTAATTCAAACTCCACTAAGTAGGAGCTTGTGATCGTTCTGGTTCAGCAAGGCTAAACAAGTAGTGTTGCTCCTTCTAACCTTCACGTCATCAACCCCGCCTTTAACAGACAAGAAACTTGGGGCTCCATCATCTTAGTTGTGTCTGACTCGCTGGGACCTATCTGGAATTTTCTTGCCAAAGACAGTGAAGTAGTTTGCCATTTCCTTCTCCAGTTCATTTTACAAATGAAGAAACTAAAGCAAACAGGTTCGGTGACTTACTCGGGGTCACACAGCTGCTGTTTGTCTGAGGCCAGATCTGAACTCTAGTCTTCCTGACCTCAGAAAATGAACCTGAGCCTCTGCAAGGTCACCAGGTTACACAGGGACTAAATGCCTACTGGAATTAAATAGAGGCATTTGGACTAGAAATCTGGTGTTCTTTATGCTACTCAATAGGTGATAAGTCATTCTTATATATTCATTAAAGCAGGTCCCCTAAGACTCTCCACTAGGTGCTGTTTTCTTGGCCTAGGTCATGTGAATATGTACACTTCATATTAATGTGACAACACTCCTTCAACATTATTCTCCAACTTTCCACTTCATTCAACCAGCCTTCTGCCCCAATGAATCCAACACAGTAAGGTTTTCTTCTACTCATAAACATTCCACCAAATGTAATCTTCCTGCCAGAAGAGAAAGCCATGGCTGAGCTCTAATCTTCCCCATCATAAGGGCACAGTGAGAGGTCCTATAAATCTACAAGTCAGCTTTCCCAAACCACAATGTGGTCTGATAAAATGTTTGTTTTCTGAAGGTGCTGACATGCGTAGTCTTATAGAAGTATAAAAATTAAATTGCTCTTAATTATATGTTTGATGCAAATACCATTTCTGTACAGAAATAAAAATTCAGCAGACTATGTCACACTGATTGACACTGGTGCTGAGTTCTGGAAGTTCTAGTGCCTGGAAGTCTTCATAAAATGAGGGGTCCCATTCTTGCTGTCTCCCATGTGTAATTAAGGAGAAGGCAATAGCAGGGATTCAGACTGGTTTGCCCATGTGCCCAGAAGTGATTTCAAGCAACACCTGCCACTTCTCCTGAGGGCTGCCAACAGCCCTGGGCCTGGGTCTGCCTAGGCCTTCAAGTCCCTGTTAGCTATGCAGGGGAATTTCTTTCTGCTCAAATCTCCAGCACTTTAACACTGAAACAAGAAGAGAAGACACTGTTCAAATCCATGGCTACTAGAAGCCAGTTTCTGACAATTTTCCTGGCAATTTGTATAATCTTGCTTAGATTCTCACCTTTGTTTGTTAAATAATAACAATTGGCCCAAAGTTAGGAAATACCCCTCAGTTTTACAGATGAGAAGAGTAAGGCACAGAAGTTGACCCCAGGTCACACAGGTAGGTAGTAGCAGATCTAGGATCTGAACCCAGACTGTGTAACCCTAAGCCGAGCTCTCCTCCCACTCCTGCCTCTCTCTCTAGCAATCACTACCAGGGGCCATCTTCCAAGCTGCCATCACTGCTTCCAAACAGAAAGGCATGGGGAGTGGGGGGGACAGTGTAGAACTGTCATGTATGGGAGAAAATCATTTCTTCTCACAATCGAAAGGAAAGGGAAGGAGTGCAGCAGAATGGGAAGGAAGGTAGCCTTAGGACAGGAAGATCTGGGTCCAAGTCTGAGCCATACCACAAAGAGAACCCTGGCAAGATCACTTGACCTCCGTGTTCTGGTTGACTCTCCATACCAAAATGTTAAAGATAAATTCCTGCTCTCCACCCATGGAGTCATGGCCCCTCTACCGTGGCAGAGTGGTTGCTGGGGCCAAAGCTAGTGGGGTGCCTCACTGATGTGAACAGATCACTTCTCTGGTAAGAGGCAAGACCCATTATCATGGCTGTCATCAAAGTGTTTCCTGTCTGTAAGGACCTGTCAGATCCTGAGCTTGACTGGCAGAGTCTTTAAGGACCAGGGTCAGTACCACACCACAGTGAGGCATCACCTCATTGTAGCATAGGATTTAATGGAAGTTTTACCAGGAATAATAATCTCGATAGGCATATCGGTATAGAAAAAAAGATATATCCTAGGGATTATGGTTTTCTCTCTACTATAAAGTAACTGTATTATGATAAAAACAAGTTAAGTGCCTGATTAAAAATACGTATTTCCCAAGGACAGCTAGGTGGTACAGCAAATAGAGGACCAGCCCTGGAGTCAGGAGGACTAGAGTTCAAATCCAGCCTCAAACACTTAACTTGCTAGCTGTGAGACCCCTGGGCAAGTCACTTAACCCTGATTGCCTCCCAAAACAAAAAGTGAAAAACATACCTCCTGTCTTCAGTTCTCTCTCTGGATGGTGAGCAGTTATATTCAATTTTTAAAAATTTCTTTTGGATTCTAAATATTTCATAGGACTTCACAATATACATTACTCAGATTAATTTCTCATGGAGTAAATATTTGTTTGCTGCTTAAAAAGCCATGCCTACAAATCAAACACCACATGAATCATTCCCATAAAGTCTCCTCTGTCTGACCAAAGGAGAGAGAGCCTGGTAAATGGGTTCTTCTAATTCCAGTCTTTATGACCAGAAAGAGCTTGCCACTTTCTCACCTCCCCAGTCTTGCCCTTTTCCTCTCCTCAGTGAAGCCCAACAAAGACAATTTAGTCTGGGTGTCCTCTCAGACTCCCAGTGGTTTGGGACAAACCAATCATTTGCAAAGTGATAACAGGAGATGCTTCAAAGAGAAAGACTCTCCCTTATTGGTGGAGAAATTGGAATGTGAATGAGGATTTCTTCTAAACTTTACTGAATAGGAACCTGAAGATCTTTGAACAAAGAGGAGTCATCCACTGCAGCCTTTGGACAGAAGAAGACAGAATGTAGAGGAGTGAGGAATGCAGGTGGGAATCCAAAAGCCTATGAAATAATCCAGAAGCTTCTGAATGGGCTGAGAATGAATTTGAGAACTCAGAATAAGCTATCTGGACTAGAACACTCAGAGGGGCAATGTCAGAGAAAGCAAACCTGGAAAACGCCTTTTGTTTTCTCTGCCTACAGTGATGATTCTTGGATAAGGAATGATCCAATGAAAATGGCTAACAGGAATTAATGATACTGAAGACAAAAAGGAAGGGAGGTCTTCAAGGGAGGTGAGGCGTTCAAGCCACCAGGCCCAGATGAGTTCTTTCCACAGAGATCTGGATAGATCTGGTGGTAAATATGAGCCACCATCAATGATCCTGAAAGATCATGACAAATAGGAATGATACCACAGAACTGGAAAGGGGAAACGTTGTCCTAATTTTCAAAAAAGGGATGAGAATAGTCTGGTGATTACAGACGAAGAAGCTTGATGCCGAGTCCTGGAACAAATTTTAGAATGTCTTGGTAGAGAAAAGGCTAGTAACTATGGAGGCAGTGTTCAGGATCATCAAAGTTTTACTGAGAACAGTTCACTTCAGACTCCTCTCAACTGTTTTTACAGAGTTTCTAGACTGGAAGGTCAAGAGAACCTTTACTTTCCCTAGATGTTTATCAAAACATTGGATAAAGTCTATCATGTGAGGTAGGTCACTGTGGCCTCTAGAACATCTGTGGGAGATCAGGAAAAGAAAGTTCTTGCCACCAAAGTCCTTGGCATTGTCAAATGGTTCAAGAGCAGAAATGGATATATTTTATCAATAAAAATTACACTAAATAAGCTGTGTTTGTACATCAACCTATCATCACCCACACCCTCCACTTACACTCCAGACAAATTGGATTACTTGCAGTCAGGATCTTGAGGTCTTCCCTTCTGCCCAATTGCTTTATACCCTAAGGGTACTGGGTCTTTCCATCTGCCTTCAAATTGAGCCCTCTTATATGTGCTGCTTTCCCCAGTAGACAGTGAGCTCTTACTGACTGGGGACTCTCTCAGCAAATATAGTGCTGTGAAAGCAGTAAGCACTTAATAAGTGCCTTTTTATTCATTCATCATTCACAGGCTTGAGCTAGCTAATAGTACAGTTTGGTGAAATGGAGACCTGTTGGGTGGCTAGACTGAAAGAACCATTAATGTTTCAATGTCAACTTCAAAGGATGTCTCTTGTGATCTGTCATTGTACTTATTCTTTTTAATATTTTTAATCAATGATTTGAATAAAGGCATAGATGCCATTCTTATCAACATGTTGGATGACAGGTAACATCCAAAGAAATCTCTACAGGTGAGAATGTTGAGCTTAATCTAATAGAATGTGATTTTGTCAAGATAAATGTCAAGTCTTCTAAAAAACCAACTTCACAAGTACATATGAAACTGGACACATGCCTAGAGAGCTATCTGTCTAAATAAAGATCAACAGATTTGACAGGGTGATGGGGAGTCCCAAAGGTGAGTCGTAGGGTTGAGGTCCAGGCAGATGATAACTCTGGGTCTCTGCTCTGCTCAGATCACATCTATCACCTCTGAAGCATTGTGTTCAATCCAGGTGCTACAATTCAGGACAGACAGTGATAAGCTACAGAGCATCTAGGGGATCGTGACTAGGATGATGAAGGGTCTCCAGGCAGTGAGGTCACACCATGGACAGACAGAGCATTGGACTTGGAGTCAGAAAGACCTGAGTTCAAATCTGATCTCAGATACTTACTAGCTGTGTGACCCTGTGCAAGTCACTTAACTCTGTTTGTCTCAATTCCTCATCTGTTAAATGAGCTAGAGAAGGAGGTAGTGGTTGGCTAGAAAACCCCAAATGGGGTCGAAGAGAGTCAGACATGATTGAAATGGCTGAACAACAATAACAAAAGGGGTGATGGGCTACCTCTGAAGGAAACATTTTCTCCATCACTGGAGGGTCATCAACCAAAGACTAGATGACTACTGGCTAGGGATGCTATAACTGGAAGTCTTGTTTGATTGTGAGCTGGGCTAGAGATCCACTGGCATTGCCACCCCCACCCCCCATTCTATGAATCCCAAATTAGCACAAGGCTGTTTGAGCACCACAGTGCTTTCTCTTTGGCTTGTAGCCTAGGGGGTAAGAGAACACATAAAAACTGAACTAACATGGGAAATTCTAAAGATTAGTTTAGAAACTGTAGTTTTTACTAGCAGCTTTCTTCCATGAATATTTCTGAATTTGTACATTTTACTTTATGATGAAGACCTAGGAAATTCTTGTGGTTTGGAGTATGTAGTCACAGGGTTAAGAAGGGAAAGTGGGAGCAGGTGCTAGAATCATGAATCCAGATTTGGTTGCAGGAGAAGAAGGGGAAAGCTAACCAGAGATTTGCTCTCAGAATGCAGGGGATGAGTAGTCACAGGAACCAAGAAAATCAGGGATTTCAGGTTGTGAAATCTGAGATGGAAAGGGAAAGGAACAGGTGCTCATGACAGAATCTTGGAAAGATGTCAACACTTAGGGACAAGGAGGAACAAGAGGAACAAGTGAAGGGGATGAGGAAGTAGTAGTCAAAGGAGAAGACAAAGAGAGCCAGACAGAGCCATGAAATCGAAGGGAGGGGGGAGGCGAAGTTAGGGCCATTCAACAAGAAGGCACCAATGGCCTTCAATGGAGCCCAAGGTTCAGAAAGATAAAAGAGCATGAGGACTAAAAAGGTCACTGGGCAGGACCTTAAGGAGGGAGACTTCAGTAGGGTGATGGGAACAGAAACCAGTGGTGAGATGTTAAGCATGAGCCTCCCAAATCCTTACCTGATTTCAGTTATACCTAATCCTTTCCTTCTTACTCCACCTGGTCTCTCTAGCACTTCCTAAATTTCACTGGGTGCTTTGAAATTCCTGTTCCGTGGTTATACTCTCAAACTTCCCAACCAACAGTCCTCCTACCCCCTTGATTTGCTAGGAATCTGGAGACACAATATCCATTCTAGTCTTCTCAATGGCAGCCACCTCCCCTGCTCCTCGGGCTTGCAGGAACAGACTGGGGGAGAGGATCCTTCATGCTCCCTACTCTTACTTCTAAGCCATTCTTTTGCCATCATCCCTCAAAGACCTTTCCTTTGTTCAGGTTCATCCATAAAGTGTCACTTACTAGCCTCTGGGAACTCTAATTTTTTCAGTGACTTTGGTACCTGTCACAAGTTCTTCCTCTCCACCCTATCCCTAGCCATTATCCTCAGGGATTTCAGTATACATGTTGACATCTCCTCTCACAACCTGACCACACAATTCCTCAACCTCCTTCACTACAGTGATATCCTTTTCCATCCATCTCACATCAGACACAAAGCAGAATGGCCATACCTCGGACCTCACAACTGCTCTGAACTACATCACCTCCAAGATCTGGAATGCTGGCATTCTGTTCTGACCACTATCACCCATCCTTCCACTTCTACAACTTTCTTGCGCAATCTTCACTAACTTAACACCCCTGTTCTGACTTTCAGCCCCTGGGCCCATCTCCATTCTCATAATTATCTTCTGCCCTCTAGCTTTGCTGCTCTTCAAAGCTTGGTTCAAGGGACCTTATACCAGTCATTTCCTCTCCCGTTACTTCCTTCACCTCCACTCCCCATCCCCCATCATTACCTTGTGCTCATTTTGTATCCATTTATTTGTGTCCATGCTGTCTCTTCAGATAAACTGTAAGTTCTATGAAGGAAGACATTCACTTCTGCCTTGATCTCCCCAGTGCCCCTCGTAGAGGGCGCACGGACTGACTGATTGCCTCCAGATCCAGCCCTTCCTACCTTGTTTGCCACTTTCATGTTTCAATAAAAACTAGCCTAGAAGCCATGACCCTATGAACTTTCTGTACTTCCATACTAATCCTCATCTCTGGGTCACTTCAGTTCTTGAATTTCCTTACTCTTGCTCCAAAGAGTCCTGGAACTGAACTGATTTGACCCATTCATGGTACAAAAGTTCAACTGAGCCGCCTTCACTGCTCTTTGGCGATCCTACCTTAGCTTGGCAAAACAATCCCTCAAGTGACTGTTCCCATGTAGGAGACTTTCAGGGGTCCCCCAGCCCCATTAATGGAATGCTCCCCTCTTCTATGTGGTCACTAGGCAGATATGCAGGAGGACTATAATCTTGTTTGTTGGTGCCTCCATTGGTCCTATGAATAACTAAGGAAAATTCAGGGTAGTTAATTAACAAGTCTTATTTGTGACTCCCAGTTTGTGCCTCTGGACGTGGTCTGAGGCTGAAGACCTACTGAATAATTAGCCTTAGGCTGGGGTATGGAGTGGTCCAGACCAAAGGAGGGTCCTTTCATTCTGGTTAGTAAGAATTTCTGCTAGAGGCATATGAGCCTTGTAAGTTTCTTGTATCTTGGCTCTGTATGAAATGGTTCTGTAATAAACAGACTATCGAACACATCCCCGTCTCTTTAGTCAACTGGTTGCTAGGCCATGCAACTGTGCTGGTCACAGTATTCCCAGTCTTTTGCCCCTTTCTTCTTGCCTCCACCAGGAACAGAGAGAACAGCAATGATGACCCAGTCAAATTCTTATCTCAAGACCCATCTTAAATCTACATGAGAGACTTCCAGTAAGGGAGCTGATGGAGAAGATGTTTCCAATTCTGGTTCTCTTTCACCTTCTCAAAACAGCAAGAAATGTGGGCTCCTATATAAAAGAAAAATAGTAACAAAACAAAAGCAAAGAGGGGAAAGGAAATAATATATCACATGGGAATTCTCATTAGAAAAAAAGGAAGGCTTAAATAAATGAGTAAAGAATGGAAAAAGGAGCTTCAATACAATGAATTAATGTAATGGAGTAATAGCAATGTGAAAACCCTACAAGTGGAAGTAAATACTTCACCAACAATAATGTGATCTCTGCCTCCACAAATGGTAGATCAACCACCAGAATCTTCAGAGTTGTTAAAGACAATCAACAAAAGAATTAAAGGAAGAGATAGGAATGATAGTATGGGCAGAAATCGGAGAATTTTAACCAACAAGAGAATAATTTAAGAGAATAATTTAAGAACAAATAGATAACATTTCTAAAGCAGTGAAAGAGAATAGTAGATTTGCAACTAAAAAAATTCAGAGATGGAAGAAATAGTATTAAAACAAAAGCACCGATCATGCCAGCTAACTGTAGATAACCCCCATGGCTCTCTCTTGGCCCTTCTCTTCTCTCTCCTCATTTCACTTGATCTCTCCAGCTCTATGCTAACAATTCTCAATTTTAATTATCTGGCTCCAACCTCTTTCCTAACCTCTAGTTTCCCATCTCTAACTACACATTAAACATCTCAAACCCAAACCAGCCCAACACTGAACACATTCTCTCCCCCCACCTCAATCCCCCATTACAATCTCCCCTCCTCTCTAATTGCCCTCTGTCAAGAGCACCACTACCCTTCCTGTTAGGCAGGCTCACAACTGAGATATCTGCCTTCTCTCCCACGTCCAACATCTCATCTGTTGCCAAGGCCTGCCAATTTTACCTCTGTAACTTCTCTCACATAGGTCCCTTTCTCTCCTCTGTTCTGCCACCCATCATTTTAGGCCCTCATCACCTAATCTTTCAACTATTACAATAATCTGTTGGTTTGTCTACCTGCCACCAATCTCTCTCCATTCTGGTCCATTCTTTACTCAGCTGTCAAGGTGATCTTCCTTAAGCATAAGTCTAACCATGTTACCTCTCTACTCAATAGACTCCACTGGCTTCTGATCTTCATCACGGTCAAAGAAATAGAAAATCTTCTGTTGGGCACCCCAAGCCCTTCATGACTGAGCCTGCCCTCTACCTCTTCCTTTCTAGACTCTTACACCACATATTCTTCCATCCAGTGGACCTGGCCTCTTTGATGTTCTACAAACAAGACCCTTCCTATCTCAGCTCTGGGCATTTACCCTGGCTTTCCCCCTTGCTTGGAAGACTCTCCCTCCTCATTTCTACCTTCTGGCTTCCCTCACTTCATTCAAATTCCAGTTAAAATCCCACCTTCCACTGGATACCTTTCCCCAACCCCTCTTAATTCTTATGGCTTCTGTAGATCATTTCCTCCCTATCCGGTATGTAGCTTATTTGTACATAGTTGTGAGCATGTTGTCTCCCCCATTAGATGTGAGCTGGTGGAGGGCAAGGACTGTCTCTTGACTTTTTTTGTATTCCTGGGACTTGGCACAGTGCCTGGAATACAGCAGGTGCTTAATAAATGTGTATTGACTAACTACCACTGACAGGTAACTGCTTGATGTGGGAAAAGTACATGTTGGTGTATGTATCTGAGGAGAAAGTAAGAGGTTTGAGGAGTGCCTCGGTACTCTGCAGAGTACTATCACAGAGATACTATCACAGAGAACAAAGTTCCCCTGGAAAGACTGGGAGAAGCAATTGAAGAAGAAAACAGAGAAAAAAAGTGTGAAGAGAAGTAGGAATGTCATCTTATGAGGGACTAGAGGGCAGAAGACTAACACAGATGAGGAGGAAAGAGGGGCCGTTAAATGTCTGGCATGTAATAGGGATTAGGATCTTTCAAAAATCATTGACTTCAGAAAGGGAAAAGGACCTATTGGTATAGAAGTATGTGTAGCAGCTTTTTTGTTGTGGCAAAGAACTGGAATTTGAGGGGATGCCCATCAGTTGGGGAATGGCTGAACAAGTCCACAGTGTGTCAATGCAATGGCCTATGTAAGAAATGAGGAGCAGGAAGATTTCAGAAAAACTTGGAAAGATTTACATGAACTGATGCAAAGTGAAGTGGGCAGAACAAGAATACTGTAAACAGCAACAGCCACATTGTTTGCTGGAGAATTGTGAATGACTTGGCTATTCTCAGCAATGCAAGGACCCAAGACAATCCCAAAGGACTCATCATGAAGCATGATCTGTGCCTCTGGAGAACTGACGCTGTCTGAATGCAGACTCAAGCAGGCCATTTTTCTCTTGGTTTCCTTGTTTGTTTCTGGTTTGAGTCTTCTTGTACAAAATGACTTATATGGAAATGTTTTAATTGCTTATGTATAACCTATGTTGTATGGCTTACCATATGAGGGAGGGTGGAGGGGAATGAGGGAGGCAAAAATAGAATCTGAAACTCAAAGTTTAAAAAATGTTAAAAATTGTTTTAATATGTAATTGGGGAAAAATAAAATATTATTTAAAAATTATTGATTTCATTTAATTCCTATCCCCTATACTTCCCATTAGATCCACACACCATCACCTCAGAACCATCCCTTCTAACAAAGAAGAAAAAAGAGAAAAAAAATAGTTCAGCATATACAGCCAAGGTCGGAGATGACCTGCAGTATTCAATACCATAGCATAAATCAGTGGTTCTCAACCTGTAGGTCGTGACCCCTTCGGGAGTCAAAGGACCCTTTCACAGCGGTCACCTAAGACCATTGGAAAACACATATTTCCAATGGTCTTAGGAACCAAGACACCGCTCCTCTATCCGTCTCCAGGTGGGTCTGCCCACAAGCAGATATGCCCACATAGGAGTATTAAAGGGTTGTGGCATTAGGAAGGTTGAGAACCACTGTTATAAATGACCCTCTAAGGAGAATGCTGCTTACTGTATTATAAGGAAATATGATCCGCTAGTCCCAGTGGGAGAAAGGCATTCATGCACAGACATAGATGTGAATGGGGAATGGCGGAGAAGAGGATCCAGGGAATAAGTGGTCATTAAGGGCCTACTTACTACATCCCAAGCCCCTCGTTAAGCTTTTAAAAACAATTTTTAAATAAAATATTATCTCATTTGATCCTCACAACAAAAGTAGATGCTATTATTGCCCCCTTTAACAGCTGAGGAAACTGAGGCTGATGAAGGTGAAGGGAAAGGTCAAGGGTCACCCAGTGAGTGTCTGAGGCTGGATTTGAACTCAGGGCTTCCTGACTCCAGGCCTGTGCCCCAGCCGCCTCAATAGCAGACTCTATTTGGAGCCCTAAGGACATCAATGGGATCGCCTTTCTCTCTTCTGAAGCATCTCCATAAACATCTATTTTCCTTTATGCCGTAACATCAGTGTTTGAGCTCAGTTTTAGGTCTGACCAGAAAAGGAGGAACAGTTTCTAGACAGAAGGAACAGACAGTTCTGGTGAGACCACATCCAGAGCATTGTGCTCAGTTCTGGGCAACATCTTAGGAAGGGCAAAGATAGGATGGCAAATGGCCTTGAGCTCACACCAGATAAAAAAGGGCTGAAGGAAATGGGCACAGTTACCTTGGTGAAGAGAAGGAAGAAGATGGGGGGAGGGGTGAGAGCTGTCTTCTCATATTTGAAGGGTTACCATGTGGAAGAGGGAGGGTCTAGCCCCAAAGCCAACCTCAGAGAGCTGAGCAGAAGCAGTAAAGAAGGAAACGGAGGATGGATATGAGGGGAAAGCTTCCCAACAATAAGAAGCACCCAGAAGTAGACTGGGACGCCTCCATGCACAGATATTTCCCCCTTCCAAGGACCCCAGGCAGAGGCCAGCTATCTGGGAGCAGGAACATCCTTGAGGGGAGGCTTCTGGGGTATGGCATATTCCAGATGGCTGCTGAGGTGACAACAAGCTCTGAAATTCTGTGATTTTGTCAAGGCACCTTTCTCTGTATGTGTCCATATCAGCTCAAGCTGAAAACACTTCTCTTTGTTAACATTCTGGAGATGCATTACTAATGATGAATAGTTTGCTAAAGGCATTTCCTTGCTTTCATTAAATCACACTGAATTAAATCAGATGGCTTTATCCTGGATGGAAACTCAACACATATAATTCTATCTGTAATCATCCCTCCCTCATTCCAGTTAGCTATATAGATTTAGGATCAGGAAAAGGATTAGAAGTGAGAGCAGGGCAGACAGTGGGAGAGCATGGGATTAGTGGAGACACAAGTGTGTTGGGCACACTCCAAAGGCCAGTCTAGCCCTGAGGGAGAGACTGTCCCTCCCCTGTTGAAGTTGCCATCTTTCCCTCCTTCGTGTCTGTTCCCACCTGGAGCCCTTGTTCTTGCTGAGTCCACTTTTTAAAGGTAGTGGCATAAGCTTGCCAGAATTTACCTCTTCCAATCCACATGGGCTGAATGTATTAGGCCGGGAAGATAACAGTGCCTACAACGGGTCCTTACTTTCCCCAAACTCCACTTGGTTTTTCTCAAATGGATGAGTCCCCAACCATCACCTCACAACATGGAATTCGTACTAGACACTCTACAGCAACTGCAGGAATCAGGCCTTGGTTTTTTATTTTCCAGCTAAGCAATGCCTCCAGGGTTTTCACTATCCTGGCCCCGTGTTCCACCATAAAGGAAATGGGCCTCTAACCTGACCCTGCTTCTTTCCAAGCCACCTTTAAAGGGCATTTGAAGGTCACTGTTGTGACCACTATTATGGAGGAGAAACAGAACTCTTGTCCTGAGGGGGGTGTGCCTGTGCTATCAAAAAAAACCCAAAGGAGGTGGGAGGAGGAGGATGTAAAAGCAAAGGAACAGGTAAGGAAGAAAGGAAGATTCTCTGCATAGCGAGGCTATCACCCAATCGGAATGCCTTTGTATGTATGTCTTCTTAAGGGAGAGAGACACTGAGGAAACACAAGGCTATCAGTGACACTGCCTCTGAAGAGCTCACCTTGTTTAATGGCCTTACTGGGCAATTGTGGTGTAGCAATCAAAGGTGGATTTCAAAGGTGGAAAAGTGTGACAGAGACAGGTATGTGGACATGGTGGCCTTCCATTTTTACCCAACAGCCCCGGAGAAGAAACTTGCTGTTCAAATAAACCACAGGCCCCAGCTGGCAGGAGCAGCGTTTGCCACTGCTGAGATGAGCGAACTCCTGTCCAGCTAGCCAGCGAACAGATTCTGAAATTCTGGTGTCTGCATTCTGCTGGACTTTTTGTCCATGGGGTTGTGATAAAAATAATCCCTTGTGAAGAATTTTTTTGGTTGATGGCATGATGAAGGAGAGAATGGCCAGTAAGGTGAGGAATAAGACACAGAGACACTGGACTAGTGGACACTAAACCCTTTGTAACTCCAGACAGGGATGGCTGCAGTAGAGAGTTGACAAGATGCCCTTTGAGGCCTGACTGGACAGTCTGACAATGAACATGGGGATCCCTGTGATGACAAAGGTCAGAAGAGCTTTCCAGTTTCTGGCCACCCTGCTCTGGTTGCTGCCAGACCATCTGTTCTTCTGTTCTCACCTCCCCTCCTCCACTCTGGGCCTCAGTTAAGGGTGATGATAAGTAGACACTGCACCCCATCTCTTCCCCAATAAAGTGGCCTCGGATGATGACTGCAACAACATTGTCGCTGCAATCCAAAACATTGATTTTGTCCCCACTAACTGCAGGTGTTTTGATGGTAAAACGTGTGTGGGGGGAGGGAGGTATTCCTTTGACGTCATTGCCAGGGATGAAGCATGAACCAGTCACCATCCAAGAGCTTACCTTTGTGGAAGAGCTTTCTACCTGTCAACATTTCCCCATTAAATCTTCTTAATGCTAAATAGCACAGGTGAGCAAGGTCATGGAGCACTATGAGAAAACAGAAAAGACACCCTTGGATTCTGATTCTTGTTCTGCCACCAAAGACCTAAATGACTTTGGGCAAATCACTTCACCCCTCTGCAGCCCGTTTTTGCAAAATGAAGGGTCTTGCATCAAAAAGGTGTTTAAAAAACGGTTGTTGGACCGTATTACTTTATGGGTCTGTCCAGATGAGGCAGTAAATGTCCTCAGAATTTTATTGGGACTCAAATATTTGTTGAATTAATGAATGAGCAAATAAGTCCTCAGTGACCTTTCTACGGTTAGTGACTGGCAAACATGAGCAGCTTTTTTTGCTGAGGAGTGGAGTGGGGTTGGTCAGTTCCATTCCAGGCACTTTCATTGGGAGCAGCTTTTTTTTTTAAGTTTGTTTTTCCCCAACTGACCGAAAAGAGGATCGGATGGGGCTGTTGCCTTCTTTCCTTTGGAATGTAAGACACTTCAAAGTTTAGAAAACGCCAGCCTCTGCCCAAGTCCTCTTTGAAGGTCCCTTATTGACACACACGACCTGGGCTGTCCCAGGAGGTGGTGACTGTATAAGGTCGGACAGGTCCTACAGAACTGCAGCGCTCCAAGCGCCCAGTGGGAGGTTCCTTCTTGCTCCGGCACGTGGGGGCCCCAGCCCAGGGTCATTGATTACGTACAGCATGTCACTGACTAACTGGCCCCGGGCTAACCTAGTCCAGGCTCGTTCGCACAGGTGTGCGGTTTCGGCGGCCAGGATAACTCAGGGAGCCTGTTTAATTGACCCGGGGGCGAAGGGGGTGCACGGGGACCCCCAGTGTCCGGGGCAAGAAGCTGGGACAGTCTGAGCCAAGGCAGCCGCGATATTCAGTAGGCGCTTAATAGCTGCTGGTAGACCTGTCCGAGAAGGTTCGGATTTGCAGCCCAAGGTTTTCTGGCACAGGAAGCGGAAGTCGCATTGTTAAGGGGAAAGGTGGACCTGGGGCATTGGAAAAGGCGGGGCCTAGAGAGGCCCGGGCTTCCAATCCAGCCCTCTCCTCTGGGCCCGTTTCCTTAGTCAAGGATAAACTGCCGAGAGGAGCATCAGAGCGCACAACAGCCTGGAAGTTCCTTGACGACAGCCCTTAGGCTAGAGGAGGTTGGGAGAGGTTGGCCTATCATCCGCCAGGAACGCAGGTGCGCACGCGCCGTGACGCCAGGAGGCCGCCTCCGGGTTAGAGGTCAGGGGGCGGAGCGAGTTGCCGGGCTTGAGCTGAGCAGAGCCGCCATGGCACGTGTGTTGGTCGTGGGCGCTGGGCTCACGGGCGGCCTCTGCGCGGCGCTGCTGAAGTGGGGATATCCGGTGAGCGTGGCGGTGTGGGAGCAGGCGCGCGACTCAGGTGCGTGCGCGAGGCCTGCATTCCCGAGCTCCCTCCTTCCGCTCCCTCGGAGCTCTGAGCGCATGCGCGGTCATGAGCTCCTAGCTAGGCCGCAAGTTTGGGGGCGAGTGCTCGCTCGCAAGGCAGAGGGAGGGTGCGCATGCGCGTTGGGGCACCACCTCCGAGTTCCTAGACCGTTGAGCCCCGCCCCCTCTCTTGCACTCTGCGAGGCTGGGCCGATGATGTCATCTCGGGGAGCTTCCTCTGCACTGGCGCCTAGCAGGAGCCAGTGTCTGTCCCACTTTGGCCCCTGCTTTTGGGGCGGGGCTTGTTCACACTCTAGGGGCCCCAGACCTCTGTGTGCATAGGGGGACACTGGGGGGGGTCATGAGGGTGGGGGGAGTCACATAAGTAGTAACTGTCTCATGGGTTTCGTGGAAGGGATGTTAGAGGTCGTCTAGGCCCCATTTTACAGGTGGGGAAACTGAGGCCCCGACAGTGGCGTACACGGGGAGCACGTGGCAGCGGCGAGTTTGCGGTTGCTCCCCCGTCCTCAAAGCCCAGCCTCAGGATCAGGCTCCCCTCTGCCCCCCTCAATAAAGACCCCGTCCTCTGACCCCCAGGTGGAAGAATGACCACGGTCCGGAGTGACCGAGACTCCCGGGGCCGGGCGGACCTGGGGGCCCAGTATGTGACCCGCGCAGCCCGCTTCGCCCAGCGGCACCGGAGGTGAGTGGGCTAGACGGACCCGGCCCGCAGCGGGGGAAGGTGTTGCTGGGAGAGCCGGCTGTTAAACATTCACTAGCGGCCCACCCGAGGCTGTGATAAAGAAGTCAGGACGTCCGGTTATATCCCTGAGAACCCCGCGGATGGAGGCCGGGGAGCCCCGAGGTTTCAGCGTGCAGTCTTGTTACTGTTATTTTGTTTCAGCTCAGAAGACACTTGTCACGCCCCTACTGTTTACTAGGCACCAAATACACAGTGAGGAAACGATTTTCCTCCCGAGCTCCTGTGCTGCCAGGGTTAGTGACCCCGATCGCAAACCTAGAAGGCAGTGGAGAACCTGGAGTCCGGAGGAGCCCCAATGCTTGACCCTTACTAGCTGTGTGACCCTGGGCAAGTCACTCAGCCCCGCCCGATTGCCTTTCAAAAAAAAAAAGACAAGGAAATAGAGAAGGCAGAAGTGAAGTGCTAATACTGAGGACACTGGGAAGAGGTCACCGAGGAGCGGGGTGGCATCGGGGCTGTTACAGAGAGGTGGGGGGGGAGAGGAGGAGGACCGGGGTGTCCGGGCCTGGAGGCAGCTTGAGGGATGGAGTGCAAACTCCAGGAAGAGTTAGTCTGGTCTGCCTGGCCATACATTCCGTGAGGTACAGACTAGGAAAGGGGGTGCCTGCCTCAAGGCTCTGTCTTATCCTGTGAGCAATAGGGAGTCACGGTGGGCTCCTCAGCAGGGGAGGGATGTGTTCGGGTAATTTTGGCAGCTCTGTGGAAGGGGGGCTGGAGAAGACAGTGCAGTGTCAGTGACCCTGACGCCTCTTGTTTCTCTGGGGGATGCACAGGTTCTTTATCTGTAAAGTTAAGTGGTTAGCTAGATGGCCTTATCTGGGGTCCCAGAATGCATTTGTGTGGCGCTGGAAGCACAGTGCGCTACAGATCCTGTCTCATTTATTCCTCACAACAACGCTGGGAGGCGAGTGCTGCGGACAGATGCAGACTGGTGAAGAGACTTGCCCAGGGTCACACAGCTAGGTCCTGGCTGAGACTAGAATTAGAATCCCTGTCAACTTCTGATTTTACGCATGACTGATTACGTCATTCATCACCTGACTGAGATCTCAGATCTTGAAGGTAGCAGAGCTAGTAATGACCCCCGCAGTCTCACACCCGAGACCACCCATGCTGACGCTGACATGTGGTGACACTACCATCTCCTGGCACGGGCGCACACACACACACACACACACACACACACACACACACACACACACACACACAGGAAATGGGGACAGGCGATGGAAGCAGTTTGTCAGGGGAGGGTCTCTGCGGCTCCTCCCTGCAGGGCCCTTGTCCAGAGAGGCCTGCTTAACCATGAATGTCCTGGAGAAAAATGAGTGGTCAGAAAGGTTGCTGATGGCTGCTGGGTGTTCCATCTACCCACTCTGCAGGTGATTAGAAAGGCCCAGGAAAGCCGGTCCCTGCCCTCCACCCTCCAGGATCTCACAATCTCAGGGTTCCCAAGGGGCCTGTCTGCTGCTTTGAAGCTCTCTGTGCCCGTGCTGACCACATTGTTCATTCTTTTCAGTTTTTATGACGAGCTCTTATCGCGAGGTGTTTTGAAGCCCCTCACCTCTCACATAGAAGGAATGGTGGTGAAAGAAGGAGACTGTAATTTTGTGGCACCTCAAGGAACCTCTTCAATCGTGAATCATTTTTTAAAAGAATCAGGTGGTATATCAGATTGCTTGCCATCTTGGGGAGGGGAGGGAGGGATAGAATTTGGAACTCAAAACTAAAAAAAAGAATGTTAAAAATTGTTTTTACGTGTAATTGGAAAAAAAAACCAAAATATTAAAAAAAAAAAAGAATTAGGTGGGCTCCAGATTTTTCCTTTAAGGCTGAGTAGTAAATCAGTATCATTTCTGGAAGTTTGGGGTTTGTGATCATTCATTGGACAAGCCCACATTAGTTCAGAGAGGAGGAGCAATTTGTTTCTCTTTCTCAGTGGTAAAGTCATCTCTGTGAAGAGCCCATTCACTCATTCAACAAATGCTTATTAAACTGGGGATCCAGAGATAACAAAACAGCCCCTGCCTGTCAGGAACTTGCCTTCTAATGGGAAAGAGAAATCAGCTTCACCATGGGAGTAAAGTGGGCGTAGACAGGCAGCAGAACGCAGCTCCATGGCCCTGGTACTGTGCAGAGGCAAGATGCCTCGGACCCGACCTCTGCTGTTCTTCACCTCCAAGCATCCCAGTTTCCTCCTCCGTAAATCAAGAGGGTGGACCAGATGGTCTGTTCTGCTGGCCTTGTGTCATAGTTACATGGAATCCATTTCCAATGTCTTAGGGGTTAAGCGTTTTAAAGGTGGTGCTAGTGGACAGCTACCAGCACCTGGCTTTTGGAATATTTCTGAATATTTCCTGGAGGTTTGTTCCTGGAGCGCTGTCCACATAAACGACTTTGACTGCATTCTTCTTTTCATAGGAAAGTATTTAGGAATTCTGTGGGGAACTGAAAATTTAAAAAAATGATTTACCTTAAATCTTCAAATATTATTTCTGGTTGAGGCAGTAGAAGATTATGGGGTAAAGGCTGATTTCTCTTGACTTTTCTCAGAATTATGCTTCAGAGTTTTGTGTTTTCTCATGAATAATCCAAAGGGATTTGAATTGAATTACCTTGATGGATGATGTTTTTCTTTGTAGTTGTTTGGATAATTCTTTTTAATCATTGAGTCTTTGTAGTTTGATGACAGTGTGTCTGGGTGAGTTGAATCTATTTCTCTCTGAGGGCCCATGGTGAATCCTGTAGTTACGGAGTATCTTCTTTTATCTTGCTACTTCTGGAAAAATGTCTTCAGCAGTTGCTTAAAAAAAGTTGTTCAGTCATTTCAGACAATTCATGACGCCATTTGGGGTTGTCTTAGCAGAAATATTGAAGTGGTTTGCCTTCTCCAGCTCATTTTACAGTTGAGGAAACTGAGGCAGACAGGGTTGAGTGACTTGCCCAGGGTCACACAGCTAGTAAGTGTCTGAGGCCAGATTTGAACTCAGGAAGATGAGTCTTCTGACTCCAGGCCTGGCATTCTATCCATTGTGCCACCTAGTTGCCTTTAAAAAGAAATAGAATTTCCGTTTCTTCCCAGTTTTGGGTACCGTGAAGCGGAGATGATGCCTCCTAGGACTGTTCTCCCATTTGTCGAGTGTCTGAGCCCTCCCTCCCAGGCCGGCCTCCGGCTTCCTTTTCTGGCTGTGCTTTTGTTTCCCTTGCATCTGCCACTGGCCCCCAACCCTGGAAAGTGTGGTTCCCATTGCCTGTGTTCCTGTCTTCAGACTTTTGTGTTTGGTTACTGATCTGTTCCATCTCCTGTTTGCCTACGATAGCTCTCTCCTCACAGAGGCTGGATCTTTCCTCACCAGCTCCTTCTTCTTTGTTTGTGAAGGTTTTTGTTTTCCCTAGTTTGATTTATAAAAATACATACATGCACATAAATGCACATAATATGAATCTATAATATATACCTCTGTGATGCACATAGGTATGTGTAGAGATATTTACACAATACACACATGCAATGCAATATCACATACATGTATTATGTGTGTATATGTGTGTGTGTGTGTGTGTGTTTTGTACGTATATAATCCAGACACATCACGTGTGGGTTGTGGCCTGAAAACCCAGCACTCCACCCTCCCCCTGACTGTGGTCATCGACTTGAGCTTTGTCGCTCGTCCGTGTTGATCCAGGTCACGTTGAAGCCGCCATTTTGAATGTTATTCCTTTCACTCAGCTTTCTTCCCTCGGCATCCTTTCCCAGAGGCGAGTCTCCCCACTTTTCTATGAAGTCTTTATGTTCCCCATTCCTCATAATCCATTAATATTCCCCTCTATCCCTATACTGATTTGCTTAGCCATTCTTGGGCAGTCGCTGAGCACACCAGCTTTTGGTCACAAACAACACAGCCACAAAAACATTTTGCGTTTCTGGGTTTTTTTCATTGTTTCTTGGGAGTATATACAGCGGAAGTGGAAGTGTTTGAGAAATTTGGGGAACCACCTTTGGTTCTGTAGGTGTAACTTTCCCACTGCTTATGTTGAAGTAACTCTTGAGATTTGTGACCTGAAGGGCCCTAAGGAGCTGTCCCAGTTGGCCTTGACTCACGCCTGCTTTGTCTTTACATCTGCCTCCCATGCACCATCTTTGAGACCAGTGCCTCCCTTTTCTTTCCTGATTGCCTTCATCCCCTACTAATTCTTCCTTTCCTCTCTCCCCCTCCTCCTCATCCCCAGCTTGACTCCTCCTCTGCATTCGTAGGATTCTGGACTGAAGGGAGCCATGGGGATCATCTTGTGCAAGTCCTTCATATTATGGGTGGGGTCTGAAGGTCTCACAGTGAGCAGGGGGCAGAGTGAGGAGCAGACCAGGACCTTCCTTTGCCTCCCTCCCACATCACCTCCCAGTAGTGGGAGCCACTGGCCCAGCTCACACTTCATTTGTTGGGAAGTAATGCCGGGATGCTCCAAATGTCCGTCCTAGGTGTGGGACAGTCCCTGTGTCCAGCACTTGAGGAGTAATGGGCCGGTCATTTCTGTCCCCTATGTCCAGAATCTCCAGAGTTCAATTCTTGGCCTCCAGATTGCCGCAAAATAAGCTTCCATTTAACTTGGACCATCTGTATTGTTCAGTTCTTTTGCACTTGTGTCTTTGTGACCCCATTTGGAGTTTTCTTTATAAAGCTCCTGGAGGGGTTTGCTGTTTCCTTCTCCAGCCTATTTAATAGATGAGGAAACTGGGGCAGACAGAGTGAAGTGACCTGCCCAGGATCACACAGCTGGTGAGTGTCTGAGTCTTCCTGAGTCCAGGTCCGGCGCTCTGTGCACTGTGGCATCATGCAGCCCATCCATATGTGAGATTTTAACTGAGTTGGTTTACTTAGCGTTTTGTCTCTTAATCTGTAAAAGAAACATGAGTTACAGAAATCTGAAGAGTAAGTTTGTGTTTGGAAGCTGCTGTTAAGCTGATTGTGTCTCTTTCTTCAGGGGCACAGGTGGAGGCCACAGCTCCTGTCTGCTGAAGGTGACTCCTGTGGGCCTGTTAAGTCTGTTTAGCTATTGATTAGTGGATTTCTGTGCCCGTCCTTCATGGCAGATCGTTTACTATTAAGGTGAAAAGGAAGGAATGTGGATTACGTAGGTAGTGGCTTGGATTTGAGGCCCAGCAGCCTCTGCTCCATTATCTCATCAGTTTTCATTCAGGGAAAAAAAAAAGATGAAATCCCTCCTCTGTCCCAAGTGCCTGCTTGTTTCTGGAGGAGGGAAGTGACCTTCCCTTTGTACACTCTGTGCTTTTGAAGCAGTGCTGAGTGGCCTTTGTGATATTTTTTGGGGTGATTTTTATAATTTTGAAACGTTGTGTAAATTCAGTCTTGTGTTAAGTTGTAAAAGCCACATTTCTTCCCCCACAGCTGTAAAGCATTAACTCTGTCTCTCCCCTGCCCCCAGCCTAGAGGTATTTCCTCTGAAACCATTATTTCTATAGCTATGATAACAAGAATCTTTTCAAGGCACTACCTCCTTTTGTTCTAATGACCGGCTGAAATAAGACTCATCCATTCACAAACTGGATGAGGTACTTCTCAAAGGAATTTGACCTCAAATCTGACAGCTGGTTGACTTTATGACATTTCAAGGCAAAAATCACACCTCCTCTCTGGCCACTCCCAGATTTCTCCCAGTGAATTATGGGTGGGGCACATGCGCAGTTGATGTGAAGGGTGCGTGTTCCTTTAAGTATTGGCTCCTCCCAGGTCCTCCCTAACTCTACCTTTGCACACCTAATTAGCCTAATGAACCTATGACTGACAGTTTTGTATCTTTAAAAACTGCCTCTCTGGCCCCAAGAACTTTGCAGGAGTTTTCTTAGCTCTCCCCTGCCCGCTAAAGAGCATCACACTTTGCAGGCCTTTTCTAGCCGACTTTCTCTGACACCCCCCCTGCACTTGGCAGGTCGTCTTTCTAGACCCCTGCCTCCTGAAGAGCGTCACATTAACTGGGTAACTCTGCCTTTAATATCTATCAGCTTGCAGGTCTCCTTACCCCACCCCTTGCCTCTGTATAACAGTAAACTTTTGTAACTCTGCCAAGGACAGCTGAGACCAGTAATTCTTTTTGGACGCGAACCTAGAAAGGATTTCAATAGAAATCCCCCAAACTTATCCCTCTTCACTTTCACCTGAGTGGCCTTTTTGCTCATCCTCATATGTAACCTACCATTTCCCACCTCCAAGCCTTTGCCCTGGCTGGCCCGATTCCTTGAATACCTCCCCTCATACTCAAGTTCTCCCTTGTTCAGGATGCCCTCCATGATCCCTTGCCCCCACTCTGGGTACCCAGCTGCTGGTGCCCTCCCTGGCTTCCTCAAGCCCCTGTGTGCATTTTCTGTGTCCTGATGTATGCCCATGCTCTCTCCCCTGGCACTGTAAGCTCTTTGAAGGTACAAACCATTTCTCTTTTATCTTTTGTCTTCCTAGCATGGCATGATGGCTGGGCCATAGCCAATGCCTAAATGCTTTTTGATTGACGAATAGCTAGTTAACCCCAGCGCTTGAGGACCTGAGTCCCACAGGGAGAGCTGCCTGTGATTTGCCAACAGAAGGTGAAGCTGTGTAGACAGTGATTTCTTTCCATTTACCTCTGGGAAGCCAAACATCTTTGCTTTCTCAGATTACCCTGAGTGAGCTTTAAGAGGAGACTTGAAGGGGATCTTCTATTCCTTAGAGCTAGGATCCTGGTGACCACTATGATGTGGAAGAAATCTTGTACCCTCAGAATTGGAGACGGAACAGGGGTGAATAAGCTTAGTAAGAGAATGTCTGCTATGCCTGGCCTCCTGTGATATACCATGTATCATCCCTGCAGCTTTCTGGGTGAAGGTGCCCCCTCTGCCCTCTACACCCCCTATTTTGGGTCATATGGCATCAGATACCAAAAACTGATCTCAGAGCCACCCTTTCCTCTCTCCCAGAAGATCTAAACCCAGTTTCCTTTTTATCCCAGGGGTGCAAGTCTCATATGGGCACTGTGTGACTGAGATCTACCTTAGAGATGGCACGTGGGAAGTCCACAAGGAAGGGGGTGGTTCTGAGCAGTTTGATATCATCATCCTCACGATGCCTGCTCCCCAAATCCTCCAACTCCAGGGCGACATCAAGAACTGTAAGTCTTCCAAAATTCCCTTTGCGATCTTGGTTTCTTCCAGTAGAGCTAAGGGAGATCCGTGGGTCCTGCAGACTTGCTCGTACACCTCAAACATCCCTGATCTATTTTGGTATCTCAGCATGTTTCTAGAGCCAGACCCAGCACAGCCAAAACAGGTTAAGTCCCTTTCCTTGGCCCCTTTGTGCATCATAAGTCCGCGTTCACAAAATTGATTGACCACGTTCTTGCCTTGAAGATGAGAGGAATCCCCCATGCCCCAAGTGCCTGGCTTGGCTGTGCTGGAGCCAGTATGGGCTGGCAGAAGCCACCTGTGCCAAGCAGATCAGGGTGTTGGCTCCCTCTCTTCTTGCCCTGGGGGCAAGTAGTAGCCCCCATAATGTCAAATGTCAAAGACATTTATTTGTTTTTACTTATCTTGTAATCTGTCCTCCCACTATCTCCATCCACTAAACACACGTAAAAAAGCCAACCCAGAAAACAAACAGAATAAAAGCTTCATCACAAGCACACTTTGTCCAGCGAGACCAGCTCCCACATTGGCCTGGCCTCAACACGTGTCTCTCCTAGCATTTCAGGTTCCTCTCCTGGCTGTGTGAGTGGCAGTGAGTGGGAGGTCTCCTCTTGAGGCCTAGGGCCTCTTGCCTGGTGTGTTGGGCTCCCCAAATGGTTTCTTTCTGCAGGGTGGATGGCATTTTAGTTCAGTTCCCTGGGCTCTGCATTCTTGTCTTAGAGGTTTTCCCAGTTTGGACTGAAATTGGCCTTGTCTTCATTTCTTGTGACTCAGCCATGTTCTGTTACTTTCTTAGACTGTCCTTTGGTTAGCAGGACGACTCCTGCTTTCCAGGATTGGGCCCCTCAGAGCTGCTCCAGAAAGTTCTATGTGGAGGGTCCTTTGCTGTTTCTTTTATCTCTTTGGGGTATTGGTCTAGTCAAGGTGCACACAGTTGATTAATTTAGAACACAGTTAATTAATTTGGTCATAGTGAACTAACCTATTTATAACATAAAGTATCATAAGCCTTTCCCCAGAAGCAGTGGTCACAGGGGCAGCCTCAGGGATAGAGAGAAAGAAGGCATGAAAGACAGTAGCCCAGAGTGCTTTAAGCAGAAAGGGGAAGGGGCTCTGAAAGCCTTTGGCAGAAGCTTGAGGCAGGCCCAGCCCCTGCCCAGGGCATCAGTGTCTGTGGGGCCCTGGGAGAATCAGGTATAGGCCATTTGAGCAGGTGCCCCAGTAGGACCCCATGGTCAGGGGCTCGGGTTTGGAAGAGAAAGGGTGAAAATTACAGACCAGAGAGAGTGGGCCCAGGGGGTCCTTCAGGCTAGGTGCCTTCCAGCTCTGCCTGCATGTCAGAAGCATGTGTTATCGAAAGAATGCCACCCTGCCCCGGTCTCCTGCGCTCTAGGGATGGCGGCCTCTGCCTGCTCCTGGACCCAACACCTCAGTCCCTTCCCTCTGGTGTCCCTGGGGTCCTGGGGCCATTTGTGCCGACATCTTCAAAGCCTCTTGTGCATGGGTAGAGAGTGGTTGGGAGAAGCCCAGGCTCTTTCCAGACCTTATCTCTTTTCATCCTCTCAACCAGCCGGTGCCATCATCCCTACCTGGTGTCCCCCAGCTCTCGACAAAAAGCGGTGTGTGCTTCAGGGTGGCGAGGTGGTGCAGTGAATAAAGCACCGACCCTGGAGTCAGGAGAACCTGAGTTCAAATCCAGTCTCAGACAGTTAAGACTTATTAGCCGTGTGACCTTGGGCAAGTCACTTAACTCTAATTGCCCTGCCCTCCCCCTTCCAAAAAGCAAAAATAAATAAATAAGAAGCATGTGCTTCATGTGTGTGTGTATGAGAGACTGCATGTGGGAATGTGTGTGTATAAGTGTGTGTGTGTGTGTGTGTGTGTGTGTGTATGAAAGAGTGTGTATGAATGAGTGTGTGAATGTGAGTGTATGAGTGTGTGTGAATGTGTGTGTGTATGTGAGTATATGTATGGGTAAGTGTGTATAAATGTGTATATGTGTGAATAAGTGTGTGTACGAATGTGTATGAATGTGTATGAGTGTGTATGTGAGTATATGTGTGAATGTGTGTATATGAATGAGTGTGTATATGTGTTAATGAGTATGTGTGAATGTGAGTGTGTGTGAATGTGTGTGTGAATATGTGTGTTTATGAGTGTGTATGTGAATATATGTATGAGTGTGTGTGTATAAATGAGATTAGCCTGGCCCCCCACAGTCCAAGCATGGTGGGCACTGCTTGGCTCCACTTCTGCCCTTAACAGGGCAGCATATGTCAGAGATGCTAGCTAGGATTCTGACCATCTAAGGATTTTGTTACGCACCTCAACTATCCCATGATGGATGCTCATGGATTTAGAACCATAAGCAACCTTTGGAGCCATCAGACCGAGGGTCATCTCCAGGGACATGACCAAGGTCACAGAGCTCATGAGGATCTGAGTTAAGCCTTCTGACTTGGTGCTCCATCCAAACCACACCCTGCCTCCCCCTTCTGTGTGCAGAGACTTTAGGAGGACCCTGATGGCTGAGGAGGCAGGGCAGCTCTAGGCCACGCAGGACCTTCCAGTGTTCTCTCTGGACCAGTTCAGCGCCCTTGGGGAGCAGTAGCCAGGCAGGGCAGGAGGGAGCCTATTTGGGTGTGAGGGATGAGCTAGATCCCAGCTAAGCTGTCTGCCCAGTGGTCTGCACTCCTTTGAACGTGACCCCATGCTAGTTCCGGCAGTCCATCTAATGACCTGTGACTGGCCCAGAGCAGATTCCCTCTTTCTTAGACCTTGAGACAAAGTTTGGCTTCAGAATGAGCTCCAGCTGTTCACAGAGGCTGGGGTACCCATGCTGGGTGTAGTGTGGAGCAGCTGGAGTGGCCCCTTGTTCAGAGGGGCCTAGAGGTCCTTGGGTGCCTTGTTTGTGGTAAAGCCCTTTCCCTTCCCTTGACTTCAGTGAGGTGTCCCGACGAGGCTCCCCACATTCCCCCACTTAAGCCCAACTCAGCAAGGGGGATCCAGAGGGGGTCTCATCAGGAGTGCTCCCATGCCCTGGCAGGCTACTGGTCATTCCTCTCTGAAAAATACCAGTAATAGGTCAAGCTGTAGAAGGCCTTCCCCTTGTGCTTCCCCCGGGGAGCCAAAGAGTAGACCAGATGCTGGTCAGGATGAGGGGGAGGAAGGGCAAGGACAGGGCCAGCATTGTTTTCAGAAATTCCTCAGTGTGCTTCTCTTCTCTCTGGCAGCGTTCCTCCCTCTCCCCTTCCACCATTAGGGGTCTATCACTGGACTCCCCCCCAAACGTTGAGCTACTTACCATCAGTTGGCTTTTTCGAAGGGGGAGTTACTTCAAAAACACAGCACAAAGGCACAGACACACTCTCCCTTAGACCACCTGGGTGTCCAGGGGGAAGGCCCAGAGCTGATGTTCACGTCCAAGTGTTTGGGGTTGAAGGAACCCAGCTCCCAGCAGGCCAGGACCATTCCCACGGTCACTCTGTGCTTCTTGAGGCCTTTGCCTAGACTGGCTAGGAAAGCTCCTAACTTGGGGTCCATGGCCTTAGATTTCAGGGCATCTGTGAAACTGGCTGGAAAAATCATCTTTTTTACACTAACTTCTCACTGAAATATGGTATTTCCAGCAATCATTTTAGAATTCGATTGGGGCCTCAGGTCTTGTCCTGCCCGAGGGTTGATGTGATGGCCTCAGCTCTTGAGCCCTGAGTCTGTGAGGTGGTACTGGGAGTGACTGGCATGATTGGACTGCCCTGAGGGGCCAGGCCCCTGTTCTTGCTCCTAGCCCCAGAGGGGGCTGTGTTTCCTCTGAAAAATGGGATAATGCGAAGGAACTCCTCAGTCAAGGCAGTCCTCTTTGGGGCTGGGTGTCAGGAGGTGTGGACCATCACTGCCATCTAGTGGCATAATGGAATATTGACTTTGTCCCCACAAATCCTAGATGCCTTTTACAGGAGAAGGGGCCTTGAAGATCTCTTGGTACCTCAGTCGACCAAGATGCCTTTATTAAATGCCCACTAGGTACTAGGCACAGTGCTAGACACAGGGGATGCAGAGAAATGTGAAAACGTGGTTTTTGCCCTCAAGGACCTTGTGGTCTAATGGAAGGGACAACATGAGAACAGCTAAGTTCAGACAAGATGCAGATGAGCCGAATGGGTGCTCCCCACAGGGAAGGAAGGCACTTGCTTCTTGCGGGGAAGCCTCTTCCAGAGGATGGGCTGTGAGCTGAGTCCTAAAGGAAGCTGGCCTGTCTGTTTGATGTAGGTGAGCTGAGGGCAGCACCCTCAGCCAGGAGACAGGAGAGGCTGTAAGGAGGAGATGACGTTCCATCTGGACCTCAGAGGAACGGAGGGATTCTGAGAGGTGGAGGTGAGGAAGGAAGGCATTCCAGGGCTGTGCAGCTGCAGAGGTTTGTGGAGACCAGCTTATAAAGGGCCGTAACTATGGTTCATCCTGCCCTGCAGTGCGTGGACGAGGGGAGTGACCTTGTCAGGCCAGTCTTAGAGCATATACTTTCCCTTGTATGCCTGAGATGCAGGGATGTTTACCAAAATGGAATGAAAGCCTTCTAGTTGTCCAAGAGCACTTGACCCAAGTTCAAGAAGGAAAAGGAGGATCCCAGAAGCAGAGTCCAGACACCAGCTAGTCTTCTCATAAATGCAGAATCACTGCATGTTAAAGGTGAAGGGGACCCCAGCTGCCAACTGGTCCAAACCAGACCTTCCCAGAGCCCCCAGTCACAGATTGGACAGAAGCCCTCCAGCCCCTCCTTAAGGACTCGCAAAAAGAGGGGGAGGCCCACCACTTCCCCTGCCACTTCCAGACACTCCCCCTGTCAGGATATTTTACCAGAAATCATGGCTGAATTGGGCTCGCAGAGACTTCTGTCCATTCCTGCTGGCTCGGGCCTCACTGCTGCCACCATCAGGACCACAGCGAGCTCACATTCATCCAGCACTTGAAGGTTTAGGAATTCTTTCTGCACGTGTCTCTTCTGTAGGAGGTGATCAGCTTCTTTCCTTCTGTGGTACACATGGAAAGTTAGCCTTTGCTTCCCATGTGCCCCCACATGTGTGTTTTTTTACATGTGTGTGTGAAGGTCATCATAGACTTGCCAGAAAGCACCATTACCTAATAGGATGAGGGGCGATGGCAGAAGGCAGAGGCTTGGTCTTGGTCTTTGCATCTCCCTTTGCACCCAGTACACTCTGCTTGAAGGAGATGTAAGCCAGTAGATTGGACACCCCTTGAGGGCAGGGGCTTTTTTTTTTGTCTTTGTAGCTAAGTGCCAATAAGAGGGTAGAGTGGGAAGAGGAAGAGCACTAACTCTGGAGTTGGGATGTCCATTCAAGGCCTGCCCCTGATGCTCATCACTCCTGTGACCATTGACGGGCCAGCTCACCACATTAGGCCTTGGCATCCTCACCTGCCAAATAAAGGATTTGAGGTCAGTGGCCCCTGCAGTCCTTCCCTGGCTCAAGACCCGGCGTCCTGTGACAGGAGCTTCTGAATTGAGAGGAATTGGAGAAAAGACCCTCTCCTCAGCCCAGCCAAGACCCCCCTTTCCTTCCTGACTTAGCTCAAATCCATTCAGAACCATTGGGAAGTCGTTTTTGGAGCAGTCAGACTGAGAGAGGCAAGGACAGAAATGGAGACAAAGCATAATGTCCGTGTCAGCCAGCTGCTCGAGAGTCAGCCGGACCAGAGGCTGGATGGTCCCTCCCCTTTGATGTCTCATCGGGCTCCTTTAGTTAAATGTGAGAGAAGAAAGCAGAGCGTTTAGTTCTTGAAAAACAACCACAGTGATGGCTGTGGTAGAAAGCTACACGTTGCTTTCCCATCTCCATCCCTGTATTCAAGTCCAGATCAGATCCCTGCAAAATGCATAGTTGCTGGTGTTTCACCTAGACCTACAAAACAGAGTGAAGGGAGTGTGTGCAGGCTGTGAGTCTTGCACACTGGTGGCAGACACCCATGGCCCGGCCTGGCTTTCTTGTGTGGTGCCCTGGCCTAGCCCTTCTCTCTCCTTCACCTCCTCTATCCAGGTGAGCCACAGACAAGTAGGGGTTCATCTGTGTGAGGCCTTGTTCATTTTTTGTGAACTGGACCCCTCTGGCACAGTCTGGTAAAGCCTCTCAAACCCTTCTCAGAATAATGGTTTGAAATGCCTAAAATAAAATACCTCAGATTGCAAAGGAAATGAGTCATATTGAGATAGTTATCAAAAGAGTTTTTAAAAACCAAGGTCATGGATGGTAGGTTGAGAGCCCCTGCTCTAAGGAGAGCTTTCAGATTACCTTCCCCTTATTAATGCATCTCTGATGGCAAGCCCTGATGTCTGAGGTCCAACAGCTCACACCTACCACATACAGAGATTTGAGTAGGCTTGCTTCTGTTGGGCAGACTAACTTTGTAGGTTCCCTCCCTAGGATTTTCAGACTTCTGGCTTTGTCTAAGTGTATAATTTGTTTCAGGGTGACTTCTGAAGAAGAGGCTCACCTTAATCCGTTGATCCAAGTGAATGAAGTGCTAGGCACAGTACTAGGGTCTGGGCATAGACATTCTGAAGTGGAAGAATCCCGACCTCTAAGAGGCTGGTGTTGAACCATGCTCTCGGTCACCTGGGTTCAGAACCTTCTCCCTCCTCCTTCCTTGCTGGGTTGGTCATGTTCTCTCCTCACCCTCCAGTTGAAGCCCTTATTAGCTTGCACATGGACTCTTGCAATAGCTTCCTCGTTGGTTGTCTGGTTTCTAGGCGTTCACCTTTCCAATCTATCCTTCATGTAGCTGCTCAGATCATTTTCTTGGGACACAGGTCTGACCGTGTCCTTCACTGACTTCCTTTTCAGTATGCGTGTCGTCGTCCAATAAAGCGTAAGCCCCGGCAGGGCACTGATTGTTCCATTTTGGTTTTTGTACCTCCAGTACATAGCACAGTGACTTGCATTTAGTAGCTGCTCAGTAAATTCAGTGGTGAATCAAATTAAATTCTTTGGGGTTTTTTGTTTTACTTCAGACAGTTTTTACATGTGAATTTTTGGGTCTACACTGCCTCCAGATAGCCAAGATCCCTTATAGCTCTGCTGTTTTTCAAGGGTCTCACCATATTTGGGACAAATCACAAGGTGCTGTCGTCTTAGAGGGCGGTGTTGCTGTTTTGTTTCGCCTGTCTCATTGTCTCCAGGTGTCTCTGGTCTCTTCTCTGTCCATCCCCGCTCCATCCCAACATGAAATGATGTTCAGCTATTGTGAAAGCTGGGGCTTTGAACAGAGCTGGGCTTTCTCAGCCTCTGGCTGATTCACACTTTCCCTGGGTAGGGCTTTTTTTTGGGGGGGGCAGTGTTTGTTGTTTAAAAGGTCTTCTTTGACAGCTCTTGCACAGTGAAAGTAAACAGAGGTTCTGTTTATGTTAAGAAAGTGCAGGAAAACCCATTTATGACACAGTTTGTTGACCCTTGGATTTCCAATTCCTGTGTGCTTCACCCCTAATACAATGAGCACCCATGATAAATACCGCATTATATGATAGCCCAGCTCTCTGCCATAAAAAGGCCTACTTCTGCATGTCTCTGAGCAGAGTGCTTAATGATAACAATAAGAATTTGGGGTGAGGATGGGCTTCCGGGCTGCAGTTTGACAATGCGTCCCTGTGAGGGCTGCCTGGGTTCTACGAAAGAAGTGACTCCAAGGTTTCAGAAAAGGGGACTGGACAATGAAACCAGCTTAGGAGGCATTCACAGCTTTGTACAGCTGTGTGATCCCTCGGGGCCTCTGTTTCCTCACCCATAATCTGAAAGTTGGCTTTTACACAGAGAAAACTTGCACCAAGGTGGAGAGGGCGGGGGAAGAGGAGAGGGGCTTTGAACGTGAAGAGGGAGAGAACAGTGGGGGCACGGCACAGTAGAGTCAGAGGCAATGGCATCCGCTGTGAGGTGGGCCATTGGGAAGAGTGCAGGGGGATCAAGTGGAGAGGTTGGAGCAACCGTGGAGGAAAATGAGGGAAAAGAGAAAAGTGGGCTGCACGTGATCATAACACAGTCTTACACGTCGGCTGTTTTCTGTTTATAAAAGGACTGTTTTGTTGCCATTTAAACTCATCTCGATGTCTGTAGCAGTAGCAATTGGAGATGTGGTTCCTTTGGCTCTCCCTTGTTCACTGTACCCACCTCATGCAAGAATAGATGTAGAGTCAGAAAGACTCTTAGCAGGCCTCCAATCCAGCCTTTTCACTTGACAAGTGTGGGAACAGAGTGACTGAATCAGGCCAGCATCTCACGGGCAGCCAGCTGCAGAGCCGGGATTGAAGCCCTGCTTCTCCGATCGCACGTCCCTGTTCTTTCCTCTGCACCACATTGCCTAGTTCCCTACTTTTCTTTAAATTCTTCATATTCAGAACTTGACAGTAATATTGCAGCACATTTCACACCCTCTTCCCCAGTCATTGGACGTGGAGATTGTTTCTGACTATTTGCTGTTATGAGCAATACCTCTGTTAGTATTTTCATACAGATGGGTCATCTCTTGTGAGTGAAACGCAGTATTTATTAAAGCACTATGTGCCAGACAACATCACTACGTCTTTACTTATCCCAGGAGTGGGCCTGCTAAAGGTCAAAGAGGAGAAACAGTTCTGGAAATGTTTCTGTGTAATCTCAAATCATTTTTCACTATGGTTATACTGGGTTCCTCACAACTCTATTCTTTTGTTTTTTTCTGTTTTTCCATCCGGCAGTTTCCTGGGTGCTGAAGTCTGACCTCTAAGTTGTGGTCATTCATGCCTCTCAGATGTCCAGTGGTTTGATCACTTTTGGATGTGGATGGCTTGCATTTCTTCTTTTTAGAAGTGTTTGTTCGTCTTTTCTGACCACTTGGTTAGTAGGAAATGACTCGCAATCTTACAGATTTATATCAGTTCCCTAGAGATTTTGAATGTTGGATTTTTATCAGAGATGATTTATCTAAAATGTTTCCCTAGTTTATATCTTAACTTTTTATTGCAGATGCATCTAGTTTTATTTGTGCAAAGCATTTTTTAAAATTACAAAGTAGTTTATCTTCTATGCCAGATTCACCCCCCTGTCCACAGCTGCAAGAAATCCAACTGTTTTCCTCTAACTTTTTTAACAGCATGACATTTTGATATTTACCTTCCTCCTCCATTTGGAATTTGCTGATAAGATAGGGTGGGGCTCTAAGCTCCTTTTCCCACCTCATGCTGCCCGAGAAAGAGTTTTCAGAGCTTTCTGCCAGTTGGCCAATCCAAGAGTGAGCTGCTGGTCCCACTTCCTTCTAAGCCTTGCTCGGCTAATCTGTTCCCCAGGGGGACTCTTCTATTTTTTTCATCCAGTACAAAATAGTTTTGGTTGTTACTACTTTACAGTATATTTTGAGGCCTGGTAACACTGAGACTTAATAAGAGTAGCTCAGGTATTGTGGGGATAGAGTGCTAGAGCTGGAGTCAGGAAGACCCGAGTTCCAGTCCAGCCTCAGCCTTACAAATGGGCAAGGCCCTCGGCCCGCGCACCTGTCAGACGGACATAAGAACAGCTCCTCCTTGGCAGCACCGTGCCTGGCACAGATCTGGGGCTGCAGAAATGTGAGCTGCTACTCCCCTTGGTCCTCCTTTCCCTGTTGTTGTGCTAGTTACCAGGCACTCCTGACCTTTCGTTCCGTATCAATCTTTACATTATTTCACCTGATTCAGTAAAGCATCCCTGTGGCAGTTTTATTGGCGGGGTGCTAAGTGGCACCGTTCCTACTACGACGATACGCCGACCGACACACGGAAGTTGTACTGGCGTGTGAGGCGTAAGCACTGACTCTGCTGAAGGGTCTTTCTTCACAGCCCAGAAAACGGTTTGGTGGCCGTGCTTGTGCAAGTTGTGTTTACACCTTAATGTTCAGCCCATAAATACCTGATGCATTTTGTTGTTTTTCTCAGTTGTGTCTCTTCTTCCTGTAGCTTCTTGGTCTCTGAGGTGGCCGTTCTGGTGGTTTTGCAGTTTTAACCTGGATTCGGCCATTTGGCGGAAGCTCTTTGTTGTTGGTCATCCTCGTGTCGGACGGAGTCTAGAGGGGGAAGAGGCTCTGTGGGCAGGAGGTGGGCAGGGCCGTCTCTGAGCAAGGCTTGGTCTTGCCTTGGAGGCTGGCTGGGATGGGTCTCATGCCTCCCAGGGAGCCTGGGCATGGGCGCGCCAGGTTTGTGGGGAAGGGATTGGCCCAGATGCTTTTGGGTGGAACCTCTGCAGGGCACTTGGAGGAAGACAGTGCAGATGGGGAAACAGAGGTTCAGCGACACCATCGTTTTTACTTTTTTTCTCTAGAACTGGAAGGTCATCTAGACCAAGCTCCTCACTTTATAGTGAGGACTTCATAGGACACTGAGGCCCGTGGAGAAGTGGCTTGTCCCGGTCACACAGGGAGAAAGCAGATTCAGATTTTTAAAGTTTGGGCCTAGACACTAACCACCAGGAAGCACTGCCTCTCTGGGTAGGTTGGGGCCAGTTTGTGGAGCGCCTGAGATGTTTGCTCAAAAGAGAATGTGAAGAGAGACTGAGTAAAGCAAGGCTTTCCGTTTCTTAAGAGGATTAGACTTAGTGTTTAAGTGTTTAAGTGCCCAGTAGTTAATCAGAATGAGGTACTGGGGACATGGTTACAGTGAGCTAAGGTCTGAGAAGTGCTTCACCCATGCTACCCTCCACCCACCACGAGACTGTGTGACCCTGGGAAAGTCACCTCACCTCTCAGGGCCCACAGCCGGTACTAAGCCTGCAGGCTACAGAGCAGGTGCCCAAGCGGGACAAATACAGACATAGTTTTTCCTTGACTCAGGCCTAGGATTTCATCCTGCATGGAGGCAGCTGGGCCCTGGGTCTCCTACAGTTACTGAGGGCCAGGAAAGGTCAAGGGATTGCGTAGCATCCCTCAGCCAGGATGTGCTGTAGGCAGGAGGCTGGGCCAGGCCTTACTGGGGGGATCCAGCATTTAGAAAGAAGATATCTCATATCTTATCTCAATATCTTATGAAAAAATCTACCAAGCTGGAACCAGTTGCCTCCTTGCCTTCCGCCATGATCTTGTCCACACACCAGCAAGCCATCCATGCATGTCATGCATGCAGCATCTCTGATGTCTCAGGGCACATCCTGAGATGGCAAGAGTGGGGGGAGCCCATGGATATCCAAGCTCCTTCTTACAGCTGTCTCATTCTTCCTCTACCCTTGATAGGAAAAGAACATGTTCTCTTTATAAAGGGAGATTAACAATCTACCTTTGTGCCTTGACATTTTGCTGATTAAAAGCCCAGGAAGGAGAAGTGCTCTTGTCCTTGTCGTAATCTGCCTCATTGCTCTAGTCAGTGACCCAATAGGAGGCCTTCAGGGCCTATTCCCGCTCTGGCAGCAGGATTGGTGCTAGGGAAACAATCCAGAGTTTCTTCAACTTTTCCACCTTGTTTTGTCCCCTCCCCAATGCCCTACTTAGCACAGTCTCCTCCTTGTCTTTCTTTTCATGGGACTTGAACGAAGATGTCTTAAAGAGCTGCTGCCAGGGGTTTCAGGCCCAGGGATCAAAGTCAGTGACCATTGCTGCCCCATAGGCATCACCTGGCAATGCTGATGTTGCTTCAGTCCCGTCCTTCCTTGGATTGTAAAGGTAGAAGGCAATGACAGGATCCACACGGCAGGCTCCAAGTGGGCACTAACATCAGTTCTGGGGCTCATTGCTGAGGCCGCCTGCCTGCCATTCAGAGCCCCACTCAGAATGTCCTCGTGACTCCTCCGGATCTCCGGCATTGCTTTGGTGTTCAAAGTCCTTCCTGGCCTGACCCTTTCCTCCACTTCTAGCCCCCTCATGCCTCAGCGCACTGTCCACACTCTGGGATCCTGCCTGGTTGGCTGATGTACAGAGCCTCGAACGGGTCCTACCCCTTCTCCAGGCCTCTGTACTGGCTTTACCCTATTCCTTGAGCACCCGGCCTACTCATTTCAGCCTCTTCAGCCCTGGTTTCAGAGCTCAGTTCAAACCTACCTTCTTCAGGAGGCTTTTCTCCTTTTCCCAGATCACCTTCTCTAGCTTATAGGCAGCTAATTATTTAATGTTGTAAAGATGTCATGAGGATGGGAGCTCCTCAGGGCAGGGACTGCTGCCTTTCTGCTTTCATTTGTACTCCAGTGTTTGGCTTGTGCCTAGCACCGAGTAAATACTTACTAAAGGCTTCCTGACATACTGCGTGGCTTGGGAGTTTGTCATCTTTGGCTGAGAGGTTAAGGGACTCATCCATGGTCACATGCCCGGTATCTTTCTGAGGCAAGAGGTGAACGTAGGTGTCTGGGCCCACCAGGCCTGCTTCCTGCCCACTCTGCTGCCTTGCTTGTCCCCGGCCATCTCTGCAGAAGCAAATTTGGATCCAGTCCTGTCCCGTTGGTGAAGTTCTTCATGTCAGATCACACTGGCCAGTTGTGAAAGGCTCAGTCTATCCTTGTCATTATTCTGCCAGTGACATGGTGGTAAATCTTTACAAAGTCGTTTCATTTCAGCAGACTTCTGAAGGGCTCAGAACGTGCAAGGCACTATCCGTGGAAAGATAAAAGGCAACAGTCTCTGTGCTCAGAATGACATGTGATAGGCAATGTCAGTGACTTATCAAGACAAAGCACTAAAGGGAAGTTCACCTGAGAGGCTGTGGCAGAGCAGGCAGCTTGGCCTGGGGGCCAGGAAGGTGAGCTCAAGTCCCTTTGTGCATACAGACTTTGCTACCCCAGGCACATCACTCACCATCTCAGGCCTCTGAGTAACTCTCTAAGACTAAATTTCAGGAATTTGCTGACCACCTGCACTCTTGGAGGGAGTTTCCTCCCTTGGAAGTTCCCTGTGCCAGCGACAGCATGGATGTAGTCCCTGTCCACATCCTTAATCTTTGTTTGTAGATCAGGAAGAGCTTCTTGGACTAGGTTGTACCTCCGAAGACCTTGGAAGGCAGGGAGGGGGATGCTGAGGATGGCCTCCACTGACATGAAGGTGTGAGAGCCAGGAAAGGTCTGACAACAGCTTGGCCAGAAGAAATCAGACTGAGAATATAGATCAGGAGGGGCACCTCAAATGCAAGGAATTGATGCCTTAGCCCTGGGTAATAAGGAGCCACAGAGGGTGCAGAATGGAGAGCATGACCTGCTCACACCTTTTCCACAGGAAAATTATTTTGGTAGCTGCAGCGCAGTGCAGAGGAAAGATTGGAGAAATAACATTCAAGAAAGCTCACGTTGTACTCAGTAGAGGACGCGATGAATGGGTGGATAGGTAAGCCAGTAAAGAAGAACATTGAGTTGTATAGGGCCTGCTCTGTGCCAGACACTGCTGAGCGTTTTTCAGATGTTATGTCGTCTTCACAACAAATCTTTGACATGGGTGCTACTGTTTTATAGATGGGGAAACAGGGGCAAAAGGGATTAGGCTACTTGGCCAGCATCACCCAGCCAGCCTCTGGAGTCTGAGGCTGAATTTGAACTCGGGTCTTCCTAACTCCAGGTCCAGCCCTGGCCCCATACCACCGCAAGGGGCATATCCTCAATCCGTTGTCCTGGAGCAGCATGAAGGGGCCTCACACTAGGCTTGGCTCTTGTTCTCCATCTGTTCTCTGCCTGCCCCACCTAGATACGCCTTCTTCTCATATAGCCTATGAGCTCTTAGAGGGTGGGACTGGGCCTCCCAGCACCCAACCCAGATCCTGGCACACAGAGGAGCTTAATAAATGCTCACTGATGGTGTGATTAATGCCATTTAAAATGTTGACATTTCCCCAAATTTGTCACTGAAATAGTTTAAGGGGATATACCACCCAAAGACAGGTTTTAAGTCTGGGTCCTTCATTTGCTGTGTTTTCAGCATGATCCAGTTTTCCTGGACAGGTGGGATAGCACAATGACCTCTGACACTTCCAGGCAAGTCCCCAGACTTTCTAGGGATCTTGGCCCCTCTCAGTAGACTGGGAGGTGCACAGAAAGCTGGTAGAGGGAGTTTCTGTGTCTGAGAGTTCCCTGTTATAGAGCAGGCCCTGTCCCCATCTCCTACTGTTGTTCCTTGGATAACCTAGAGAGCTGGTCCATCAGGACATAACTTCTGGACAGACCTTGTGGACAATGTGTGAGCAGGGCCAAGAGTCCTGCAGGAGGAAGCCAGCAGACCACCTCATACTCAGACAACAGCACAGGCTTTCACTGAGGCCAAGCTGCTCCCTGAAACACCCTCTTTTGACAGCAGTATTCTTCCAGTGATGGCTTCAAATCATAACATGTCCAGTCTCCAGGGAAACAAAATTATGGGTCACCCAAAGGGCAGCGGAGAGCTATATATTCGGTGTAAACAGACCCACGCATGTTTCCAGCAACAAATTGCGAAACAAAAATGATATAAAAATATATTGTGGAAAAGCTGAATGATGGTCCTGTAGTGAGAGTGGGGGATAACTAATGATCCATAAAGACCCCCACATGTCCTGCGTGTCCATCCCTCCCTCCCCTGTCAGAGGATTTACAGGATAGCCTGGACAGTAGTTGCCTGGGATGAGACATGTGGACAGATTCTGAATTTACACCATTGGAGGGAAGCCCCCCACCGCCTTCCGCAAGATCAGAGCTCTGCCTCGTGGTCTGCTGCAGAGAATGCTGGCTCCTCAGTTGGAGGGGCTGGTTTTAGGTACCCCCTGTGTGACCTTGGGGAAGGGCCTCAGTTTCCCTACCTGTTGGGTTAGAATAAATTCTAGCCCTGTGATCCATGGATCTGTCATCAAGGTGATGGAGGGGCTCTGATTTCTACTACAGAACTCACATTGATGAGATCTTGGCTCCCCTGAAGCAGTTTGGCAGGTCAGAAACTTGGGAGTTGAGGGTAGACCCCAAAAAGCTCCTTTTTCAAATCAGTTGCAGACTTTCTTTTCCAGCATTGTAGGTACACAATCGAGGGTAGTGACCTCAGTCTATAAAAATGTGATTTGGGGATGCAGTTAACTTTAGGGGTCCTCTCACTTTTCAGCTTTCACAGCTGTTAGATTCACCTTGGAAAAATGAAAATGGAACTTTTTCTCCAAAGGAATCTTGTTTCTGGAACTCAGAGCTCTTCAGTTCCCTCTGTGCCCCCCTTTTCAAGCTCAGCCCAGCACCCCCTCCTGTCCTGTGTCAGATCTTCACAATATGCAGCATGAGATGGTCAGATAGCCCATATTTCAAATCATCTCCTTTTTTTTTTCTTTTTAAGGCTGTGTTTAACTTCTGGATTTCATTTAACTGTTTCTGTGTATTTTGATTATTTACCCAGCAGCCTTGGGGAAATGGGTGCATTTTAAAGAACTCTCTTAAAAGAGCAAGAAGTGCATTGGACTTGAATGACTCACTACATTTTGATAAAACAAAAGCAGTTGGACCGAAATTCCCCCATGGCTCGCCTGGCCGTGCTTTCTGCTCCATTCCCATGGCCCCCCCAGAGTTCACATCCTCATTCCTCACACTGTCGCAATAACCTCTCTGCTCCCCAACCCCCCTCACCCCAGCCTTCTTCAAGGACAGCTTCCTTTCTCTACCTCCCATGCTTCGATGTTTACTGGTGAAGGTACAGACTCCTTACCGTGACATTCAAGGCTCTCTGGGATTCAGTCCCGCCTTTCAAACAGTCTGTGTGGCAGCCGGGCTGAATGACTCGCCCTGCTCTTGGCTCTTCCCCTGGCCACACCATTCCCATGTCTGTCTCTCAGACTCCAGCGCCACGTTGGGGTCTCCAGGCAGGTGCTGCCTCCTCCACAAAACCTCCCCTGGTCTGTGCTTGCCAGGAGTGGCCTTGCGCCCTTCGGATTTCCCAAAGCACTTCCTCTAGCTCTCCCTTAGGCACAATGTACTGCTTTCCCCAGCCTTTCGCTTACTTTCCCTGCTATTAGGGAATGTCCCCTAGAGCCCACTGTGTGTGACTGTTGTTGAATAAAAAAACCTGCCTCCTGCTCAACTGCTCTTTCTGAAAAGAGATTCCAAAGTGTTTTTGCATTTGTTCAGAAGCTCTGGGATTGCTCATCTCAAACCAGAAGTTTGCTAGGTAAGAGCCAGTAACCTCATGACCTGGACTGGGTTTTGATTTTGGTTTTTTTTAGGATTAATTTAGTGAGAGTTGAGTTCCTTCCCCGTAAAACTACCTTTCTCGGGGCAGCTAGGTGGTGCAGTGAGTGGAGCACTGGTCCTGGAGTCAGGAGGACCTGAGTTCAAATCCAGCCTCAGACATTTAACACTCACTAGCCATGTGACCTTGGGCGAGTCACTTAACCCCAATTGCCCTGCCTTCCCCCCTCCAAAAAAGCAAAAAAAATAAAACCCAAAAAACAAAAAAACTGCTTGTCTCTCTTCCACTTTTATCTTGTATGTGTTTGTCCTGCTCCTCCCTTTGAATATAAGCTCCCTGAGGGCAGGGATTGTTTTTGCCTTTGTCAGTTGTCTGCCCTGCATTTAACACAGTGCCTGGCACTAGGAAGCACCTAGTAAATGTTTACTGAGTGATGTGTGTTCGTTGTCTTGATTTCTGTGTGTGTGAAGATGGGCTCCAGTGAAGGGTCTGGGTCCAGGAGAGGCTCTGTAGGTGGCGAGCTGTTCCAGAGGCTTTTGGCAGGCGATATCTGGACTGTGTCAAACCCTTAAATAGTTCTGCACCTCCTGTAATGGCTCAGGGGAGTTTGTCCTGCCCATCCACACAGGAAAGACAGAATGGATGAAGCGTGTCATTGCCCGGAGTTCAGCCTGCACGGCGATAGATCCCCTGCCCCGTAGAGTGCGGATGTGTCACCGTGGGAGGAGACAGACAGGCAGCCACTTTCCGCGTTGTTTATGTTTATTCTTTATGTTCCTCGTATGTTTGTATGTGTGCATGTTACTTCCCCTACAAAGTGAAGGGCCCTTGAAGATGGGCCTGTTTCCTTTTTGTCTCTGTCTCTCCATCCCCAATTCCTGGTGCAGACTAGGTATTTAATAAATTCTTATCGATTGGAGGGATCACAGTGCAGAGGAAAGAACACTCACTCAGTAGTGAGAGGTCCTGGGTTCAAATGCCAGCTCCGACATTTAATATCTGGGTCACCTTGGACAAGTCCCTTAACCTCCCTGGGCCTCATTGGACCAGATGACCTCTGATGGCCTTCCAGCTCTAAGTCTCTGAGCCTATGATTGACTGATAAACATAATTAAATATTCCAGTACATGTGGGTCAGTAGAGTTAGTTACATGGGGACTGTATCAGCAATGCAGTATTCACAATGCCTACAGTAACTATAAATATGCTGATATAGTTATTAATCACAAAATGGAACAGGCTCTCTACATAAGAAATATAGATAGTGCATTCATTTAAATACCAGAAAACTGAGTCCCA
>CM053582.1:569457984-569520280 GCA_028627135.1 Pseudochirops cupreus | reverse complement strand
AGCAGGAGTCCTTAGCAGAGATTCTGCCCTGCTCAAAGCAAAAGGAGTTCGCAACCGCAGCCACTGCCTCTGCCGCCGCTTCCAGTCAGCACCGCACAGCGACTAGCTTGGTTCCGGCGTTCTCTTGCTCCACCCCTTCCTGCTACATCAGCAAGCTCAAGGGGCGTGGAAGATCTTCAAATCCCAGTATCGTTACAGGGACTTACACAAAGCAATGACTTTGGATTTAGTATCTTGGATTGCTGAATAGTTTCTGAGCTTTCGTTTACCTTGTAAGCAAAGGTTTTGACACAGAGGTGCCTCCAGCCCTGACACTGAGGCGTCGTGTATAAAACTCCACAGGCTGATCATCTCATGCTCTGTACATGCAACACATCCTTTGGAAAATCATTGGCGGCTTCCGGGAAGGCTGAGCTGGCCCCTCGTCTGTCTTGAGGGAGGGAAGAGGAAACCATAATGAGCTGTTTAAAGCCAACTCAAGGGAACGTGGTGACAGCTCTAAGTATTTTTGGTGAAGCCGGTCCTTGAGGCTCAGGGCCACCAAGAATGGGGCTGACCCCATGATTTGCCAGGAGCCTCACGAGAGTGCTGGGATTTGTTTGTGCTACAAACTGTGGGCATTTCGGAGTCAGTTCCCTGGTCCTAATTTTAGTGAATAAAGCATTGGTGCTCACAGCACCCAGCCCATGAGGCATTCCCTTGGGTCGAAGCAGGCATAGTCAGTTTGTAGAATATGCTGGTGAGTCATGTGGATTGGGCTTTAGGGCCTCTTATCCCCCATCACATCCTCTCCCAGGAGCCCTGTCCCCCCTCTCCAGCCTTCCTTTGTCAGAGAAAAGGCTAAGAAAGCTGCTGACCACAGGGGCCCAGCAGGCCTGCCTCCATCGGTTCAACGCAATCAGTCCCCTCCTGGGGGCTTTTAGCATCGGTCCTGCCCAACCAAAGCATCAGCCCTTTGGTTAGTGTCATGGTCTCTCCCCTTCTCCTCAGTTCTGCCAGCTCCCCAGAGAGTTGGGCAGGCAGTTATCTGGTGCTGTAAAGGGTGCAGAGTACTTTACGGTGGGATCTCATTTGATCCTCCCCATGACTCTGGGAGATCCATGCTGTTATCCCCATTTTACAGATGAGGAAGCTGAGGCAGACAGGAGAAAGGACTTGTCCAGGATTATGCAGTTAGTAAGTGTCTGAGGCTGGATTTGAATTCAGGTCTTTGTTTCCAGGTTTTCTGCCCTCACAAATGGTGCTGCTTTAAATTCCTTGATATAACTGTGACCTTTATGGGGGTGGGGGGTCAGATCTCCTTGGGATTCAAAATAATAATTTTCCCTTAAATTTTGATGAGCAAAACTTTTGGTTTTTTTTGTCCTTAGGATCTTTAATTATTTTTTATAAGTTATCAAATTATGAGCCTTCATACTAATACAAGTAGTCTGTATGTGTTATTTAAATTTATTGTGATTTTTCCTAGGTCACGAATGACATTTTTAATTATAAGTGTTATAGGAAAAGAAAGAATTTTGCTGTTGATTTTTTATATACCTTCATATAAAATTCTTCTGGTCTCTAGTTTTTTTATATGCCGTCCACAACAAAATAAATTATAAAACCATTGTAATTACCTGTTTGTGTCGTCCTTCCTTTCTCTTTCTTTCCTTCTTTCTTTCTTCCCATAATATCCATTCTTAATTTTGCTTCCATTTTCTCTCTACACTTTACGGTAACATTTCCATATCAGAATTAAAGTTACTAAAGAGAAGTTGATACCCAAGATAAATAATGAAATGGTAACAGACCTACTATTTCTCCTTCATGACTCCAAGTCTCTTGGCCCAGATGAGTTACATCCTTCAGAAAGAGCTGGCCAGTGTGAGTGCTGAACCGCTGTCAGTGATGTTTGAATGATTGTAGGAAACAAGTTCCATGAGCTCTGAGAAGGGCAATGTCCTAATTTTCCAAAAAAAGAGAGGGAGTTGGCACCCTATAGGCTCGCAAGCTTGACCTTGGCTCCTGGGAAGACTCTGGCAGTTGGCTCCTGGTTGATTAGCAACTTCAGCAGCACATGTGTAGGGGAGGAGACAGATGATGAAATAATCCAGCATTGGAATTTGGCAAGCTGTGAATTGTGGTACGAGAAGAGAGCCACGAGGGAAGTTCAGAGTTGCATTGGTTAACTCCAGGTTGACATTGGATAGAGAGGAAAGTGCAGTCAGAGCAGTCTCAGGAAAATACTTAGTGCATAGTCAGCCAATGTTTATTGAACACCTTCTGGGTGTCAGGCAGCGTGCTAAGCTCTGGGGATACAGGTATAGGAAAAAAAAACACACACACATTCCTGCCTGCAAGGAGCTTACAGTAATGGGGGAAGGCAGAGAAGGAAGCTGAAAGGACTTGAGGGGGGGGGGGGACAAAAGGGAACCAGCCTGGAGGGGGCTGCATGGATCCATGGAGCTAAAGCAAGCAGGGCTGCTGATGGGAAATTGAGAGTTACCTGGAAAGTTCTGAGCCCTGTGCTAAGGAAGACTTTGTCTCCAGCTCTGCAGTCCTGGGGAGAGGATGCTGAAGGGTTAAAGGTCAAAGCTGACTGATCCACAAGATGCTGAGATTTCAGTGATGAGCTTATCATGCTGGGGGAGGCTCACGGAGGGCTAAAGGCCAGGGTGAGTAGGAAGAATAGCTTTGGGGGAAGACAGAATGAAGGGAAGTTGGTCAGTTGTTGTCCTTTGTTCTCAAAGAGGACCCAAATAATATCATTATGTCGGGGTCAAGGTACAGTGAGTGTGGCTGGTCAGACCAATATGGAAGGCTGTACCACAGACCGGGCACAAATAGTGAACATTTGGAGCGGCGGGGCTCTAAATTCTCACGTCTTACATTGCATTTGAGCTACTGAAGTTCTGCTCCACTCAGCACAGCGCCTTCTTTGCTCCTGTGCCAGCATCTCCCATGTCTCACAATCTCATACAGAGATTTTCAGAAAAGCCTGGATGGCTTCTTCAGAGCTCTGTGTGAGCACTTGCCTTGTGTGATTTCTCTGTAAATGCCTTTTGACTTGTGCATAAATTAGATTGAAGTGAGGAGGAGTCGTGAAGTCCTTGGCTTCTCTCTCTCTTCCAGAGCCGTTGAAGTCCAGTGGCAAGACGAAAGTCAAGACTGGCGACGGCCTGGATTGTAGTGGATGGCCTCAGTTCCACCACTTGAGCCGCCTTCGTGGATATTGGAACAAAGATTATTTCCATTTGCCTGTTCCGCCAGAGGAAATCATCACATGCTTGGAGAAGACATCCCCCTAACTCACCAAAGTATTTGAGATTTTTGCCCACTGGGGTGTGGCGTCTTGGAGCCACAGGAGAGAGTTGGGTAACCCCACGGGCACCAAAAGTGGATCAATTTATAAATTATGTCTGACCGGGGCAAAGTGTAGCAGGAATATCCCTTCCCTAATCCCAGGCGGGATTGTCTCGACACAGCTTGTTTGTATTCACTTTCTTTCCGGTCATATTCTACTGTGGAATCAAATTGAGCTTGTGTTCCATTAAGACCCTCTGATCTTTTTCAAATGGACTTCTTTCTAGCCATGCATCTCCCATCTGGTGCTTGTGAAGTATCAGGGTTTCCATTTTTCCTGATTACATTCATCCCAGTCTTCTGGCACATCAGAGTCTTATTTGAACCTTCCAATGTCTTCTTCCTTTGAGCTTTGTGTGGTCTGTAGATTGGACAGATGGCTGGCTGTGCCTGGATGCAAGCCTTGGACAGCCATGTCCCACAACCTAAGGTCAAGCACATCCTTTATCTGGACAAAGAAGACAGAACAACAACATGTAGCTGATCCTGCATCAATTGAGAATGCCACTTGTACTTGTTTTATTTACCAGTAGGTCAGGTGAGGGTTTAAAATCCTTCCTGAAGTCATTCACGGATGTGAATCAAGTCAGCCTCTTGGGCTTCTGCTTCCTCATCTCTTGTCTGAGAGTAGTGAGGCAGATGAGTCCCGCCTTGCCTTTGACCTTGAGACCCCAGGTGTGTTGTGAGGATAAAATGAAATCACATGTGTGAATGCTCGTGGTTATTAGTGGTGTTTTCAGAATGAGGCTGTTAAAGGCATAAAATCATAAACTTCAGATTTTGTGAAAAGCAAATGTGAGTATGTGTGTTTGCATGGGTGCAAAAAAAAGAAACAAAAGGTTAAAACAGTCCCCTGAGGAAGCGTGGATAATCTGCTCCATTTAGATTCAGTTTGCATTTGTCAAATGCCTACTGGGTGCAACATACTCTGCCTTGTGATACATCCATTGCAGAGTAACAGCCTTCACCTGTTTTGTGCCACGAAGCCCTTTGGCCGTCTGATGAAGCCTAACTCCCAAGAGGCAGCTGGGCAGCACCGTGGACAGCACTCCCTGCCCCCGGGAGAGCTGAGTTTGGATTCCTCATCAGATCCCTAATAATTGTCTAAGTTTCCAGGTAAGTCCCTCCGCCCCCTAGCCTGGGCTTCCTCATCGGTGAAAGTAGGATGATAATACCATCTGCTGTTGCGCGGATAAAATGCAGTCGTGTTTATCAAGTGCTTTGCAAACCTGAAATCTCTATGTAAATATTAGCTGTTATTCTCAGAATGTTTTAAATGTGTAAGATAAAATACATACAATTAGAGAAAAAGCCGATTATATTGACATATAGTTACCAACATTTTTTTTAAGTCCAGAGACCCAAGCTTGGGAACCCCTGATTTAAGAAAACGTTGAACAATATTTCGGAAAGTTTCCAGAACCAAGCAGTCAGCTGTTTTTGGTTTTAAGGAATTTTCCACTCCCATTCTAACTACTGACCAGGAGACAGATGGGACACTAATAAGCATTTCAGGAGATTCTCATCCGCTCTTTGGCAAACAGGCATTTGCTTAGGGGGGAAATTTATTGAATTGTTCATCAGCATTTCATTCATTATGCACATTTACTAAGTGCCTGCCATGTCTAGGGCAGGGGTGAGGAACCTGCGGCCTTCTAGGGCCTTGGGTGTGGCCTTTTGACTGAAGCCAAGTTTCACAGACCAGATCCTTTTATTAGGGGATTTGTCCTGCGAAGTGTAGATTCACTCAAAAGGCAGCGCTTGAGGATCTAGAGGGCCAAGTGTGGCCTCAAGGCCGCGGGCTTCCCGCTAGCTCATCTCTCATCTGTCATCATGGATAACTTACTAGCTAGCACAGATTGGGTTTGTGTTAGGCTGCGAGCTTCTTTAGGGCAGGGACGGGCTTGTGCCTCTTCTTATGTCCCTGGTACTTAGCATGGTGCCCGGCACGCCGCAGGCACTTAATCAGGGTCTGACTGGTTGTTCTGACTGTGCGCCCCCTCCCTCTTCCGGCCTTGCGCACATGTCGCCGTCTGCTCCAACCCTCGGAGTCCTCCTGCCCGTAGACCGCCGATTCAGGGGAGAGTCTTTTCCTGCGTGTGGAAATGTCACTTCCATTGGGAGGGGTCGTTCTTCAGCGCTCACCAGGCAGCGCCTTCCGTTCTCTCTCATTCTGCTTTCTCAGAGAGCCTGTTCTCGCTACCGAAGCGTTAGGTGTCTGTACGTCTGCACGTCATTGGCCTCTCTCCTTGCTTGTTTCCAGTCACGTTTTCCGGTTTGTTTCTTGCCAAGCGTTCCTGTCCCGCTTGTGCACAGAAGTCACGCCTGCTATAGAAACAGACATTAATTTAGGTTGAAGAGTCCTGTGGAGCTGATTGTGGAATTGCCTCGCCGCTTCGCTCACGCGGCAGGCGCCGCATGAACAGCACAGCGTGGCCCCAGCCCTCGGGTCGAGCTCTTGCTCCAGCCATGTGGACCTTCTCTCGTTACACAAGAGCCTTCATCTCCCATCTCTCTGGCTCTGTGCCAGCTGTGCCCAAGCCTGGAGTGCCCTCCGTCTCGCCTTCTTCCCCCATCGAGAGCCTCCTTTCCTTAAGGATGCGGCGCAGACCCCGTCTTCTGCCTCTGTCTTTCCTGAGCCCTGCACTTGGCGGTGTCTTCCCTCCTGCATCTAACTACTTTGTATGTGTTTGTATCGATTCACTTCTGTATTGATTCGTGTGTTTGTTGTCTCTACTATTAGATATAAACTCATTATGAATAGAAACCGTTTGCTCTTTCAGACTTGTGTGCCCAGTGCCTGTCCTAGTAATCACTTCATGAAGACTTGCTGACTGATTGGTTGATTAAAACCGATTTCCTGGTGGTCTTTTTGCAAATCTCTGTCATGAGTAGTTCACTGTGACATAACCGAATGTCCCATGGCATGGTGGCTCTTAGCTTTGGGTGCTCAGTAAAACCAACTCCGCCAGCTCCCTTACTGGCCTGTCAAAGGAGGCCTTCTGTCTACATCACCCTTCCACTGAGTCGGGATGTCCTTCGTTCTTCTGATCTCACTGACAGTAAGAATGTCAAGCTCAGAAGGGCTTGTCTCCTCTGGTAGTAGAGCCACTCCCTCTTTACTAAACCAGGATCTACCGTATCAAGGACATGAGCCCAATTAAAGATCACGAACCATCTGCAAACTGGGTGATTCTTAGCACTCTCTTCCCCCCTCTTTGCTGTAGAGGCAAATAGGGGTTGTACAGGACTGACAGCCATTTTGTGTGATCTTTTTCATTGTTTTCATGGGTTGCTATGGCTCAAGAAGGGCCATGACCACTGAGCAATCAGTCTTTTAGTGACAAATTTTGTTATATGTAGCTGAGATGGTCCTCAGAAGACAGGCTCAGACTTTTACTGGAACTCTCCTAAAGGAGGGACAAACTCCAGAGCTCATCTCCTAGTCTGTCCGTTTTGGACAGACATTGTGTGCAGGTGATGAGTCCAGAATTAAATAGGCCAGCAAGCATTGGTTATTTTGTCCATATGTTCAGTTGTAGGCTTGTGGATCTTAGCTCTCCGAGAGAGCAACAGACCTCAGTGGTTGTGTGGTCCAATCCCTTCATTTTACAGATGAGAAAATACGGTCTGTGGAGGCTAAGTAAGCATAACAGTAGCTGTTGGTTGGGGTTTGCAGAGCATTTTACAAACATTCTCTCATTCTGTCCTCACAGCAACCCTGTGACGTGGCTGCTCTTGTTGCCATGTTACTGTGGAAGAAACTGTGGTGGACAGAAATTAAGTGACTTTGCCAGTGTTTGGACAGTGAGTGTCTAAGACCAGATAGTAATACAGTGATACAGGTCCTCCAGACTCTATTTTCTGTACCGCCATCCACCCACCATAAGGGACCTGTTCATTGTCACACAGGCCACAAGCGCCACAAGAGGGAATCATGCCCAGCTTCTCTGAATCCAGATCCAGGATTCTTCCCCCGCACCACATTGCCTCCCAGAGACTATGACACATGATAAACTTGACCTCAGTAGTGACAAATTTTAATCCTAAGAGGCTGGGCTTGATTTTTGGAAAGAGCCCAGAGCCGTGTGACATCACTAATAAGAGGGGTTGTGATTTTTGCAAATTCTGTCTTGGGGTCAGGCATGAGGCCAGACCGTGCGATTGCAAGATGAGTTTTCTTGTGTTGCTCATAGGTGATGATGGCAGTAACTCACCAGCACAGAGCACTTGATGCTTTCTTTACCTTCTGCCCGCCTTTCCTCTTCGGAGCCCCGGCCGACCTTCAGGGCTCAGCTCAGGGGCCAGGCCCAGGTTGTTGGTGCTTCTCTCCTTATTAATTACTCTGTATTATCGTTATTTGGTGTTAACTGATCTTTTCTCATGCGGCTTTTCCCCAGGAGACTCTAAGCTCCTTGAGGACAGAGACATTTTCGTTCTATGCCTGGCACCTAAGAACAGTGCCAGACATGTAATACAAACATAATAAATGTTTGTAGAATGATTCCATGAATGCTGTAAATGAGCAGCTCAAGCTAGAAAGACTGAGTAGCTCTGCCGGTCTTACAGCCAGGGTAAGAGGCTGACTCTCGCTGCTTTCGACTTTAGCTTGAAATCTGGCTCGCGCAGGCCCCTTCTCTTTTCTCTTCTCTTTCCTTGAGATTCTGGACCTTCTGCCAAATCATTTCATGATTAGTTTGAAAGTTAGCATTTGTTGGTATTCAGAAAGTGTTGTTGCATTTCTTTTTGAAATTTTAATCTCGTTACTTTTATCGTCATCTCAACATTTCTGTGTGGACTTTTGGAAGCTTGATCTGAGGCTCAGTTTTTCCGCCTTTCTCCATCACACTTTAACATGCTTATAAAGGCAGGGGTGGGCTGAGTTGTGCTCTTCATTTCTGATGCTAACTATGGTTAAGTGACTGTTGAGGGAAGAAGCAGATTTGGTGTTTGTTTAACATTTATTAACTGACCTGAACTGGGTTCCTCCCAGCAAACCTTGTGTCTGCTCTGGAAGAACCGACAGTGAAATGGTCAACACACAATTCAAACGCAGTGAGTCTCAAATGGCTGCTTTTCTTCTGAACTATGGAGTCTCTAAAAACAAAAACCAAACCCCTTGGTCCATTCTGTTAGTGTCCAGATGATCATGGGGACTGTAGAATGTGCTTAAATTGGTGTTAGGTTATTCACCAAATACGGGAACTTCACCTTCTCCCGACCCTTTTGAAACTTTTGAAAGTACAGGACTTTAAAATTCAAGAAAAAAGCCAGTTCTCCAGATAATCTTTGTACAAGTAAGGGTGTAGGACTTCAGCAAAGGCCTTAGAGATACATACAGCAAAATATAAAAGCTAGCCATTTTAGGCAGAAACTCAGCCTATTGTGCCTCGGAAGGGATCCTGAGGCTTTATATCAGCGGTTCTCAACCTCTGGGTCATGACCCCTTTGGGGGTCGAGTGACCCTTTCACAGGGGTCACAGGGGTTGCCTAAGACCATTGGAAAACACATATTTCCAGTGGTCTTAGGAACCAAGACACGGCTCTTCTATCCATCTCCAGGCCGGTCTGCCTACATGCAGTATTAAAGGGTTGCAGCATTAGGAAGGTCGAGAACCACTGCTTTATTTAATTCAACTTTTTATGAAAAGGGCAGCAGAGACAGTGAACTTGGTCAGAGACACATTGTCAGCAGCCTTGTCCTCAGTCACTCATTTGCATGAGACTCAACCAAAGTCTGGGAAGTGTCCTGGGGAGATCCCTCCCTGAGGGGACACTATTATGAATGAGAAAGAGGCTGTACATACTTCTACCCCCTTCATTGGAGGTGATAAACCTCAGAGCGGAGACCCCAAGACCCCAGAACTGGAGCAGCTTTTTTCTGATCATTGGTTAAGGGGCCAAAGGTCTCTTTGCCCTTTCTGAAATAGCTCAGTAGCATCTAGCTGAGCCTGAGGAAAGAGGTGGTCCAGAGGGAATCTCATAGATCAGTCACCCAGCACAGATGCTGTTCTCTCTGAGAGGCCAGCCCAGCAGTCCTGTGCTTCCCTGGGACAGGATGCCCCACCCAGCAGCAGATCTGTCCCTCCAGAAGAGACCATGTGCCATCTTATCAGGAAGCCTAAGTTAGCCACCTTCAAAGCTGAAACTGGCCATCATCTGTGGGCATCTAGCCAGCCCTCATAGCAGAGCAGCTCAGCTGGCATCTCTCCTGATGTGCTACTCCAACTGAAAGGCATCAAGACCCTGCTACTCCAGAAGTAGGAGTGACCTTGGCCATATGCCCCCTTTCTACACATGTGCCTTACTACCATTACGCATTAAAACCGTGCCCACTCTAGCCACAACCCTCAGACTCTCAGTCTTTGTGGAAAAATGTGCTCCTGACCTGGGGGAGAAATGGTTTATAACTGACTGCCATTTGAATAATTATCTTTTCTAAGAGGTAATTGTATCTAGAGGTGGATTGTTCATTGAAAACCTATCAGTATGGGATTTGTAAACTGTAGTCTTGGAAGAATAGTCACACCGAGGATTGCTCCCAGAATCCAAGTTAGCAGCCATCCCTCTGGGGACCCAGCCTCCCAATGCTTGTGACAATTAGAAGAATGTTATGTAATTGTTTTCTTTTTCCAAAGGAAGGGTGGGTGTGTGTGTGTGTGTGTGTGTGTGTGTGTGTGTTCACCTAGAGCAGTGGTTCTCAACCTCCCTCGTGCCGCAACCCTTTAATACTTGTGTGTGGGCATATCTGCATGTGGGCTGACCTGCCTGGAGACAGATAGAGGAGCAGTGTCTCAGTTCCTAAGACCGTTGGAAATATGTGTTTTCCGATGGTCTTAGGCAACCCCTGTGACCCCTGTGAAAGGGTTGTTCGACCCCCACAAGGGTCGCAACCCACAGGTTGAGAACCGCTGACCTAGAGCAAAGGTTCTTAGTCTGAGGTCCATGGAATCTCAAGGGAATCCTTGGATAGATTTCAAGAGGTACCTGCACTTGTATGAGGAAAAATTCCATATTTATTTCAATATAATCAATTTCTTTAGAAACCTACCTGTTTTATATTATGTATTTTTAAATGTTGTTGTGAGAAGGGGTTCATAGGTTTCACCATAGAGGACCAGGGAAGGCCATGACACTTAAAACCAGCCAATGAACTTTGACATATCCAGGAGTTCTGCTAGAAGGAAGATTGCATCTGCATGTAAGATAGAACCTTCACTAATTGAAAACAACTAGGGAACTTGCTTGGCCAGGTCATGAAGAGACTCAGTGAGCAGAGGAATATGTGACATGATCCCTCCCACATTCACACCCACCCAGAGAAGAAGGGACTGTGCAGCCTCCTCACCCAGTGATTAGGCACCTACCAACCCCAGGCACTATGCTAAACCCAGGATGTAAGGAGAGCCCCTGCCCTGAAGGAGCTTGCATCCTAAGGAGGGATGAGCATACTGGGAGATGGTGGAGAAAGTCAGAGTGAAAGGAGGCCTTAGCTGGCCTGAGCACTTTCCTTAAGGTGGAGGATCTGGGAGGAGCTGACCAGTCAGAGAAAGGGGCCATGGGAGTGGAGGACAAAACTCTTGTGATGGGAAGGCCAAAAGTAGAGTGAACTCCCAGGTCTGGAGGCTGCCTGTAGGGAAAACCTAGTGAGTGAAGAGTGAGCCTGTAGAGGGCTGGAGAGGCCCCGTGAAGCAGGGAGGTTTGGGGACAGTCTTGGGTGCAAGGCTCCACCTTTGGGAAGTCCTCTTTGATAGCAGAGCTACAAAGAGCCCAAGTCTCTCCACTCAATTCAGTCTAGTAAACATCAGGAGCTTACTACGTGCCAGGTTCTGTGCTAATAAGAAAAAGAAAGGCCTTCCCTGCCTTCAAGGAGCCTGTGATCTAATGGGGGAGGATAGCACCAGAAGGAAGCTGAAGGTGGTAGGGAGCAGAGTGCCCAGCTTGGAGCAGCTGGCAGAAAATGGAGAGTTCTCTGGAAAGATCTGAGTTCTCTCTAAAGGAAGGCTTAGGGAAGAGTTTGTTGGCCCCCTTCAGCATGAATCAACTTCACAGATAATTCCTGAGTCCCCCCCCCACCCTCAGTCCCCACAATTGGTGCTCCCTGACTTAGAAAAACTGCTCAGTATTGTGAGTGAGCATTACACAGTGAACCTGGCCCACCTCAGCAGCTGTGACCTGGGGGCAGGTATTCTGTCTCCCAGCCCTTCACCTTTATTTCTGATGATAAAACTGAGCATAGCAATTCCTGTCCTGCCCCATCAGCTGGCTCTCATGCTGCTGCCACAGACCCAAGGGCCAAGGGAAAGTGTTGCTAATTATGCACAAAGCAACAATTAGGGAGGGACCAACCGCTGGGAATCAGGCCAGGAAGGCTTCATGGAGGAGGTGGGGTTTGAGTGGCGCTTCAAAGGAAACAAGGAATCCCCAGGGGTGCAATCAGGACCAAGTAAGGGGAAGTCTGAGACGGGAAAGCACCTTCAGATGGCGGGTGCTCTTTCCAAGGGCCGCACTGCAGGCCTTGCTCAGTGTAGCCGGGAGCAGATCAATGCCCACGAGCTGGGCCAGGCTTGGGCTGTCTAGGAGCCCGTCTCCCTGATTCCCCTGGGGTCGTCTCACCACGGACAGCATTTGCTAAGGGGTGTCACCACTGTGGTTCACACTGCCCATGCCCATGAAATGCCAGCTTCCTCGACCTCTTGATGGGTCTCTTCCCTGGCCCCATCCTTCTTCTTGTCCATTGCATGGGAGGGGACAGAGCTCTGACATCTACAGGGTTGTCAGGTGGAAACCTTGTTAATGCCTTTAGATAGCTCATTTCTGATGTTAGCTGGTGCTTGGTCTCTGGACATCTTGTCTGGCCGGCTTCATCATAGTGCTACTGAAAGTTCAGAAAGACCCATCATTTCCCTGGAGTTTTCCCTGGCTTGTCTGTCAAGACACTGCATGCTGTTTCTGAAGTCATGCCTTCGATGTACCCAAAATGCCCCATGAAAATGCTGCAAGATTGCAGAGTGAAGGTGGGCCTCTCCTATATTTCCATTGCTGGATATACTTATATTTCATTTTGTTTGCTTAGGAGGCTGAGGAATGAACAAGGTCACCTTCCTTCCTGGGTACTTCATCAGTGGTATTTCCAACTGAAACTCGAATCTTCCTCCCTTTGCTTTGGACTTTCAGGAAGTGGCCTCCTTTCCCTGCTTAGAAGTTGTAGGCTTATTCCTCATTTCCCCAGCCCCAGCCCAGTCCTGGTCCTGGTACTCTGGGGCCCAAATTATTGCGTGGGAATATCAGCCAAGAGAAGATTTTGTTTCCCACGTTGGTCGTCTGCTAGGACTTCAGGGTCAGTTTCCCCCAGAATCACTTTTATTTTCTTAGCAGACTGAGAGTTTCCTCTCCTGGATGATCAGAGTTTGAACCTTTGTTCAATCCGATTACCATCTTTATGGCTATATTTTATAGTCCAAAATAATTACTGTTGTCACATCAAAGCTCATGCATAGTACGTGTTAGAGGCAGCTTTTATTGGCCATTTCTGGAAATAATTGGAAGAGTCACTTTCTCTCCCTTGTATTTTCATTTTTTTCTCCCAGAGGGCTTCAGTTTATATGATGGAAAATCACACATTCAAGTACAACATAAATAATCTATCTGTAGCCTTCATTTGTTCATTGCATCAGAGGGCAGAAAGGACCTAGAAGGATCCATAGCCCGCCCTCGAGCTGGAAGGCACTTCATGAGTCATCCAGTCCCACCCTCTGGGTTTTGTAGGTAAGGCCTCCAAAGGCCCCAGGGAGTAGCTGAAGGTCACACGGGTGGGAGAGGTCTAAGTCAAACCTCAGTCCTCTGCCCCTCTTCTCTAGGTACTGGTCCCCATCAGAAAGTCTCAGATAGGCTCCTTCTTATGTGCTTGGTATTGGTTTTCTTCTGGAAGACATGCATTAATCTCTGTGTGCTGATATGTTAATACAGATCGCCTTGTCCCCAAAACACTGTCCCCTCACCAAGAGGACAATCAGCATGGGATGTCAGCTTCTTGGCAAAAGAAAAGAGAAGAAAACACATTACCTGTGCAGCCATACACTGTCAGAGTGAAGCCCCTGAATGACGTTCTCTGTGTGGGACTCAGTCAGGGGCTCTGTTGCCTACAAAATTAGCTTTGTAAAGCTTGTGTTGCCTTACTGACACCTACGGACTTTACCTTCTTCATCTGAAGTGAGCAGGAAAAAGACCTGGTGGCTAGGTGGCTGAGAGGAGAGGGAGAGGGACTAGGAAGGAGGTGTGCACTTGATTGAGCCCTTCCTGTCTTAGGTTACGTACTTTTAGCACATTTCTTTCTTATTCAGAGTCATTAATTATAAACTTAATATAAAAAACCAAGTAGAATTACATTGAAGTAGCCTAAATAAATTAATTTTGAAGTATTGAGTGCTGTTACATTCTGTTCCAGGGGTGTGGACCTGAGGCCTTTAGGCCACACATGGCCCTCTAGGACCCCAAGTGCAGCTTTTTGACTGAATCCAACAGATCCAGTCCAGCTTGGACTGGGACCCAAGAGACAGTAGGCAGGACCTCTGGGAGAGGCAAACGTTGTTGGGTAAGGCCACCGTGCTATGGTGTCTGCTGTGGGTGACTGTGTGTTGTCATGATCTTGGAGGGCTCTGTAGACAAGTGGGTTGGGAAGTGACAGTCACAGTGAAGAAAGACCAGTAAAGAGCCGCAACGCCCCGTCAGTGATCGTTGTATCCCTTTTGCTAACACAGGATCCTGTTCCTGCTCCTCCTTCGTCCTCCCCTTTCTCATCTGTAAAGTGAGGAGGATGAATGATATCTCCAGTCCCTTGCTGCTCTGAAGAGCTGTGATTCAGAGGAGGAGGAAGGGTGGCAGAATCATATGGTCATGGCTCTGGTTCTGGAGGGGTCCTTATTGACCCCTCTTAGAGATGAGGCTTCTGAGACCTCACCCAGCTGGGAAGCACCAGAGATGATGGCAGGTGAGCCCCTTTTAGAAGGAGAGCACCAGGCCTGAGGTACCTTGTCAAGTGAGAGCTCAGTCCTCCCCAATAGTGCTGGGCTGCAGTTACATGTGTCTATGGAAGTGTAAATGTAGCCTCCGCTTAAGGAGCCCTTCTCCCAGAGATTCTCCAGGTAGTGACTGTGCCTTTAATTACAGAGAAAGTATGGAATCCCCAGGAGTAACCTGCCCCTCCCAGGATTCTACCTGCTCTCTCCTAGCGTCCAAAGGGTCTGGGAGAGGGGCTCTTTAAGCTGGCAAATTCAAGACCATGTGAGTGATTGAGGCAAGAACAGGGTGGGGGGACCACACCTGGAGAGGCAGCAGAAACCCACTGGCATCCTTATGAGTTCAAGAAGACTTAAGGAAGGCTCCCAGCACTTGGGCTGGGTCCAAGATGGCCAATTGGTGGGGCAAGAGGAACACAGGAAGGGTAGGGTTACATGGGTCTGCACTGGTGAAGTCATGGGCCCATTAAAGTATTGGATGTTAGTAGTAAATATGTGCTTGCATTCTAATGTAGGGAACACACACATAAAAGGGAGCTGGGGGTAGAGGCAAGAATTTGCCCGGGGCAAAGAGGGGCTGCAAGGGCAGACTGAGAAACTGAGACATGGTGCCAAAGTGCAGAGAGGGCGGGATGGCTCGTCTTGGCCCTTCCTCAAAATGGAGTTTCAGAAATGGAAAAAAATTTCCATTGGCTTTCTAAGTCCTTTAAAAAGTGAGCCATCTAATAGAACATTTTTTTCCCCTTTTCGGTACTTACCAAGTCAAATATGGGAGGAACTTGAAAGTACAATTTCTTCAGGAGTTGAGCCTGTATCTGTCTCTCGTGGATGAGCCCAACTCAGACCCCCAGGCTGGTGATTGCCCTCTCTTGTCTTGTCAGAGGAGGCAAAGCTGCTGTTGTTTGGTGAGCACTGGCCTCCATACTGAACCCGGCAGTTTGGGCTGAAGCTGTTTGGGAGTGGTCGTGGTCATTGTGGGGAAATCGCTGCTGTGATGGTCAGTTTATCAGATGCAGTCTGTCATCCAGCTCCCTACCCCACCTCCCTCAACTTTATCAAAATGTTTTATCAAACAAGAGCATGGGGGGGGGGGGGGGGAGAGGGGAGGATAATGGAAATAAAGTGTAGAGGTGGGGGTAAAGGTCACAAAGTAAATGGCCTGAATTGGTTGTGTTTTGGTTGGGAAGATGAGCCCTGGATGGTCACTCTGGGTGCATGGGTGGGTGTGGCCCTCTTACCTGCCTTTTGTGCCACTGACAATGGCAAGAATGGAACTGAGCAGGACCTGCCTTTCTCTTCCCCTTTGCTCACTTCTATCAGGCTCAGGATTTGAGGGAAGCGGGGACATCCCATGTGACTCAGCAGCAAAGTCGTCCTTGGAGCAAGGAAACCCTCAGGTCAGATTCTGCCTGTGACAGTAACTAGCTGTGTGACTCTGGTGAAGTCACAGCCTCAGTTTACTGGTCTGTAAAATTAATCTGACAACAAGAACTGTCTCCGGGCAGTGGTAAGGACAAGATGGGATGGGATTTGTAAAGGGCTTTGCCAAAGGTACCATTATTACACTATAGTGGATACAGCTGGGCATGTGCTAATGACAGGCCTTCCCCTGGAGCAGGAACAGCCCAACAGTTTTCACGTTAGCAAATTCAGCCTGAAAAGGCAGCTTTGAGGATGCTTTAGAGCCCCAAACCTGAGTTAGAGGAATACCCAGGCCCGTCGAATCCATCCTCAGCAAGGTCCCATAGTTAAGGGAGCTGAAAGCTAGGAAGACTTTGGAGCCCTTGTCGTGTCTCCAAACAGGAGTAAGCAGGAATGATGTGAGTGGACACTGCCTTCGGGAGCTCAGAGTTTTGGACAGGCAGCTGTCGCTTCTAGCTGATTGCAGGGGGCATTTCTGGAATGAATTGTCAGCATGCTGTTTGCCGGAATATTCCTTCCCTTTCCATTTTTATGTGTCCCAGTCCTTTGCATTTGGCTCATTTTACCGTTTGCATTTTATGAATAAAAATGCTATAATAACACAGGGGAATTTCATATCCGCAGAGCACTTTACATATATATCATCTCATTTGATACAGCAGCCCTGGGAGATGGGTGTGGGTGTTATCGGAATTTTTCAGAGGAGGAAAATGAGGCCTGGAGCTGGTACATGGACGACGGACTGCCCCGGTGCCACTGGCGGGTCAGTGATGGGGCTGGCTGGCATCTCCGCCCTGTTCTGTTCTTTAAAAAAAAAGCACAGCAGTGATTTAAAGCACCATTCGTGTTGTGCACAATTTGTGCCGAGTGTTTTTCAGTAGTAATAATAATGGCCACCCTCTATATTGTACAGTTTACAAAGCATTTTACAGACATGATCTCGTGTGACTTTCATACCAGCGTTCTGCAGTGGGTGCTAATATTGTCCCCATTCCATAGATGGGAAATGGAGGCTGAGTGCTTTGGGGAGCAAACCTCTGCTCCTAAATGTCTTCATCATCTGCGTTTTGGGCCCTCAGCTGGTGAAGGTGCTCAAAAGAGAAGTGGGGGGTATGAATATAGCCCCTGGAGGGCCACTTGGGAGGCCACCCACTCCCAATAGATGATAAACAGGTTGAAGAGACACTGAGGAATTGGGGTCAGACAGCTGTACAGCCCAGATGGAAAGGTGACTTTCAGAAACATACCATGTGTGTCTCAAAAGTCTTCTACAGCTGGTGACACCAGGTGCACAGAGTTTGGGCCTCAAGGAGGGAAGACCTGTGTTCAGATCTAGCCACAGACACTTCCTGGTTGTGGGGTGTCCCTGGCCAAGTCACATGCTCTCTGTTTGCCTCCTCTGTTAAATGAAGGTAATAATAGCCACTACCTCCTAGGGTCATTGTCAGTCTCAGAGGAGATGCTGTTTGTAAAGCAGTGCATAAACCTTTGTGATGTGTATTCTTGGATGAGTTCTCCTGACCCAGCCTGCCCACGGTGAGTCAGACAGAGGATCTCTGGGGCCTGTGCAGGGCAGAGCAGTTGGAAATGGCGAGCTGAGGGCAGAAGTGCATGCCCTCTCTGGCCAGTCCTGCCATCCATTTCTTGGCTTTGTTTCTCTGGACCCCTTGGAGTCATCACAGGAGTCATCACAGGAAATTGGGCCTTTGTGTTATTTAATTCATTTTGAAAATCATCTATAGTTCTTTAAATTGACCATATGGCCACATACATATACACAGTAGTAAATGAACATAGTAATCTAGTGTTTTGATAAACCCCAGGATCCAAGCTTTTGGAACAGGAGCTTACTATTTGACAAAAACTGCTGCAAAAACTGGAAAGTCATTTGGCAGAAACTAGGTAGAGACCAACGTCCCACACGATATACCAGATAAGGTAAAAATGGATACATGACTTAGGTGTAAAAAGTGACACCAGAAATAAATTGGGGGAGCATGGAATAGTTTACCCATCAGATCTGTGGATAAGGGAAGAATTAATGACCAAACAAGAGATAGAGAACATTATGAGATGTAAAATGAATAATCTTGATTATGGTAAATTTTTAAAAGTTTTGCACAAACAAACTGAGTAGCCAAGATTAGAAGGAGAGCAGAAATCTGGGTGGGGGGTGGGGGTTGGAGGTTGGAGGATTTACAGGCAGTTTCTCTGATAAAGACTCAGAGAACTGAATCAAATTTTTAAGAACACAAATCATTTCCCACTTGATAAGAGGTCAAAGGATATGAAGAGGCAGTTTTCATGAGAAATCAAAACTATGTATAGCCATATGGAAAAAATCCTCTAAATCACTATTGGCTACAGAAATGCAAATTAAAACAATTCTGAGGTACCACCCCTCTCTTATTAGATTTGCTAATATGACAGAAAAGGAAAATGACAAATGCTGGAGGGGATGTGGGAAAATTGTGACACTAATGCATTGTTGGTGGAGTTGTGAACTGATCCGAGCAATTTGGAACTATGCCCAAAGGGCTATAAGATTGTGTATGCCCTTTGACCCAGCAATGACACTGCTAGGTCTCTGTCCCAAAGAAATAAATGGAAAGGACCTATATGTACAAAAATATTTATAGCCGCTCTTTTAGTGGTGGCAAAGAATTAGAAATTGAAGGGATGCAACAATCTCCAGTAGGCAGAAAGTGAAGAGGAATTAAGAAGCCTTTTGATGAGTATGAAAGAGGAGAGTATTAAAGCTGCCTTAAAACTTAACGTCAGCTGGCCCCAGCACTTCCCAACAAATAAAGGGAGAGGAGTTGGAAACAGGGTCAGATTTTATATTCTTGGGCTCAAGGATCACTGAAGATGGTGACCTGTCATGAAATTAAAAGATGCTTGATCTTTGGAGGGAAAGCTATGGCAAATCTGGATGGCAGACCATAAAGCAGAGACAATGCCTTGCCAACAAAGGTCCATATAGTCAAAGCTCTGGTTTTTCCAATAGCCATGTTTGGCTGTGGGAGTTGGACTGTAAGGAAAGCTGAGCACCGCAGACTTGACACTTTCAAATTGTGATGCTGGAGAAGAGTTTTGAGAGTCCCTTGAACAGCAAGGAGATCAAATCAGTCAGTGCTTAAAATTAATTCAGGCCATTCACTGGAAAGTTAAATGCTGAATCTGAAATTTAAATATTTTGGCCACGTAATGAGAAAATGGGACTCAGTGGAAAAGACCCTGATGTTGAGAAAGACTGAAAGCAAAAGGAGAAGGGGACAGCAGAGGAGGAGATGGAGGGAGAGGGTCATGGGAGCAATGAACACGAGCTTGGGCAGAGACAGTGGAGGATGGGAGGGCCTGGTGTACTGTGGTCTGTGGGGTCATGAAGAGTCAAACAGAACTGAATGACTGAACAACAACAACCGTCATTTGGACAAGTTGTGGCATGTGGTTGTGATGGAATACTGTTGTGCAACAAGAAAAGACAAGTAGCATGCTTTCAGAAAAACCTGGGAGAAATTATATCAACTGATACAAAGTGAAGCGAGAAGAACCAGAACAAGTCTCTAGACTGCTCAGCTTAGTTTAAGGGTAATTTTTTTTGATCCCTGGTTTTTATAACCCAAGAGAGAACCCATTCAAAGGTTTCTCTCATTGGAACTGGTTCCCCACCTCACTCCTCAAAGTGTAATGTACCTTCTGTTCTCAACACAGAATCATCAATTTTGCGGTGAGGGGAGAGGGAGGTGGGGGGGGCGGGGCAAACACCTCTAGTCAGCCAACCAACCAGAATTTATGAAGCACCTGCTACCATGTGCTCAAGCTCTGTGCTCAGCGCTGGGCTGGGTATAGATGAAGAGACTGGGGCTAAGAGTGTCAAAGGCATTTGCCTAAGGTTATACACGTAGGACTCCAAACACAGCTCTCTGGCCCTGCTGCATAGACTGGGATTGCTTATGTAATTTGAGGCAGCTGGGTGGCTCAGTGGATAGAGGGCTGGACCTGGAATGAGGAAGATCTGAGTTCAATCCTACCTCCCACACTTGCTAACTGTGTCGCCCTGGGCAGTATCCTCTGTCTGCCTCAGTTATCTCAAATGTAAAGTGGGGATAATAACAGCATCTGTCTTACAGGTTGGTGTGACTGTTAGATGAGGTAACATTTTATGTTAACCATCATTATTGTGAACCATACCTTTGTATAACTGGCGGTGGGTACTGTCTTGCTCTGTGAGAACCAGTAGATTTCAAGGAAAATGCTCTTAACACACAAGCTGAGTATATCTTCTCACATAGTTTGATTCATGTTGTAATGGCTATTCTCCATTTCGCTTAGAAAATGAGATGGGAAACCTCCTAAAGACCTTCTGATCCGCAGGCCTTTCATTGGAACCTTGGGGCCTCCGCCATGTTTCTGAGCATCTGTCCCAGTGCCCTTGGGCACTGGAGATGCCTACAGAGCTTAGCCTTCTTTATGGCTATACTATGGCGATACCACGAAGCACCTAAGGGAGCACTGGGTAGCTGTTTCCAGTCCCTTACCTGATTTCTGTGGGTGGGAAATGGCTCAATTGCTTCCCAGCCAGTGATTTGAGGAAGATGAATCATTTAAAACATGCACAGAATAGACTGTGATCTTTGATCTTTGCCACAAGCTACCTCCTTTCCACTTTTGCTCCTCTCCCATTCCCCTGACATCATCTCCAATAGCTCTTTCTTTTTTCCAGCATTTGATGGAGAGGTGACTCTCCTCCTTGCCCAGGCCAACCCACTGGCATGCATTTGATTCCATCCACTCCCACCTTCCATCTCTCTTATTGTAAACCTCTCCCTGTCTCCTCTGCTCCTTGCACATGTCAGAGAGCCCACCATACTTAAAAGACCTGCTAGATCTCTCCCTCTGCACTGGTCCCACTCGGTATCTCTCCTCTTCTAAACTCTGAAAAAGCCTCTGATAGTCAGTATGTCTCCTGCCACTCAGCTCTCTGCAGCCTGACTCCACCTTCATCATTCCAATGATTGTAACCTCTCCAAAGTCACCCTCTAGAGCTTAAGGTCCTTCCTATCCACCTTCTCCTGAACATGCTCTCTCCTCCCTGGGTCTCTGGACCACTTCAGTCCATCCAACCATTCTTTCTCAACCTCCTTTGCTTGGTCTCAGCCCAGATCATTTCCACTCACCTTGAATGTTTCCTAGGGTTTCTCCTGTCTCAACTTGGGGATTTCATCTTCTCTTGTGAGTTCAAATGTCATCTCTACACACTTGAATTATATATGTGTGTGTGTGTGTGTGTGTGTGTGTGTGTGTGTGTTGCAGGGATGTATTGAGAAGTATTTAACAACAAATTCACTCAAAAAAATCCACGTGGCCCATTTTAAAGTTTTACCTGCATTATTAGCATTTTGTCCATCACTTTTTTGGCCTAGACAAACAAAATGGTGAATCAAGCCTGATACTGAGCATTTGCTTCTTTCCAAGGAGTAAATGCTTCCATTTACAAGCTGGTACAAGCTGTCTCCAGCACCCCCAGGGTATGTGCACATCCAGCCCTCTTTTCTTCCCAGTAGGAGGCTTGAGCTACTTTGAGGAGACAGAGCTAGTGCCAGGGGTTTCCTCTCTCCATCCCAGCTGATAAGAAACCGTAAGAGCGTGACTCCATCCTTGTGTGGATGGATGGAGTGGCGCAGGTGGTGGTGACCTGACAAGATCTCAGAAGGTCTAGGAATGGGAATCCTTATCAAAGTTTCCTACTGGTGAGAGGCTGCCTGCAGGATGCAACCCAGATGTCGGGACCCTGCCTCCAAAAGGGAATTTGGTGGGGTGAATGCTTGGTTGATACCATTTCACCATCTAGTCTTGAGATATCTTCTCAGTACAAATCCTTTCTATAAAATTGAGTTTGAAGAGAAGAGCTGATTTGAAGAGAAGATCCCATTGGTCCTCAGAGGGCCCAACCCCTATATAGGAGGGGGAATTGGGATAAATATCCCAGGGTATACTCAGCTATATGACCCGATCCTGAGACCCTTCACCTGGGCTCCCTCATCCCCATGGTTACCAGCTCATTGTTGTCAACCCTGAGTCCTGGCTGTTCCTGCACATGCGTCTGTTTCCTGCTTGGGGCATCTTCAGGAGCCTCCAGAACCTCCCTGGGTATCTGGAATGTTTTCTTCTGCCTCTCCCTCTCAGTATCCTTTTCCTGCTTCAAGGCTCTGCTCCGGGCGCCCTCCTTCCCACAGGAGCTCTCCTGTTCTCCATCCTACGCCACCTTCCTGCTCCAGGCAGTTCCTGTGTGCGCAGCTTTCTTGCTTGTTTCTTAGTTTGGGTTTAGCAGGTTTTTTCTTTTAGTTATTAGCAAATATGTTACCAGCCCTTCTGTCATCCCCCCTCCAAGGACTTGCAGGGAACAGGCTGTTACATCCTTTTGGTCTCTGTCCCCAGCACAAAACCCAGTGGTCAGCAGGGAAGGACTCCACAGAGGCTTACTGAATTGGGTTGAGCTCTCAAGGCCGCCCAGCTGACAGAACAACAATGACCCTTCCAGAGCAGAGCACTTTAAGGCTTCTGAAGCATTTCCTTCTCCTCACAGCCCTGGGAGGTGGGGACTTTTGCTTGTTTCCATTTTACAGATGAGGAATCCGAGGCTCACAGGGTCCCACAGAGAGTCAGTGTCTGGGGGAGATGAGGCTGTGTTGCCCCTTTTCAGCTGGCCAGTAAAGTATGAGCTCCTTGGGAGCAGAGATGATCTCATTTTTGTCTCTGCCCCCAGACCCTAGCGTGATGCTTGGCCCCTAAGCAGTACTCCTACTTCGTCAGGTCTGGCAGCTGCCTCTTGCCCAGAATGTCCCTGGACCTTGCCCCACGGTCCTTAGCTAACAGCCCTCCCCTGCCCACTCCCTTCATTCATCATTTGCCCCAGGGGGATGAGCACTGTGGGTCACTCTAACCCAGATTCTGCAGACCAGGGCTGCTTCCTGGGGTGATGGGCTTCAGCATGACCCCAGAGTGAGTTCCTGGCAAAGTACAGAAGGAGCCCTGGGCTTCCCAGTTTGATGCTACCAATCAAGGGTAGTGGGCTGGAGGATATGGCCAGGGAAGGTTTTGACAACATCCAGCATTGTTCTTAGGGGCTGTGTGGGAGTTGGAGGATGTTTGGTTGTGTTTAAGAACTTCTTATCAGGCCCTTGCCAAGGATCTGTTTTCATTGAGAAAAACCAGAATCAGCCAAAATCAACATGAACTGAAGGGATGGCCCACCTCTGGAAGGGGCCACTTGGATGCATACACTTCTTAGCAGTTAGATGAAATCATTGGAATACTGGCTTTCCCCTTTTTGCCGAGACAGATAAAACTTGTGAGCAAATGGTTCTGTGAGCATGTTTCTCTATTCTTTTTTTTTAATGACTAGTTTATTTACTTTTAATTTACAAGATTCAGTTCCACATTCACTTGAGTTTCAGATTTTCTCCCCTCCCTTCCCCCCCACCCTGAGCCCACTCCCAAGGTTTGGACTTCACATTCAATGAAGTAGGAGTTTGTAGCCACAAATCTCGGCCACCATCCGCCCTCACAGTGGGTGTGGAGATTTGGTAGAAGTTGGTATTTTTCATTTAAAACGTGCTTAAATATTAATAGTAAACTGCCTTCCTTTCCTCACAACACTTACTTAATGCAAGTCCCTAAAGTAATCAGTACAGCTGACATAAGAAGCTACATGAGATGTAGCTATAAAGGTTTCAGGCCCATACACATGCGTGTGTGTGTCTATGTGCACACACAGACATAAAGCCCCTCCTAAGAAGGAGCTAACATTCTGCCCCTTCCGCTCTGATGTCAGTGATGTGCATAGGCCCCTCTGCAATGGGATGTTTCCATCTATGTGAACAGGTACTGATCTGACCCAATTCTGTACCTTAACGATCACAAGTCAGGGGTCTCCTCTCAGGGACATTTGTGGGACACAGGCAGTGCTCACGAATCTTACTCAGTTGCCACATGGGATGCTTTCAAAGGCGCGTTAGTATTAAGGAAGTTTGACCAGCTGGTGAATATTTGAAAGCAAAGAGTGAGTTTGCTGTCACGTACAGCGTGTGACACTTGGACTCTTGAAGGTCAGCGTGTGAGTCCTGACTCTAACACTTGCAAAATGGGGGACCTTGGGTAGGGGTGACCCTTAGCCTCAGGCAAGGGCCTAGGGCTTACCCACTTAGCCCTAAATGGGGTTGCATTCTGCGTTGGTGGAGGGGATGCCCAAATCTGGAGTTTTCTACCCAGATGAAATCCCAGCTTGTTCGTGGCTTTGTGCGGTGAAGATCAGAAATGAATGGTTTTGGGAGAAGTGAGGGGTCCACACTGCCTCAAACATCATAATTCAACTCAATTTCACAGATGTTTCTGGAGAGCCTAGTCCAGAGTTAGTGCATGGACATTGTCTCCTGACTGAAAACTGTCCTAGGCTTGGGATGGAACGGGAGGGGAGGGCAGAGCAGGGTGCCCAAGGAGCTGGAGGAGCTTCAAGACAAGTAAGTCCCAAGTTCATTACTCCTTCATTCAGACCCACTAAAATCTACCTGTTTCCATTTCTACTTTTCCTTTTTGTTTCTGTCTCCTGCTGGAGGGGCCTTTATTATTGTTGCAGAAATAAGTCGCTGGAGCTGTGTCTGCACCACTCATGTCATGCAATCAATGTAGACAGTTATTCTGGATTTTGTTTCATTTTCTCAAGCACAGAGGTGTTTTTGCACTAATTTCCAGATAATCGCATCAACTGTCCACTTCATTCTGTCTTTGTACCCCCAGAAACCATCTTCTGCTTAAAACCATGCTTTAGGGTTTCCTGTTTCTACTGGGCACAGCATGTATTGCCACATTAAAGAGAAGTTTGTGATATTGTTTATGGAAGCAAGAACAAAATGAAATCATTATTTTTTTAACTAACTCTTCTTGGTTTTCTTGAGATTAGCACCAGAACACTGGAAAGTCCTCATCTGGCCTCTAACTTTGAGGCAGAGTGGTACCCAGTCCATCTGGAAAAAACGATTATTCCTATCTGGAAGATTCCCAGGGGAGGAGAAGGCCTATAATCCCTCAGGAGCCTAACCCAAGATTTAATCCTATTTCTTGTCAAGAATACTTGCTATTCAATGGAATTAGAGGTGTTTTATTTGTCCTGGAAAAGAAGAGAGGACAGTATAGAGCTTAGAAAGAGATCTAAACCTTTCTAAAGTCGGGGTGTGTTTTAAATGACAAAATTTAGAGTTGGATCGTGTTGAAAACAGGCTGCATCTGACCATGCTCAGAAGTAAATATTTTTTTTTAATTTTAACTTTTATTTATTTTAGTTTACATCATTAATTTCCACAAGATTTTGAGTTACAAATTTTCTCCCCATCTTTCCCCTACCCACCACCCCAAAACAGCCATCCCACTGTATAGCCCCTCCCCCAATCTGCTCTCTCCTATGTCCTCCCCCATCACCCCTCTGACTTTCCAGTAGGACAGGATGGATCTCCCTGCCACAGTGCCTGTGTATCAGAAGTAAATAAAAGGGAAAAAAGGTTTCCATCTTTTTATAAAGTAAAATTGCATCATTTAGGTAGATGGTATTTTTTCCTTCGGAAAGGAGAATTTCTGATGATATTCTTGTTACAGCCGTTCTCCCTTCCCTTCTCTCTCCTGGCAGCCTCCTGAAGTAGGCATGGTAAAGGTTCTAGAGGAGACAAAGGTTGACCGACCCACCACACTCCAGCCAACAAAGCGTTCTGAAGGGTTAATGAGCCTACGTTGTTTGCTGCATCTTGTGAAGTCTTAGAATAACTGTGGATTTTGGTTCTGACGGCCGAGCGCAGCTGTTTCTAGTCAGCTCCTTAAACAACATTGCCATGAGTACACTCATTTAAAGGAGCATCTGCACAGTTCAGGAGATCAGCTTTTGTATTTGGAGCTCCAGGTCCTTGAGGGGGCCTTGGGTTATTATTCTGAGGGTGGATGTTATCAGTGGAATTAAATGTGAGAAACTGAGAGTAAAGTTTAGTCTCATGTGGTTCAGGCCATAATCTCTTCTGCATTCATTTAATAGTAGAACTCACATTGGGATCTCAAAGGATTTGCCAAGAGGGCAAACTGGCCAAGCCTACTGTGGTATAAACACTTTGAGTGTGGCCTTGGTGACAGACTCTCTTCATTCTGTCTAGGATCAGCCTAACCAGGTGTACCAGAAAGTCAACCATGGCCTTAAGTATTTGGGGGACATCAGCAAGGCCTCGAGGGATCTCCACTGGCATCAAGGGCGGCTCTGTTTCTGCTGATGAAATCACAGACTTTTGCAGTTCTGAACTGGCAGGGAGTGCCCACTGTGAGGGAGACAAACTGAGACACAGGCCTTGCCCTCAGGGGGCTTAAAGTTCATGATGTCATCATGATTACACATTTGGTTGCCAAATATCCTAGTACTAATTGGAAAAAAAAGACCACCATGGAGAGTTGCAGTTCATGGGCCAACAAGGGTTTGCTGAGGATAAAGAGGTACCAGAATTCTACGAAGTGATAAAATTGCCAAAATCCTCTCAGTATCCTCACGTATTGGGAAGACTGTGTTCTTCTCCTCTCCTGCCTTTTGTCTCAGTTATCCCTGCTCTGTCCGCACCGGTCCTTTTTGTGAGCAGCAGATCCCACGCTGTCTCCCCAGCAGACTGGGAGCTCCTCCAGGGCAGTGGTGGATCCCCAGGCTTAGGACCATGACTGACACACAGAAGGTGCTTCATCAATGACTCAGTGCCTTTGGTGGAAACACAGGAGAAGGTGAAAATGAGGAGAAGTCTATGGGAAAGTGTGGTTCATGAAGAAGAAGAGAGACGCAGCCCAGGACTGGCGGACTCCATGCAGCCTCTGCTTCCGTGGTGGCAAGCTCACACAGAAACCGGCACTGTGCATGGCGCAGAAAACCACATGTCTCTGTGATCCGTGCTTTATTTCATCTTTATTTACTTGTTAAGCTCGTCTGGGTAGCACTGGCAGTGCCGTGGGCCCAGGTGGCCTGGGCAGCGTGTCCATCAGCTGTCTCAGCAAGGGTAAGAGAGGGCCCAGAGTGGGCCTTGTCAAACGTCTCACTTTCTCGCCAAACAGAAAGTTATGGCTACCACAGGCAGTGCCGCTGGGGCCTCGGCTCTTTGGGGAGGGCCGGTGCTGATCGCCATCTTCTCCCAAAGCAGAGGGAAGCTGGGAGCCTTGGAGAGACAGCCAGCGAGGCAGAGGTACCCCCAGGACCTCCAAGGATGAAAACGGACGGAAAACTGTAAGCAAGGGAATGAGAACGATGGGGAAGAAACCAACTCCATTTTAAGAAACAGTTTTCTCCCTCAATGACAGTGGCACTGCCAGCATTGGACTGAATGTCACAGTCCTTGAAAAAGAGGCAGAAACACACTAAGAGAAGAACAGCCAGCCAGACTGGGCCGTAGAGAGGTGGACACTGATTAAGCGCCTGCTCAGTGCCCAGCATGGGGTAAGCCCTGGGAATACACGGACAAGCCATCGAGACCACCCCTCCCCTCCAGGGGCCCTCGGTCTAATGGGGGCAGCAGCAGGGAGGAGGTTGTGAAGCCAGAGAGAAGAAAGTCAGGGCAGATGGAGCTGGTGGTGAAGAGAGTGTGGACACTCTGGGCCCCCCACCAGCGGTGGTCTGGCCAGGCTCTCACCCATCAGAGGAGCAGGCTGCTGAGACAGCCAGAAGCCCGAGGAGAGTCAGGAGAGGAGCTGGCGGAGCAGAGGTCATGGTTCTCTTTGAGTAAGAACTGAATCATAAAATAATAATTCATCTTTCCTCAGCACTTTGAGGTTGACATAGCAACATAAAAGGGTCGTGATGCTGGAACCACAAAGAGGTGCTGCAGAGCACAAAGTGCCAGGCTTGGAGTCAGGAAGACCTGAGTTCAAATCCCACCTCAGACACTTATTACCTGTGTGACCCTGAACAGGTCACCTAACTGCTGCCTGCCTCAGTTTTCTCGCCTGTAAAAGGGGAGTTACAATAGCACCTACTTCCCAGCGTTGTCGTGAGGATCCTGTGAGGTAACAATTCTGGCTGACACACAGTCGGGGCTTAATCAATGCTAGTTATTATTATTGTTGGTGTCTCCATTATTAGTGGAAAGAGCAGCTGATGGAAAGCCAGGCCTGGGTGCAAATCCCAGCCCTGCTGGGGGCTGCTGTGTGATCCCCCTGGGCCCTGGACACACTATCTAGAGCTAATGGTCCACCCACATGGACAGCTCCTGGCTGCACTGACTTCACCTAGCTCTCCTACCACGTCTGCATTCCTGACTTGGACCAGCATCAGTAATTCAGTCCACTGCCCCCAGAGTCCACCTCTGTGACTCACTGCCCAGCCCGGACAGAAAGACGCCCAACTAAGCAGTGTGGGGGTTCTTCTTCACAAGTTCCTGAGGCAAAAAAAGTTTTCTTTGGGAATTAGTTCATACATGTTTATATCTTGGTGGGGATCAAGGGAACACTAGTGAGCTTGTAGAGTTGGGGTGGTAGAGATGAGAAGAGCAGGGCCAGGGTGGCGGGGGTGGCAGGCGTGGCAGCTGTCATCAGGCAATAACCTCAGGAAGAAGAGGCCCAGGGGCCAGAACCAAAGGATGGAGTGGAAATGGCAGAGAGGCCCATCCAGGAGCGGGGTGAGCCAGCCTGAGGGTCACCAAGAGCCTGGCAGTTGCTGCCCACACACAGTGGCCACTTGTTGAGAGCACCACAGAGGAGATTCTCCCCCAAGCACTCTCTGTCCACCTGCGGGGTGTTGTGTTTCTGAGAGACCCCCATCAGAGGCTGTAGGAGCAGTTGCCTTGTCACAGGCCTGGCACCCTCCTAGTGGCCATGGGCAGTGAGGGGCAGGGAGCGTCTGGGAGACACGGCGTGTCTGGGATTCCTGCAGGAGATGGAAGGGTGCCCCAAATGACCCCTATTCCCCTTCTGACTCTGGAATTGTGAGAGCCTGGTATGAGTAGCAGCTCACGTTTCTAGAGGCTTGAAGGCAGCTCCTTTGCTTCCTTCACCACTTTAAAGTAGCTTGTTAAAGAAGCTGAGTCTCAGAGAAATTAAAGAATTATTCAGGATCACATAGTCAAGCCGACATGCATTTATTATGAACCTACTGTGTGCTAGAGGGAGAAATGCTGGCGGTTTGGTTTCTACAGATTCTACAGGAATTGTAACGGCTGTTTCAAAAACAGGTCCTGCACAGGACACGCAGGACAGGGAAGGTATAAGTCAGGATAAGGGCAGAGCGGCAGAAACCTGTACATTTGCCCTTGGAAGGGGCTGAGCGAGGCTGGCTCAGACCGGCTGGGGGTCCAGGGATGGGCACCAGCTCTTCATTAACATGCATGCTTAATGGGCAGGAGCTGGGACCAGCCCAATTCTGAAGGGAGGAATAAGGCAGGAAACTGGAATGGGGGCAGCATCAAAGGGCTTGCCTTCCTCTGATTCCCTGTAGTCTTTTCATGAGGCTGCCCATTTATTAAGAACAGAATAAATGTAAAATAAAGGTAATGAAAACCTTCCTGGATCTCCAGCAAGCATTGTTTATTCCTAGACTGAGCATGTTTATAACACAAGTGACTGCTTTACTTACCACTGGGCATATAACCAGCCCCTGCCCTCAGGGAGCTCACAGTCCAACGAGTAATGCACCATGCAGATAATCTACAGACAGGACATGTTGCACATAATTACGGAGGAAGGTACTAGGATTAAGAGGGATGGGGAAGGGCTCTTGTAGCTGGGAGCCACAGGGAGCCACAGGGAGCCAGGGACGCTTGGAGACAGAGATGAGGGAGGCAGGCTGTGCAGGGTCACCAGCCTCACTTTGTTCTCCATAGCCACTTGGATCCAGTGACCTGATATTCATCAGGACGACTAGTTATAGCCCAGGGTGCAAAGGGAGACCCTGGCCCTTTGAGGCTAAGGCTTTTTCAGGTACTCACTTAGAGTGAGATAACGCCCATTCAGTGAACAGGCCTCTTTAAGAAGGGAGTCAAGGAATTTATTTCTTTAATTAGAAAAAAATCCAATTGGGAGGGGAAGAGTTGCCGTTCCAAAGAGAAACAAGTTACATTGACATTCACTCTCAGCCAGGAGGGCCCAAAATCCAGGCATGAAGTAGAGCTTGGGATGCTGCTATGGGCCTGGTGTAGAGGGTAGAAATCTGCCATTAGTTCAAGAGAACCTGGATTCAAGTCTCCCCTCTGCCAGGTTCTGGCTGTGTAACCCTGGCCAAGTTACTAGTGCCCATCCAGCTCTCTTAAGGCTGTAGGTTGGATAGAAGATATTGACTGGCACCAGGGAGCTTCCTTATCTGGGAATTCCATATGCCAGTGAAGTCGCATGCCCGGACTAAAAATACTACACTTATATGGCCCTAAACTCTATTTTCCCTGGTAAGAAAAAGCAGAGATCTATTTGGAGCCATAATCTGTATTTGTGGTGCTGACTGGATTCATGGTTGCTTTGTTCTCAAGTTTTCCAAAGCACACATGTTTTTAACACAAGACTATCAGTTGTACATTCTAATGGCGTAAGGAATTCCACCAAAATGGGGACAGAATATGTTTTTGTTTTGTGCAAAAGCATTTTCAATAGGAATAATTCTTAATTATGGTGTCACCGTGTTTCCAGCCTTATAATGTCAGGTAAATGGTTCAAGTATGGCAGCATCACACTTTGTAATTGTTTGCAGGTGTCTGGAACTTTTTAAGTTATGCAAAAAGCTTGAAATTAGCATTTAAAATTAGATTCTGTGCAGATCCACTTTCATTTTTGCATGCATGAGGAGAAGTAGATCAGGGCCATTTATGCTTTTGAAACTTCAAAAGGGAAGTTGACATTTCATGATTGCAGCCTCTGTTGTGTTCCTGAGCACATGGGGCATTAGCCATTCCAGAGGTGCAGGCTGCCACCCCAAGCTGTTGGATGAGAATGTGTGCATTTTGACTGGCTGAGAGTGTGGATAGCTGGCAATCAGTTACTATGCTTTAGGCACTATGCTAAGTGCTGGGCATTCACAGAAAGGCAGAGGACATGATCCTTGCCCTCAAGCACCTTACATTCTATTCTTCTGAAGTTCAGCACAGGAGGATAGGAATCTGTCAAGTACAAAATTCTGAAGCTACAAAAAGAAAACAGTTGGTTTGAAGAGGGAAAGGGCCGGTGTGGCTGTGCTGACATCTCATTAGCCACCTGGGGACAAGGGTTGGTCACTGAGACTGGATACAGAGATGTGGCCCAGTCCTTTAAGACAAACATCAGAAGTACTAACGTTCAGCATGAGCTGTAGCTGGCCAGGAAAGCCACAGACCACAAGAAGGATATATTAACACGTACCAGGGCCCTTCCTCCCTCTCTCCTTCTCCAGCAAACTGCCCTTTCTATCTGCCCCCCCCCCCCCTTGTCTTCCATCTCTCCCCCTCTCCATTGGCTCCTTTCCACAACCATGCCCCTCTCTCTCCATCTTCAGACAACCTTCATGTGACTCCATGACTCTTTCAATGCTTGGTGCTGCCACTTCTCCTCTCGCTGGCTTCTGACTTTATCGTTGAACCAAGACTGCTGAAAACTGAAGGTTGTCAGCCAGCTCTTAATTGGCAAATCTGACAAGCTTTCCTCAGTCCTCATCCTTCCAGGCTTCCCTGCAGCTTTGACATTGGCAGCTACTCTTTTCTCTTCTCTTGAGTTTTTTGTGGCCTGGCTCTCTCCTGATTCTCCTTCTGGTTGGCTGACCGCTCCTTTTAGTCTGACTTTTCCCGTATGTCCTGCCCTCGAATGGTGGATATTGCCCCAAAGCTCTGCCTATAACCTCTGTCTCTTCTGCCCTGTCTCATTTAGTGATCTTATCAGTTCCCATTGGTTCATTATCATCTCTCTGCAGATAATCCTCAGGTCTTTATATCTAGTCTTGACCTCTCTACTGAAGTTCACTTCAGTTTCCTCTTAAGTGTCTAGAACTAGATTTCCCCCGGGCAGAACACATTATCTTTTCTCCCAGTTGCTCCCCCTTCTGTCCTTCCCTGTTACTGTCGAAGGCACCACCATCCTCTTAGCTACTCAGGCTCCCAACATCCATGTCGTCCTTGACCGCCAGTCTCTTGGTAGATCTTTGCTTTGTACCTTGACTGCATCTCTTATTCACGTCTTCTCCTCTTCCCACAGCCGCAGCTCTCCAGAAGGCTCTCTGCATCTCTTACTTATCCTGTAGCCATCTAACTGGCCTCCTTGCCTTGAGTCTCTTCTCATTCCAGTCTGTCTCCTACTCACCTACCATGGTGATCTTCCTAAAGTACCTTCCTGCCCCACCCCACCTCCTTCCAGGAAACTCCAGGAACAAATAGAAAATCCTCTCTTTGGCATTTAAAGCTGTTCAGAGCCTGTGTTCTTCCTACCTTTCCAGGCTTCTCACACTGTACTCCCCTAAAGGTACTCTAAAATCCAGTGATACTGGCTGCCTTTCTTCATTTCATACCCTGCTCTGGGCCTTTTAAATGCTGTCTCCCATGCCTAGTATATTCTCTTCTCTGCATCCTGGCTTCCTTTACTTCCTTTATAACTCAGATCAAACCCCCCCATATTGTAAGAAGTCTTTCCTGGCCTTTTTGCCTGCTAGCACCTTCCCCTGAGGCTACCTCCAATTTACTCTGTATTTATCTTGTATGTACATAATTATTTACATGTTGTCTCCCTCCCCAGGCCACATTAGAAAGTGAGCTCCCTGAGGGTAAGAGCTATTTCCACCTTTCTTATACCCACGGTATTAGCACTGGCCCTGGCCCATAGCAATCACCCATTTGTTGATGGATAGATTGTTAAAGATGATGATGATGACGACAACGACGATGACGACAACGACGACATAGAGCAACCAGAAAGGGGCCGACATGTCCCCAGTGTTCAAATATGTATAGATTTCAGGAAGGACGAGGACTGATAAAAGGCACGTCAGATTTAATAATTAAGGGACAAAATACAAAACTCTTGTGAAAATAGCTTAAACTAATGCAGTAAAAACCAAATAGTATAACCCCAGTGTTGTCTCATGGGAGAAGGTTGATTTAGATAGAAGTTAATAGCATTATTAAATTATTAGCGTAGTGATAGCTTCTCACTACGTGGCTCAGTACTGCTGAATATGGTGTCCTTGTTAAGGGCAGATTGGGATGACTTTCTGTCTAAGAAAAATGGAAGAGGAGTTGAAATATAACAAATTGATTCACAAATAAGGGCCTTCAGGTTGCAGAGCACCATGCTAGTCACTAGGAGAGATTCCGAGTATAGATAAGATACTTGCCTGGAACATAGTAGAGTCTTATTGCCTGAGAGAATGAAGGCTCCTTGAGGGCAGGGACTGTTTCATTTTTTTTGCCTTTTTATTTCTACCATCTAACACTTTGCCTGACAGGTGCTTAACAAATACTTGCTAATTGTTTAATTCAAAGATCTAACATTCTGATGGGGATAAGGTACCAGCTGGTAATTATAATGCAGGGTAAGCACATTGGAAAGGTTTTTTAAGTGCCAAGTAAAGCTGAGGTAGAAGGTTGTTAGTAATTAGGCCAGGGGAACAGAAAAGACTTCTTGGAGGAGGTAGGCTTTTAAGTTGGACTTTTAAGGATGGATAGTCAATGGGAGAAGCTGGGAAAGAGGATATTCTAGGCACAGGAAGCAACCTGACTAACCAACATGCATTCTTGGCATAAGTCCAACATGGTTATGGTGTATAGTCTTTCTAACATATTGTTGTAGCCTACTTGCTAATATTTCATTTAAAATTTTTGCATCCATGTTCCATAGTGATATTAATCTATAGTTTTCTTTCTCTGATTTGTCTCTCCATAGTTCAGTTATCAAGACCATATTTGTAATACAGAAAGATTGGAATACTGCCTTCTTTTCTTATTATCAAAGATTATAAAATTAATTATTCTTTGAATGTTTGATAAAATTCAATTGTAAATGCTTCTGGTTCTGAAGAGTTTTTTCCCCCCTTTGGGAATTCACTTATGGTTGGTCTAATTTCTTTCAAAGGCAGGGACTTGTGAGAAGGCGTATATGTTCTGGGGGCAGAGAAAGCGTCAATTTGCTTGAAATACAATGTTTACAGAGGAAAATTGAATGTAATCTGGTTAGAAAAACAGGAGAGCCTAAGGCCACGGAAGGTCTCTAGTAGAGTCTCAGTTCTAATGGATACGCCCTTCGTCATCTCCAAGAATGTTGAGTTCCTTGCGAACAGGAACTTTCTCTCTTTGTAGCCCCAGTGCTTTGCGCAGGGCTTGGCTGTAGTAAGTGTTCACTTAATAAATGCTTTCTCGTTGTTCTCTTCCTTCCTTTATTCCTTAAGGGTAGAAATGGCTTCATTCTAGTCTCTATCCCCAGCACCCCACACAGGACTTACCCTGGTAGGTCTTTAGTTAATTCTTATTGATTGACCCATTGTTTGAACTTTTCTAGATGGACAGTAAGGAGCAACTGAAGATATTTGATGCCACTAATATGTGTGTAGAATATGCTTGTAAAAATTTATTTAGATCGGAAAATAGGCATATCAGTGGAATCTTCCCTGGCTTCAGATACCTTGTGAATCAATTCCTCATTCCCCTCCCCACAATATTTTGTCTCCAGGGGAGATCCCTTTTATGGACACTTGGTCTCACCTGGCTACTTTTCTCACCCTAGATTCTCAAGTAACATGTTTGCAGGCACATTTGGGTCTGGGATATTAGGGTCCAAGGGCAGTGGCTCCATTTGACCATATCTGCGGCCCTATGGGGGGAAATCATATATTTGGCTATTATTTAAAACAAAATTTTTCAGCAAGAACTCCTTCCAGTCTTTTAAAGATCGGGGAAAATTGGCTAGGTCTTTTATCAGACTATCCCTGAAATAAATTTCACAGAGATAGTTTATAAATGTGGGTGGGAATTTAAAGTAAAAATAAAATTATTTACTGAACTTCACAGAGGGACCTGAAGAGAATACCTGCAGTCAATCAACTATATTTTCTTTGTCAAATAAGTCTATATTTAAAATTCTGACTGTCTTCCCTTTGGAGGCATTTTAACAGGCAAACAGCTCTTTACCTTCTAAGTGACTGAGAATTCTTCCCTTCTTTTTTTTCTCTCTCTATTATTTGCCATATTTTTTGAGGCACATGGAGTAGGAGGGAATTCAGACTCTACCTAATATAAGCAGTTCTGGGCCGGAATCCAGAAAAGTTGCTCTCAACCTCTTACTTAGAAAGTTCTAGAGGAGGGCAAGTCTTGCTAACACACTCTTGTACCGTGGCAACGAGCCTTGACCTGAAATCAAAAGAAACCAAGGTTTCAGTCTCACCCCTGACCCTGACTTGCCGTGTGACCGTAGGGAGTCAGCAAACCAAGCTGAACCTCAGCACTCTCCTTTGCGGAGCGGAGGTGATAATACCGTTAGTGTGTAGCTCTGGGTCTTGTGAGGGTCAAGCGCAGTCACTGTGGAAAGCGTTTTGTACAAGGTAAAGGGCTATCTGAGTGGTGATGGGCATATAAGATGGTACATGATTGATAGAGAAGTGGGGTTTTTACTGACATTGCTAATACACTGTAGCGTGCCCCAGATTCCAGTCTAGGGAAGTTGTACCATTTCTGTGTCACAGACCTGTTGGCCCCTGTCGGGTGAAACCTGTGGGCCCTTCTCAGAATCATGTTTTTAAATGCACAAAATAAAATGTACAGTTCACAAAGGAAATCCATTATGCTGAAATTTAGTGATCCACATTTAAAATAATAGGAGCAATTTCCTAGATCCCAGGTCAAGAACCCCAGCTTCCAAGTCAAGGGGGCCTCTGGGCAGTGGGTGGCTCCAACGCCGTTTCACCAGCCTGTGTCACAAGGGATGCATGTCCTTATTCTGACTTCCGGAGATTCCCCACAGCTGCTCACTCACCACGTCTTTAAGATTTTGGGACACTGCTGTTTATTTAGCAGCGTTGTCGTTTCATTATGTTTTTTGCTCCCTCTCCCACCCGTGTTAACTGAGCCTTGTTCCGTTAGCCTTTCTTCTCAAGACTGACTTCCTGATCATCTCTGCTTCTTCCATCATTTTGGGAAACTCCCACCGGGCCCCTCCCAAGTTTTCTGGCACCTCCTCTAGAGGTCTCATAGACCCTCTCTGAGCCGAAGGCCAGCCCAGACTCTTGACCGGTGTGACTCCTCACTGCTTTGTTATCGTATCTCACCTTCATTAATAGTAATGTTGATGATGGAGAAACACTGCCAATGTATTTGCACAAAGCCAAAAAAGACCACCTGCACAAATACAATGATGAGAAGGTGTACCTAGAAAAGCATTTGTGTGGAGGGGAGGGGGAGTCTCTGGCTATTATTGCTCTAGGACATGATGTGGTCAAGAGAAACATTACTGGCATCGAGGGCTGCACCAGCAGAGGGGTTGTGTCCTGAGGAAATGAGAAGCAGTCATCAGCGCTCCCATCATCAACCTCCCAGCAAGACTGAAACAGGCCAGAGACGCATGGCTTCTGCAAGGCCTTTCCTTCCAGCGTAGCAAGGGAGGAGGGCTTCCTTCAGAAGGCCCCAGCCAGTGGCAGCAGGCAGTGATCACAACACACCAGGGAACCTCCCAGAGAGGGCCCTGAGGACCCCTTGCTCCGAACCTCAGACATCTGTTGTAGAGTATGGGTGGAGATAACCTTGGGAGGCAGAGCTCAGTGTAGGAACCCAGGGGAGCAGGGTAAGAACAAGCAGGTGTGACCGTGCCACCTAAAAGTACAGCAGGAGAAAGAGTCTGGCCCTGGCACAAAGTCCCAATTCTGTAAATAAAGCTGAAGAGAGGAGCAAATCAAATAATGAACATTATCAAAAGAAAAAAAAACTGGCAGGGGAGCAGCTAGGTGGTACAGTATTTAAAGCACTGGGCCAGGAATCAGGAAGACCTGAGTTCAAATTCCGTCTCAGATACTTACTAGCTACGTGACCTTGGGCAAGTCACTTAACCCTGTTTGCCCCAGTTTCCTCATCTATCAAATGAGCTGGAGAAGGAAATGGTAAAATCACTTCAGTATCTTTGCCAAGAAAACCCCAAACGGCTTCGTGAAGAGTCAGAAATGACTGAAAATGACTGAACAACCAATTAGGACTTTCTGTGGTGCTAGAGATCCCCAAAGAGGGAGAGAGGAAGATTAAAAATCACAGATAAATACTGGAAGGAAAAAGTAGATTTTTCTGCCAGGAAGACAGAAATACCTGAAAGAACTAGATCGAGGTCTAAAAAATGAAATCAAAGCTCCGGAGGAAAGAGAAGAAGCATGGTTTGAGAGGGAAGGATGGTGGGTGAGTCAGGAAAGCTTCAGTTAGGATACGCAGCTGATCTGTGGCAGATCTGAGGATGGCATTCCAGGCGTGAGAAACAGCCAGTGCAAAGGCCCAGAGGAGGGAGATGGGCTGCCGTGGTGAGGCACGAGGTGCTGCCTTTCCCTCTCGGTTGGAGGCCGGTGCCTCCCATAGCTGCTGAATCTCTGTGCCGAGGTCTGGGGTTGGCCAGCCTGCCTTCTAGGCTCTTTTCCTCTTCCTGTTCTGGCCATTGCATTCCATTCGTTAAGTGTCTGTGTCACAGCCCATTTCCACTTTCCAGTATCAATAGAGGTAGCTCGGGGCTCAGTGGATGGGCTGCTGGCCTGGAGACAAGAGGACTTGAGCTCACAGCTGGCCTCAGATACGTGATGGCCGTGTGACCCGGCACAAGTCACTTAGCCTTGTGTGCCCCCGTTTCCTCCACTGTAAAGTCAGGGTAATAATTGCTCCTGCCTCCCAGGGCTGTTGTGAGGCTCACAGGAGACAGTGCATGTGAGGCCCTTAGCACCCTGTCAGGTGCACAGTAGGCACCGTATGAATGTTAGCTCTTTTTAGTCTTACACTGATCAGATGTGTTACTCTGGAGTTAAAGTGAAGTGAAAAGCATTTCATGCCCTATCTTTTTCTTACTTCTACTGTTAATTCTGGTTTTTAATTTGTGAATTACTTTAGCTCCACAAAGGCAGCTGGGGGCCCCCAAAACCAGGGTCTCCTTTTTTAGCATCTGGGGGTAGGGGGGCTGGGAGCACCTGCTGCAGGTGCTATGTCTGTACCAGCCACCAGGTGGGGCTTGCAGCTTGCTCTCCCAGCTCCCTCCAGAGAATCTGAATCCCAGAATTTAGCAGTTGAAGTGAAGTCTGAAGCCATCTAGTACACCCCATAAAGGAAAGGAATCCCCATTATAGCATAATTGCCAAGGGCCTGTCTGGCATCTGCTTACAGACCTCCAAGGGGAGGAGCCCAGCAGCCCTTGACGTCGCCCCATTCACTGTTCCAGGGCACAGAAATGACCTAGTGACCACTCAGCCTTTGTCTTCCTGTGTATGGGCATGGAGAGTCTCCCAGTAAGGCAGTGCTCGCTTGATTCTCACCCCCACTCACTGGACCTCGTTTTTTTCTCCCTTCTCCATGTTCCTCCTCAAGAACTCACTCATGGAGCATATAATAGGCTGAAGAGCGTTCAGGACATTGACAATGAATGTGAAGAATGGCCCTAGTAACCTTTGGGTGACTACAGTGAAGCCGCTCCACCTCAGAAGTTTGAAATTGCTCTTTCTTCCTCGTGCTTCTATATCATTCCTTGTGCGTTGATGGGGCATGGGACGCAGCCATACCCAAAGGTCCGTGTTGTGGAGGGCGAGGGGGGAATCTAATCCTCCAGCTCCCCAAGTCTCACTGCTGTGAAAGAAACAACATTTAATTTCTAGCCAAGTGACAAGTAAATCTCCTGCATGGATTGGTGTCCCAGTAGAGTCTGATACTGAAGCAGGTTGTTATTGAGGTGTGCTCTCCTGGAGCTCTACCCCCAGGTCAGCTTCCTTCTTCCTGTCTCCTTCTGCAGGGTGGCATCTCATCCCAAAGCTGGACAGTAGATCAGTAGCTTGGCATTTCCATGGACTGGCTACTGGTTCCTCGCCTTACACCCATTTCTATAGCTAGAGTTGTAATCGGCTCCCCCAATGAAATCTAGGCTTGGTGTAAATAAAAGCTCCCTGAGAATTTGTTCTGTCCCATAGTGGCCCTCATGTTCTCCTGGTATGATAGCCTCACATCCAGTGTCATCCAGAAAGAGTGAACATTTGGAGAGTGACCAAGAGAGGAACAGAACCCAGCAGCCCCAGCAGAGCAGGACAACGTGGCCCTTGACAGCCCTTCAGAGGACCACCAGATCTCCTTCCACATCCTCTTCAGCCTTCCTTCGGCTCCTAAAGATCCGCAGAGATGAAACAAGGGGTAGGTAGCACAGGATGGAGGCCTCCAGGCTCCTCTGCCATAGATGCCTGAAGCTTTTTTGGGCTTTCTCACCCTTCCTTGTGGGTTCTCCAAATTTCTCAGAAGTTTTCATCAGTCTCTTCTGTGTTCCCTTTTGCACTGAAGACACTGCAGATTCAAATATCGACTCCTTTTGGAGACTCTTAATCAGTTCTTGTGGAATTTCTCTCCCTTTTCTTCCCATATAATCAGTGTTAGCGCAGGACTTCGAGTTCTTTTCCTGGCAATCTTTTTTGATGACTTACTGTGAGCCCTTCAAAACAAGTGATTGTGAAATGGCTCTCAAAGTGATAGAGTCTGCTCTGTTTTCCTTTTCTGCTCCTCCAAGGTGAACCAGTGTGAGAGCCAGCCTTCCTTTCACCTCTTGTTTTGAAGAGAGAATGAAAAATCGGTTCTTTTAGCTCACATTTAGAGTGATTTCTTCACCGTCCAGAGGCTGTACTCTTAGCATGTTTAGCCATCCACCTCTTGCCCACCACTCAGCCCCATGGCTCACTGCAGAATCAAAAGCTATTGCCTGGTGCCATTTGCAGCCCTTCATGGCCTCCATGGCTCTTTATGGCACAGCTGGTCAGTGCCAGACTCACCCCATCATTATCCGTAAAATGTGCAAGTCATACTCAGAGTTGGTCACCTACTGCTGATCCCTTCTCTCCAATGGTATCATCACTTGCCATTTCAACCCATTGTTCTTAATGCTATCCCACACAACTTGATCAGTGTAAAAGTATTATCATACAATTTGTTAAAAAAAACTGTCAAATGCACTAGAATCAGGCTTTCATGGTTTTCACTCTCCAGGGGAATTCAACACAAGATGAGTTGATTTTGGATGTTTTTATACCCTTTCTTCTCCAGGTTTTTGTGGCACTGCTCTCTGCCTCTCTGTCTGTCTCTCTCTCTCCGTCTGTGTGTGTGTGTGTCTTTTTCTGTCACCGTCTCTCTCTCTGTGTCTCTCTATCTCTGTCTCTGTGTGTGTCTCTCTCTGTCTCTCTGTGTCTCTCTGTCTCTGTCTCTCTGTCTCTCTCTGTTTCTCTTTCCCTCTCTCTCTCTTTGTTTCTCTGTCTCTTCGTTTCAGGAGTGTAATGGAATACAATTGTGCTGTGAGAAATGGTGATCAGAAAAACCAAGAAAGACATACATGAACTGACACAAAGTGAAGTGAATAGAACCAGGAGAATATTGCACACGTTAAAAGAAATATTGTTTGATGATAACTGTGAATAACTTAGCTATTCTCTACAATACAGTGATCCAAGAAAATTCTAAAGGATCTATGATTAAAAAATACTAACCATCCCCATAGAAAGAACTGGTGGCATCTGAATGCAGATTGAAGCATGCTTTTTTACATTATTATTTTCGGAAGTTTTTTGGTCTGTGTTTTCTTTTGCAACATGGCTAATATGGAAACATTTTGCATGACTGCACATGTATAATCTATATTAAATTGCTTATCTTCTGAAGGAGAGGAGAGGGGAAGGAGAGAGGGAGAGAATTTGAGCTAAATTTTCTTAAATGAGTGTTAAAATTTTTTGCTTACATATAATTGAGAATAAATAAAATGAAAATTAGTTGATTTTTCGAAAAAGAAACTATGCATATGAAAAGGCCTGCGACCCAGAGCCTGCTTCCTGGCAAAAGAGGCAGACACGGAAGAGTTGTATAAATTGAATGAGGAAGGCTTTTTCTCAGGAAGTAGGCCTGGGTTTGAGCCTAAGATGCTGAGACTGATGGAAAAGACCCTCCTTTAGGTGGGTGTCCTGTGGATTGCTCCCTGGATCCATGGTTTGGAGGGAATTTGAAAATCCAAATCCAGAAGCAGGAAGTTGTTTGAACTTATGTTAGAGTAACCTTTGGCAGAGATGATACCCATGCTAGGCTGCCACTCACACCTCTACCCAAGGAGGACCCTTGGACCTGGACAGAATGAATGAGCTGTTCTGTCCACTGAGCAATCCCAGCAGCACAGGGCAGATCCTATTCAGACATCTCTGCTGTAGGAATCAGGGCAGGGGTGGCAGAACTTGGGGGTGGAGGGGTGCTATCTACTTTGCCTCCATGGACCTCTGGGTCCTCCTTTGTAAAGTAGAATTGAACTAAAATGATCTCAAATGTCTTTGCAAATTTGAATATGCTAGGAATCAGCTTTCTTATTAAAAATGATCATCCAAACCTTTGGGTTTTACATCATCCAAATTTCCCAGCATATCTCTCTCCTCTCCATCCCTCCCAGGAAAGCCAGTGCTTATCACAAAGAATATGGGCAGGGGAGGGTGGATTCGGTTCATTTACGGAGGAGATGGCGCACCCTGTAATTTCCCACGGTTCTCCAGTGGGACTTGGCATTTACACATGTCTTTGCCCTGATAGACTTGTGAAAAGATTTCCACCCAATTTTATCCAATTCTTCATTTTTAATATATGAAATTTTTAAAAATTCATTTTAAGGATCAAAATATGTCCTGTGGAAATTTCTTTAGGATACCTGCTCTTGTTCACTTGAGACTTGGGAAAAGTGACTGGACTTAAGTGAACAATGATGTGGCCTTGTAGTCTCCCTTTTCAGGGTTTATTGGGTGATGGAATTTGAGGAGAAAAGTTGTTGGTTAATGACTTAGTGTAGCGTAGAAGGGAAATAAGATCTAGGTGAGTGAGTGAGTGAATGTAATAGCATTCACTTGAAGCACTTACCAGGTCTGGAACACTGTGGAAAGTGCTAGAGTACATTTTGTAAATGCAAAAGTGAGAAAGAGCCTGCCCTCAAGGAGCTTACCCTCCAACTGGGGAAACCAGCGCATTGAGGAGCAGTGGTCAGAGACGTGAAAGTCACACATGTGATGGAAGGAGCAATGGGGCCCTCAATGACACTTCCCCTCTGCAGGGGTAGAGTGCTCACTGTGTGGCCCTGGGTAAGTCTCTCTGTGCCTTAATTTCTTTGTCTGTAAAATGAAGGGTGTTGAAATGGATGGTCCTTAAAGTCTATATTTCTGATTCAATGAGCTTCCACATTATGAACCGCCTGCCTTTGCATAGGTTGCCCCCCTAATCTGGAGTGTTCTCCCATCTCTCATTGACCCCTCACTTTGCCTGGCTCCCCCCACCTGCTTCACAGTGTTTTTCCTTCTGTCTCATCCCACAATTCTTAGTCCTTTCTGCCTTCCTTGTATTTTGTCATTACTCTACCTGTGTAATAGGAACTGGCACATGGTCAGAACACCTTGGAAGGCATCTCCCCACACCACGTGAAGACCCAGGAAGAATCGGGATGACATGTTTTAGAAATGCACTGGGGAGCCATGAGAATGCAGAGACATTGGAGAGCTGGTTCTGCTCAGCTAACACTTGGTCAGGCAAAGGCTTTTCAGTCACGTGTGTGACTAGGCCTGGATTGAAGATAGGGGTGTCTGAAAGCTGCTAGCAATAAGGTCCTAATGTCAGCTATTCTCTTTGGCTATGTGATGGCAGGGGACCTTTTGGACTCCTTTGCTCATAGAGTTCAGCCAGAGAAGATGCTGTAAGGGACTGGAGATATGCCTCACTTGGCTCTGCAGCCAGGTGGAAAAGGCTTCTCCTCACCAGTTAGCAAACCAGAACCAGGTACAGAAGGTCTACATGTGCTCTTGTGCCTCCAAGGTACTTTATTACATGTTATCATAACTCTCCTAGAAGCAGGCTTTCTGGCCTTCCTGTGTGAGGAGATGCTATCCAAAGCACTCGGTGCATGGGCCTATCCCTATTACATAATAGCTTATATTTTCTTATCTGTGTACATGTCATGTTTCCCAACAGATTCTAAGATCCTTGAGGGCAGGGAATGTTGCTGTATTGTCTTTACATACCCAGCACCTTGTCTGTGTTGGTGTTTAATAAATGCTTATTTGAATTTAGTGAAGTAAAGTGTTATTTTCCTTCCATAGAAACATAGGATGGTCTAGTGTGAAGAACCTTGGGCTGGAAGCCAGAATATCTGGGGTCTAGACCTGGCCCAGGGTCCAATTCATCTATGTGGTTTGGGGCAAGTTCCAAACTCTGTGAAAAGCTAAGTGATACTAAAGTCCATCAGCAAATACTGATTAAGTGCCTACTGTGTTCAGTGCCAAAGAAAAGGCTAAGGGGAGTCCTGATTTTGAGGAGCTCAGACTCTAATGGGGAAGATGACGTGTGTGAACAAGTATGTAAGGAATCGTTTTAGTGATGAGGCTTTTTAGAGTCTAGTTTTCAGTTACCTCGCTGTCTGGTGGCTGCTCAGGATCAATGCTTTGGCCCCTGGGTCTTGCCCTGAAGATGGAGAGTTGAGCCTCTTCTTATAACGACAGCATTTTGACAACACAATGGTATCGAAATTGTTTGAACAGACCACTTAAACTCAGTTTCCTCATCTGTAGAATGGGCCATACTAACCTGCCTCCCAGGGTTGTTTGAGATAAGGTATGCAAGGCATTTTGGTAGACTTTACAGTATGCTATTAATGCTTTTTATTTCCTTTGTTGACAAAGTATTGGCTGGGGACAGTGACAAAGCCAATCCAAAAGCAGAAACATCCCTTACTGTGTGTCTGGGCATTTGCCATCAAACTGGCATGGCGGCTTCCTTAGAAAGGTCTGTCCTAGTTACAAATCTCAGAAAATGAAGACCCCTGATGGTCTGGTGACAGTGGCATTGGCACCACTAACCTTGGAGCTGTTCCACATCCTCTGTCCAGGATTCATGAGATCTGCATCCTTCTCCTGACTGCTCCAGAGCAGCCCTGAAGAATCATCTGTCTCAGAAGATACTTTTTTTAAAGGGAGAGAAACAGCCCCCTAAGAATGATACACCAAGTTAAATTAGTGATATAACCTTCAAATTGGCTTTCATTAGGCCCTGGTGTCTTGACCTATGGAAAAAAAAGTCTCTGTGGTGAATGGTATGCAGTGTGTGCCAGAAAATTGTAACTAGGGCAGATCATTGAGCCTTTGGCTCAGAGCGCTAGCTTTTGAAGGTGCCAGATTTGTAGGGTCCTGACTGCCGTGCCATACAAGGGAGAAACAACTGTACTCATCTCTAGTTAGCTGCAATAAAGAAGGAAAGTAGAAAGCTACCACTTGCCCTCCAACATGAGCCCCTACAAACAAACACAGATGTGTGTAGGTTTCTGTTTTATTATGTGAGATGATGAGGAAAGCTCATTTCATCCAGAATCATTTTACACCACCTAAGGCCCTGGGGACAGTCTGCTGAGAGTTAGCATGTACATAGAGATTGAAGTTCTCAGAGCATGACGTGAAACCCAGCAGTCTCTTGACAGCCAAGTCTGGGGGGGGGGGGGAGGGGAGAGACAGTCACAGGTGATGCAGTTGCCTTAATAAGGCAGCATCCAACAAGTGCACTGATACATTGACTTTCTTTACTGTGTCCTGTCTGTCAGAAAGGCAAGTGATGGAGAGGCGATGCATGCCCACTGATGGCTTGGGCTTGGGGAAAGGCCAGGTTTTTGAAGGGCATCTCTCTGGTGAGCAGCTGTCCCTTCCCACCCCCTCCTCCTCGGGCCACGTTGGGGTTCTTCAGGGACACTGACCATGTAGCCTCCTGGTCAGTGTCTTAAAACATTAGATATGATAGTTTAAACAGGAGATCATAAAGGCTTCAGTCATGCTTTGAAATGAGTATCAGATGTTACTTGATTTCATTTGGTAAAAGATGTACTATCATAGTCAGACTTTCAGAAAGTTGAGGGGGAAATGAGCAGTCAGAGCTACAGTTAGGATAACACAAAATTTAGCGGCTTCCACATTAAAAGACCAGAGGACATAGACTGTGATATTCCAAAGAGCAAAGGAACTGGGTTTGCAACCAAGAATAGCTTATGCAGAAAAGCTGAGTGTAACCCTGAATGGGGAAAAAAGATGTTTAATGAGTTAAAGGATTTTCAGGTATTCATGAGGAAAAGATCAGAACTGAATGGAAAATTTTACCTACAAGAAAGAATGTAAACATGAAAGACCAATTATGAGGGTTTTAATAAGGTCAAACCATTTACTTCTTATATGAGAAAACATCGGTTATTCTTAAGAATATTATCATTGCTTGGGTAGTTTGAAAGAGCATACATAGATAGGAGGCTTAGAGGTGAATTGAGCATGATGGGATATCTAGAAGATAAAATTGGGTAGGGAGAGGTGAAATTAAACAATCATCTCATACAAACAAGGAGTGAGTAGAAGAACTGTTACAGTGAAGGGCAAGAGGAACTTGGGGGTAGCAATGCTGGAACCTTGTTCTCATCAGAACTGGGTGGAAGAGGGAATAACATAGACATCTAGAAGGGTATAAAAGTCTTAGCTTACAGAGATATAGAAGGACAAGGGGATGGGATAAGAGGGAGACTCTTAGATGGGTGTGCCAATTAAGAAATAGGAGGGCAAGGGGAGAGGATAAATAAGGGAATCTTAGATGGGGTGCAAACAAGAGAAGCAGTGGTCAGAAGTAAATTAGACATCTGAAGAGGGATAGGGTAAAAAGAGAGGAAGAGAAGGATAAATAGTGAGGTAAAATAGGATGGAGGGAAATACACAACTAGTAGTTATAACTTTAATGTGAATGGGATGAATTCACCCATAAAACAGAAATGGATAACAGAATGGATTAAAACCAGAATCTGAAAATATGTAGTTTACAAGAAACACATTTTAAAATGAGAGTTACACACGGAATAAAAATAAAGGGCTGGAGAAGAATTTATTATGTTTTAGCTAATGCAAAAAAAAAATAGCAGGGGTAGGTAATCATGATCTCAGAGAAAATTAAAGCTATAATAAATTTAACTAAAAGAGATAAATGAGGAATTATATTATGTTAAAAGTCCCATAAATAATGAAGCAAAATCAATATTAAATCTATATGCACCAAATGCTATAGCATCCAAATTTTTAAAGGAAAAGCTAAATGAATTTCAGGTACAAATAGTAAAATTATAATAGTGGGGGAGTTCAACCTTCCCTTCTCAGAACTAGATAAGTCTAACCAAAAAAATAAATAAGAAAGAAGTCAAGGGAATAAATAGAATCTTAGGTAAGCCAGATATGATAGATATCTGGAGAGAATTGAATGGGAATAGAAAGGAATATAACATTTTTTCTCAGTGATAAGTACCTTTACAAAAATTGACTACATGTTAGGGCATAAAAAATTTATAGTTAAATACAGAAAAACAAATTTTAAAAGCATCCTTTTCAGATCAAATGCAATAAAAATTACATTTAATAAGAGATCAGGGAAATGCAGATTAAAATTTAATCGAAGCCTAAATACCTAATCTTAAAGAATGAATGGGTTAAAGAACAAGTCATGTAAACAATAATTTTGTTAAAGAGAATGATAATGAGACAACATACTGAGTGGATGAGGTGAGATTTGAACTCAGAAAGATAAATTTCCTTTTTCCACTGCACCATTTAGCAGGCCTTCAATTTATGGATAGGAAAATAATTCATGAACAAACAAGAGAGAGACAGACAGATAGACAGAGAGTATTGTGGGATGTAGAATGGATAATTTTATCACATTAAATTAAAAAGAGTTTGTTACATATAAGATCAATATAACAAAGATTAGACAAAGCAGAAAATTGGGGGGGGGGGGATGTTTCCTAGACAGCTTCTTGGATAAAGGTCTCATATCTCAAATATCAAGAGAATTTTGTTGAATTTATAAGAATATTAATTATTCCCCAATTGGTAAATGGTCAAAGGACATGAACAGGAAGTTTTTTGATGAAGAAGTCAAAACTATATATAATTATATGAAAAATTGCTCTAGATCAGTGGTTCTCAACCTTCCTAATGCCATGACCCTTTAATACAGTTCCTCATGTTGTGGTGACCCCCAACTATAAAATTATTTTCGTTGCTACTTCATAACTGTAATTTTGCTGCTGTTATGAATCTATCTGATATGGAGGATTATTTTCATTGTTACAAATTGTGCATAACCCACAGGTTGAGAACCACTGCTCTAGATCATTATTGATTAAGAAATATAAATTATTACAATCTTGAGATATCATCTTACACTTACCAGATTGTTTCAGATGATAGAAGGGGGAAATGACAAATGTTGGAGGGAGTGTGGAAAAATTGGGACATTAATACACTGTGGGTGGAACTGTGACCTGATCCAAACATTTTGGAGAACAATCTGGAATTATGCCTAAAGAGTTATAAAACTGAGTAAAGCCTTTGACCTGGCAATACCACTATTAGGTCTGTTTCCCAAGGTCATGGGAAAAGGAAAAAAACCCATGCCTTCTAAGATATTTATGGCAGCTCTTTGTGGTAGCAAAGAACTGGAAATTGCCGAGATGCCCATCAGTTGGGGAATGGCTGAACATGTGGTATATGATTGGGATGGAATACTACTATGCTATAAGAAATATGAGCTCAATGATTTTAGAAAAACATGGAAAGACTTGCATGAAATAATGAAAAGTGAAATGAGCTGAACCACGAGAACACTGTATAGAGTAACAGCAATGTTGTTTGAGAAGTAACTGTGAATGACTAAGTTATTCTGAGTATTACAAATTCTCCAATCAGCTATAAAGGACCTATGAAGAAGAACACTATTAGAAGTGTGCATGGTATGGTTTTCTGTTTGTGTGTGTGTGTGTGTATGTGAGAGAGAGAGAGAGACAGACAGACAGACAGAGAGACACAGAGACACAGAGAGAGACAGAGAGAGAGACAGAGACAGAGACAGACAGAGAGACAGAGAGACAGACAGAGAGAGAGAGAGAAAGAGAGAGAGAGAGAGAGAGAGAGAGAGAGGGTGGCCTTTTCTAGGATGGGGTGGGGAAGGAGGGATACAGTTCGAAACTTAAAACATAACAAAAAATAAATAAAAAAAAAGAAACACAGCTTCCATAACTCCTCCCATAGAAGAACAGCTCTGATCGCCCCCCCTACCCTTAGTGCCCTCACATGACTGAAATGATCCTGCATTACTTTGTGTAATCCTTATGCCCATCGATCTGTGCACACATAACGGGTGTCCTCCCAGGAGATAAGAGCTTTCTGTCTTCATGTCTGCCGCACCCAGCACAGGGCAAGCCAATTACTATTCATGCTGACTTAGGGGGGAATGAAGCACAGCCTGAGGGTCTCTTAGTGATGCATCAGCTCTGTTTGCTTGGCCCCAGATCTGGGGAGATGTTCCCAATAAACTCTTGGTGTTCATCTTCATTCTACTTCACAGTAGTCAGAGGACCTCAAGTCAAACACTGCCTGCTGCATGCGGAGGCAGGAGGTCATTCACTCAAGTCCTGTCATTCACTACCTGTGTGACTTTGGGCAAGTCGCCCAACATCTCTGAGTCCCCATACCTTCTTTGTAAAGTGACAGAAGGGAGCTGGAGACCTCTCATGTCCCTTCAGCTCTGTCTATAATCCCATGACCTCTGCTCACTGCGGCCCCTTCAGCTCAGAATTGTGTAATCCATTAGCTCATTTCCAACACTAACCCTTGGAGTTCATAAAATGAGAGAATGGCAGGGGATTCTTCAGAGGATTCCTGTGAGGAAAGAGCTGAGCAAATCACAAACCCTGTGGAATTGGGAGCCACTCTTCATAGAGCGATTGCTGGCCTGAGTTTCCAGAGGTGGCAGGTGACTGTTGATCACATCTCAGTCCATCCGTGGTACGCGATGCTGGGTCCTTGGGCAGGCACGCTGCTGCCCCCCCGGGCCAACTCCATGTGATGGAAAACAGTATGTGGGCAAAGCCAAGTTGGGAATAAAATTGTCTTTTGTTGTTCTATTATATACTGACATTAACAGTCACAATGTTACCTTCTGAACGTTAACATAAGAGGCAACATGATATTTGTGTGTGTGTGTGTGTGTGTGTGTGTGTGTGTGTTTATGCCCAGAACTCCTACATTTCACAGAATTCTATGGGTTCTCTTTCAATTTTAATATGTAAATTTCCTTTATTTCCCTGCAGCCTCTTTGTTGTTGTGACCATAAAACCAGTCCAGAGCTTCAACTGCCTCAGAGGGGATTCACTGTGTGGAACACTGGGGAAAGTTGGTGTAATAGATAATCCCTTAAAGTAGGACCCATGGTGTAGGAGTTTTCATTTCTTCCTTCCTCCCTCCCTCCCTCCCTCTCTTTCTTTCTTTCTTTCTTCCTTCCTTTCTTCCTTCCTTCCTTTCTTTCTTTCTTTCTTTCTTTCTTTCTTTCTTTCTTTCTCTTGTACAATTATGTAGTTTGGGCCAAATTCTGTCTTGCTTGGATTGTTTCTGTACCTATAAAATGAGGTTTAATGCCATTTCCTTTTCTGTTTCATTGGGTGATATCAGATTAATTCCATATTTTCTAGAAATAACTGAGCTCCTTGAAGGAGAAATTGCTCATTTGTTAAATGTTTGCTTATTTATGTCTACTTAATGTGGTTGGACCACATCAAATGGGATTGATCTTGAACCATAAGCTCTTCAGGGACTGTAACTATGTCTGACATGCCTGGGACTGGCCTTGGACTAGGTCCATACACAGATGGGTACTGAATGCAGCGAGGTATCCTATATATAGCATTGTTGGGTAATGAGGCATTCTCCCCAGTAGTCTTACTTAGTTCACAGATCTAACTACATCATTGCTAAGTTCTAACTCTCAGGGGCCTCCCATTGCATCCTAAATAAAGTGGCAGAGTTAGACACCCTCTCAAAGTCCATATGGCCACCTTTCAAGTATTTAAAGATGGCCACTCCAGCTCCCTCCTATGTCTTGTCTCCTTCAGTCTAAACACCTTTAGTTCCTTCGACTCATGCTCAAAAGAGAGACTGAATTCCCTAGCCTGACATTTATATCCTATGTCGTCCCACTCCTCTTCACATACTCTTGGTTACACTGCACTGAAACTGCTGAAGGCATCCTTTGGTTTCCCAACCTCATGCCTTCATTCATGGAACTGAAGAATTTACAAAAGATAAGGAAAGGGATCTTGAGCATAACATGTGCCCTAGACTTTAGGAGAGTGCTATTTTAAGGAAGCCAGAAAATCCAAGGGAAGTTTTATGCAAGTTGGATGGCAGGCCCTCAAGAAGAGAAGTTCTGATAACACAATTCCATTGAGAAAAAAAGGAGAATGTGTCTAAAGACACCAATGTGGCCACACAGTGAGCTCACTAATTAATTAATGCCTTTAAAGCACATTTACAAGAGATAGAAGCAGAGGCAAAGCATGAAGGATAAGTGCAGCAGTGGCTTGATCTATGAGAATAGTGTTAGAAAAGGTGAATCGTGGAATAATCTCAGCCTCGTCATAAATGTGAAGGACAATTGAAAGGACCCTTTAAAAGCTAGGTTATAGGCCAAAAAGTAGGAGGGAGGGATAGGGTTGCTTCTTGGTATGGAAGGTATGATGAAAACAGTTACCAAAGAAAGCAGAACCTTTGACTGACCCAGGAGGATGACCTTGAAAATGGGCAGAACTGGACGAAAGTATTGAACAAAGGACTAAAATGCATTATCACTGAGAATCTGACATGAAAGCCCCTGAAGCCTTCACTGCATTAAAGTTACCTCACCCCAACACATCGCATCAGCTCAGTAGCATTTATTAAGTTTCCACAACATGCCAAGCACTTTTATATAAGTGGGGGAGACGGGACAGAGAGATGCAGATGAGTCCCTGCCTTCAAGAAGCTTATGTTCCAATGAGAGAAAACAACATGTATGGAGATAAACACATACAGTGATTTTGGGTGACGGAGCAGAGAATATAACAAGTGGTAGAATGAGGCTCGGCCTCATGCAGCAGGTGGTGAGACTTGAAGGATGGAGAGATTGCAAGAGGCAGAGGTGTAGAGGGAGAGCATTGCAGGCACAGAGCTGGGGGGGGAGGGGGGCAGGAGAAAGCATGGGCTTCACAGGAAGCAGCAGATGGACAGACCAATCTGGCTGGAAGGCCGAGTGGTTGCAGCCCCTGTGGCAGGGGCCAGGTGGTGAAGGGCAGCATGAAATGCCAAACAGAAGAGTTTCATTTATCTGAGAGGCTGCTAGGAGCTTCTGCCCCCTCTAGCATAAATGAGGCATCTAAATTCTGCGGCCATGCAGAGGCTGCACTAGAGAGGTGAGTGACTAGATGCAGGGAGAGCAATAAGGAGCCAGGGCCCAAGCTTAGGTGGTGGGGAGAGAGCATCAGCAGGAAGGTCTTGTGGGAAATGAGGAGGAAGGACAAGTCAAGGAATCCTCCAAGAACATGTAACTGTTACTGCCGAGTCACTCTTAGCAATATGGGGGGCAGGGGGGGCCAGGCAGCTGGAGGTGAACAAATATTATGCTTATTTCTAAAAGGGGGAAGAGGTGGGTCTTTCAAACCATGAATCAGTGAGCTTGACGTTGATTTCCTGGGCGGAAAAGTCTACAGCAGATCATTAAATAGATAGTCTGTGAACATTCAGAACAAAGAAATCATGGTCATTGTTAGCATGTGTTCATTAAAGAGCCTTTTAAATTAATTGATTATTGCTCTGAAAAGTTTGGTCCAACTATTCACACAGGAAAAAACAAGTGGATGAATAATGTTAGTGAAACAGCATCTGATATGCAGTTGGATAAACAATTCATTGTCCTTGTGTGTGTGTGTGTGTGTGTGTGTGTGTGTGTAGAAGGTCAGGTAATGATATCTGATGTAAAAGAGTAATTATGTACTCACAGAGTGAGTGAGCTTTTCTCTGATTAAGTAGAAGGAAGAAAGTAGCCCAGGTTACCTTTAAGAATTTAGGCTTTTTTGTTAATGACACCAAGCTTCTCCCTGAAACAAAAGTCCATCTTTCTGTTTAAAACAGTCCTCTCAGGGTGGCTAGGTGATGCAGTGAATAGAGCACTGGCTGGCCCTGGGGTCAGGAGGACCTGAGTTCAAATCGAGCCTCAAACACTTAAAAAAAAACCTAGCCATGTGACCTTGGGCAAATCATTTAATTCCATTTGCCCTACCTTCACCCCTCCAAAAAACAAACATATAAAAAACCAGTCCTCTGCTAGGAAAATGCTGCCTGGTGCAAGTCTTGTGATGCCACAGAATCATAAGAATTCCAGTGGAGAGTCATTCAAAGGGCAGCAAAGGCACAAAGCATTATCAGCCAAGAACAACAGAAGAGAAGCTTGGAGGGTAAATGAATGAACAAGTCCGGGTCTGAGGAGTTAGGAAGATGGCAGTTCCACTAAACAGGAGCAGAAGATTTTCATTTACTAAAAGCTGTGCTCCAGTTCTAGCAGCCTTCTTTGTAAGGCCGGTCAGAAAAGCTAATGCGATCTTTAGGTGCCTCAAGGGTTACTGACACTCAATACTGGATCTAGGACCGGACCATGGGAGGCAATAGTCCTATTGTACTCTACTCAGGAGTGCACATATGGGATGGTAAGATGGGACAAATGGGATGTGAAATGACAAGAGACCATTCCACAGAAGGGTTCACTGAAAGAACTATTTTTTAATTTTATTTTTTCAATTAAGCCTTTATTGTCTCTTCCTCTCACTCCCTTTCTCCCAATTCACTAACAACAGAGGAATAATAAATGGTTCTGTGGATAAATTTTTTTAAATGGAGGCAAGCAAAGAAAATTCCCTTGTTGGCCGTGTCTCAGATATACGATCGGCATTTGTGTCAGGGGTGAGTAACCAGTTTTGACTTTGGCCTTAAGAGAATCCTAATTTGTCATTACCCGGTCAGTCTTCAAAACTGATTTTCTTCTCTAATGCTTTTATTGTATAAATTGCTCTCATGGTTCTGCTCACCTCACTCTGCATCAGTTCATATAATTCTTCCAAGTTTTCTCTAGAGACTATCCACTTAGTAATTTTTTAAGGTGCAATAATATTCCATTACATTCCTCTGCCATAGTTTGTTTAGTTATTCCCCAAGAGGTGAGCACTCTGCTGTAACTATTTGTGTGCAGGACCCCTCATCACCTCATGCTTAGATCACTGCATTAGCCTGCTAATTGGTCTGCCTGCCTCACGACTCGCCTCCCTTCCCACTCTAGTCCATCTTCCTTTGAGCTTCATCAAGCACAGATCTGACTGTGTCACACACACGCACACACACACACACACACACACACACACACACACACCTTCCCTCCACTCCATAACCTCCAGTGGCTCCCTAATGCTTCCAGGATCAAATACAAAATGCTTTGCTTGGCATTCAAAGCCCTTCATGGTCTCTCCCCCTTCTCCCTTTACTCCCCTCCTTGTACTCTAAGATGCAGTAACACCAGCCAACCTCCTGGTCCTGGTGCAGTCTCATTACTGAAATGTTCTTTCCTATTTGATACGTTGTTGTATGTAAAAGAGAGGAGTTATATTCACTCTCTTGGTCTGGGAGGGCAGAAATAGGAACAATGGATGGAAGTGATAGATCCATGGACACAGGGTTGTGTAGACTTATAGATACATAGGTTTCATTTAAATGTAAGGGAAAATCTAACAATGGGAGCTGTCCAGGAATGGAAACTCACGCCTCAAGAGCTAGTGAGCTCCCCATCACTGACTTTCTAAATGGGTTCTTATGGGGGACCTGGTGAAGAGCTCATGTTTCATGGCCACATTGAACTGGCTTGCCATTGCCTGTCCTTTCAACTCTGTGATTCCACTCCTCCAGTCAGAACCCCAGCCAGCCTTCAAGATCTAGGTCAAGTGCTCCCTCCTCCATGAAGCCTTCCATGGCTCCCCTTGTTAGGTTTAATACATGCTTTGGTCCTTCATTTATTTGTCCACATTTGTCCCCCTCTTCCTCCCAATATACACACACATAGACGTGTATTAAAATGTCATTAGCTCCTTAGTGGTAGGGACTGTGTGGTCTCACAGGTATCCCATTAAGGAAGAAAGGAAAGGAGCGTGCATTTATTGAGCACCAAAACCACTTTGCACAATGCTGTCCCCTGTCTCATTTAAATTTACATTATCTCATTTAATCCCCCTAACAGCCTGGGAGGCATGCCCTGTTATTATCCATTTGAGGAAACAGAGGCAGCTTGCCCAGGTCTCTCAGCCAGTCAGTGCCTGAGGCTGAATTTGAGCTCACACCTTTGTGACTTCAAAGGCCAGTGCTCTGTGCATTCCCCAGCTGCTTCCTAGCACCTATCAAAATGGCTTGTGCATAGTAGGCCCTTAAGACTTGTTTGTTTGAACCGAATTAATGAATTAACCATCTCCGAACCTCGATTTTCCCATTTTCGTGGATTTATAATTTTCTAAATTAGGTTACACACTTGTCTCCTTTCTTAGGCAGATTATGCTTCATATAATGTAACCCTTTCTGGATCACCAGGAATCACTGTTGGCTATTGTTCTGGGATGCTGTAAGTGCTCTCTACAAGGACTTGTGACCCTGCCCTGTGGCCCCAGACTGCAGCTTCTCTGTCTCTTGTGTGTCCCCTTTGGCAGGTGTCCTGCCCACATAGGCATGTCCACCTCTGGCATTACCCGTCCCCATTTTAATTTGCCACTTGAATCTGCCATGGCCTAGGAAGCCAGGCTCCGTAACAAAATGGGGGTGAATTTGGCAGAGGCTCTCATCATCTTAGCGCTTGGTCTGGAGTAGGAATCACGGCTCTTGAGGACAGGCCATAGTCCAGTCCCTGCTAAGCGCGGCTCCTGTCCCTGAGCCCTGAGCATCTGTGAATGGCACAGGCCCCATGCAGGAAATGGCTAATGCCAAATGGTTACTGATTGATTCTTCTGCTGGAGAGGAGAGAAACCTCCCTGAGTGGAGGTGGGCAAGAATCCACATTCTAATGGGCAGAAGAATCCAAATATTTCTACTGCTAATAATGCAGGAGGTCATTGGAGCACATGGTCTCCATTTATAGATGTCTTAGGGCAGAAGAAGAGGCAGCATGAGGGATAGTAGAGGGGGTAGAGGCCAGCTAGGTGGCACCATAGTGCACAGAATGCCAGCCCTGGAGTCAGGAGGATCTGAGTTCAAAGCCAGCCTGAGACACTTACTAGCTGTGTGACCCTGGGCAAGTCACTTAACTTTGCCCCAGTTTCTGCATCTGTGAAATGAATTGGAGAAGGAAATAGCAAACCACTCTGGTTTCTCTGCCAAGAAAACCCCAGATGGAGTCACAAAGAGTCAAATATGACTAATTGGCAAAACAAGAGGAAATAGAAAGCTAGACTAGGAGTCAGGAAGACCTAAGTGTGAATCCTGGTGGTGTAACCCTGGACAAGTCATATCACCTCCACAAGCCCTAGAAAACTTGCCTAGTCTGAGAGGTCTCCATGTGGGAGATCCTAGTGCTTATGAAAGGAAATGACTGATAACTTTAGAGCTTAGTTGGAATTTAGAAGTTTAGCAAATGCTTGCAAGTTATGCTTATACTCATTCTGGCGTAAGAGTTAACACCAAGAAAAGAGAGGTCCTCCATTAGCCACTACCACTACCATCCATACATGGAACCATTGGCTGCAGTAAATGGAGGAGTTTTGAATGATGTGGATAAGTTCACTTACCTTGGCAGTGTACTTTCCAGGAATATACACCTGGATAATGAGGTTGACATGAACACACATTGCCAGAGCTAGCTCAGTGTTTGGGAGGCTTGGACAGAAAGTGTGGGAGAGAAGAGGTATCAGACTGACTATCAGACTGAAGGTCTACAGAGCCGTTGTGCTGACCTCACTGGCGTATGCCTATGAAACCTGGACAGTCTACCAACGCCATGCCACAAACTGAATCATTTTCACTTGAATTGTCTCAGGAAGATTCTAAAGATCACCTGGCAGGACAAACTTCCAGATGCTGAGTTCCTTTCTCCAGCTGAACTGCCAAGCATTCAGAGAGTACGGCTCTCATGGGCTGGCCACGTTGTTTGAATGCAAAATATACGTCTTTTATGGAGAACTCAAACAGGGCAAGCACTCAAAGGTAGGTCAGAAGTAGTGATACAAGGACACTCTCAAGGTCTCTCTGAAGAACTTTGGAATCTATTGTGAGACCCAGGAGACTCTGACATAGGACCATCCAGCACAGCATGTCTGCATCAAGGAAGGCACTTTGCTCTATGAGGGAACAGAATTACACAGCTCAGGGGAAACATGAGATGCACAAATTAGGGACATCTCCACTCAGATGCTTGTATGGACCGTTTGTGCTGTGCTCAGCCGCAGTCAGACACACGGCGCCCTGACTCCCACATAGTGACATCGTTTGAGTCCAAACAACCAGTCAGGAAGTGCTTCTTATGTGCGACCCAGTCATTTTGTTTGATGGACATAATTTAAATCATTCATGTCTTTAGTTTGGTAACTTAAATTTTACCAGAGTTTTTCCTGCATATTTCTCTCCATGTACACCAATTGTGACCTTGTTTTTGGCCGTGCCTGCTCAAATGCCTCCTCCATCTTCTAAGATAGTTTATTAAGTCCCAAAATGCATCTCCATGGTGTCTGGAGAACACATTTGACTTCTGAATATTAGCTGCTGGGAGAAAACCCTGCTGAGGAACCTGTGAATCTGAACCAAAACCAGCATTTTTCACATATTGGGAAGTGGCTGGGACCTCTTGCCCAATAATGTTTTGAATATTCATTTCCATAAAAAGCCTTGGAAGGCATGTGTGTGCCAAATGTTAGCATCCTGGGGGATTTCTAAGAACAGTTACTTGAAAATGGCTAGAAAGGAGACTGTGACCAACTTGTCAGAGTAGGAATGGACCTTGATGGATCAAATGCTCATACGTGGTCCGGCGTAAGTGGACATTCCACCTGTTTTTAGACGTTTACAGAGGAAAGTCCTTCCAAACCTCGCTGACAGCCTCTGCCTAGTTGAGACCATCCTGACTCTCTGTAAAGCTCCGCTGAGTCCCCACTGTCTCCAGTGAGGCCATGGACTTGTACCCTTCCAGGGGCTTTGGAGAGAGAGCAACTCCACCAATCCATCTCTCGGTGGTTTGGTCGTTGTGAGGCTTTAGTGAAGTCTGACTTTTCTTGTAGGACCTTTCTCCCAATGCTTTACACATCTTTGAGTAAGCACATCTCTGCAGGATCTTCTCCCTGTGTGCTTCCTCAGTTACTCAACCAACATGAGGATAAGGAGTCACTGGGCCTGGTGTTAGGAAGACCTGAGTTCAAATCCAGACTCAGCTGCTTACTAGCTGCGTGACCCTGGGCAAGTCCTCTCACTTGTGTCTACGTCAGTTTCCTCAGCTGTACAGTGGGGATAATAATAGCTGCTAGTTCACAAGGCTCTTGTGAGGATCCAATGAGATAATAGGCGTAGAGGGCTTAGCACAGTGGCTAGCACACAGCAGTTCCCTAATAAGTGAACATTCCCTCCCCTCCACCTAGCCCATGGCCACCGCCATTTCCTCCATTTTCTGTTTCCACATTCTGGCTTTACCTCTAGACCTCAGCTGAAGCTCTTCTCTTCCCCATAAGGAGAGTGGGCTTTACCAGCTCTCTTCTGGTCTCTGAAGACCAACCACACACAACTCGTCATGAGAATAGGAAAAACAAGCGATTGATGGTGTTTCTTCCCTCAGAGGAGATCCGGCAGCCCTGTTGCCAAGGTTTTGGGAACAAAATGCCAGCTAGTTGGCACCCGAAGATTTCAGCCTAATTTTTAACTTCTACTCCCCATTCACCAAGTGCAGAGTCTCATTCTGACTTCCAGTTACAAATGCCATATCATTTCTTGCCCAGTTTCCTCACTGGGGACCCCGTGCTCCCAACCCCTTTTTTGAGAGGCTCCCCCAAAACAACCCCATAGATTCACAAGGACCTAACACCATATTGTTTATTTTTAGGAATCCCTACATGGCTCTAGGTATGCCTCGCAGATGAGTCTCTCAAGCACAAAAGCTCTTTGTATGGTGCAAGGTCATTGTCTTCCTCCTAATGAGCTTCATTTCTCCCTTTAATCTAAGGATGTAGCAGTGACAAGCCAATGCATGCAAGGCTTGGAGGTCCGAGTCTCTGTCCTCTGGTCCCCTCCCAGCTCCGTGAGCCCCTGTCTGTGGAACACAAGAGAGGCCAATTCACACAACTTCAGATGGAACTTTACATTTTCCTCGCTACTCAAATGCCCACTGTCCTTTCTCTAGTAGAACTGGCCGTTTTCACAGGTCCCATAGAAACCCAGCTGGTACCTGAGAATGGAAGACAATTTAAGGGCCTTCATGATAGAAATAGTCCGTTGTTGTAGGCCAGGCTATTCAAGAGAAATCCTTGAGCTTTCCAAGGATGGCGATTTCCTATGGCAGCTGTAACTGTTACCCCTTCACTGGCTGATTGCGTTCTTCCAAGGTCATCTCAGTCGCCACTGGGACCCACAGTTAGCCACTTACAGGAGGAATTCAATTTACACATATAATTAGTGTTCAAAATTTTGCTTGTGAAATGTCACAACTCTACCGCAGAGATCCTTTGAAAACTAGTTCTCCCATTAATGGATTTAATTTCCTAGTGGCCAGAGATTTTGAACTTTCTTTGTGTGTTGTGTTAGAATTAAATATTCATTATCAGCTTTTGAAGTTTACATTGGACAGGACTTCAAAACCTATCAGTACATCAAATTATAATGTATGGCTGCTCTTTTAAAAATCTGATAGCAGTAATCCTTTGTGAATTTTATTCTTTACAATTCTTTCATCAGTGCAGATGTTAGCAACACACTTGGGACAGCTAAAAATGCCTTTTCATAAAAGCTGTGTGGAAAGTCAACCATAAATCATGTGCTCTAAATAAGGAGAATATGTCTTGCCAAAGATGGGAGGATTTCTTGAGAACAGAGGATTAGAAAATGGAAGGTTTAATACCTATGTTAGTGCAAGCCTGCCAGCCTGCTCATGTTATTGATTTGTCTAAAGCTGCTTAGACCTTTTTGCTAAAAATGTCATTAAGAACCTACCATTTTCTAGTTTCTCATTTTTAAATTGCTGGAGAGAAGAACTTCAAAGAAATTATCTTTGTGTGTGCGCATGTGTGTGTCTGTGTATGTGCTCATGCCCACGTGTGTGTGTGTGTGTGTGTGTGTGTGTGTGTGTGTGTGTGTGTGTGTGTGGTTGAGGGGGGGTCAGAACTCAGAGAGTGCAGTGGTGCTTAATTAGATTCCATATTTCATCATGACCCTTCTGCACTTGACTGATGCCTAACAGTAAACACACGCCATTATTCTTCCACGCGGCATGGCCATCACCAGTTAGTTTCATGGCCATCATTTCACCTGCTGAGGCTGCAAATCATGATTCATCGGTTTTATTAGGACAGTGAACCTTACACGGAGAGCCTTAAAAGCTCCGAGCTGATGATATTATTAACTCCCTGTAGTAAAGGGAGGAAGGCGAGCAGCCCTTACCCACGCGTGCATTCTGTTTGGAGGTTGCTGTCAGATCTGCGGGTGGTGGGCTCAGTCGAGCTTGAGTTTAGACTCAAGCTCAGGATAAGACAACAGCAGGATATGGCAGCCATCAAAGAGAATGCCAGCTTGTGCTGGTGGCCCCAACAACTGCAGGGCATCCAGGAGTCACAAAGCCATAGTCTCCCTGGCCTCCACCCTCATCAGACCCCTTCTTCACCCCTAAAGTATCAGCGTCAGTTCTGGGCTTGGAAGGATGTTCAGAAGGGACATTGATAAGCTTAATCAGTTGAAAGAAGTCAGGTGCCAAGTCTGCTGAGAGCTGTCTTAAAGTGCTTGAAGGGCATTCTTGGAGGAGGGATTCTCTGTGACCACAAAGGGAATGGCAGAGCAGTGGATAGAGGTTGAAAAGGGGGAAATTTCAACTTAATTCCAGGAAGAACATTTTAATAATTAGCACTATCTCCCACTGACGCAGGCTGTTTCTGAAATGGTAGCTTCTCTCTCCATCATGCAGTCTCTTTGAGCAAAGCTTGAATGACCATTGTCAGGTATATTCTACAAAAGGTTCTTGATCAGTTTGGGGTCGGATGAGGTGGTCTCTGTGATCCTTCCCATCCATCCACCCTTCCACCTACAGACATTTCTGAAATGACTGCTTTGTGAAAGCTGTTGTGTGGGGCTGGGGTTACAAAGATGAGAGTGAAACTACCCCTGCCCTCAGGAAGCTTCTGTTCATTGTGTTAGGGCAGAATAATCTGCACATAATTGCCATATACTGAATAGGTCAGTAATAGTTGAGGGGAAGGTAGGATCAGCTGGAGAAATCACAAAGGGCTTTGTGTGGAAGGCAGGACCAAGCAGAGCAGCATCTTCGTAGGACCTGAGGTTTCCAAGAGGAGGAGGCAGAGAACCTAGGAGAGATGAAGCATCACAGGGGAAGAACACTGAAAAGTCCCTTTTGGCTGGACCACAGTGTGCAGGAAGCTGATAAGAGGTAATGTGCCGGGAAAAGTGGGTTGGGGACGGATCTTGAATCCCAAACAGAGGAGTTATTTTGATACGGTGTGGATGCAGTCGGGACATGGCATCATCTGAGCCTTGCTCTAGGAAGGGGGCAGCCACATGGTGCTGGCACTGATGGGGGGAGAGACCTGAGGCAGGGGAACTAACTTAGGAGGCAACTGCAGTAGTCCAAAGGGTCTCCATGTTCATGGCAGACAGTGGAGGACCCATCTAGAGGGTGTTAAATGTCACACCGAGTCATGGCAAGTCTGACGTAAACCATCCCTACAGAATCCCGCTGTGGAAGCTGTCCAGGGAAAGTCCTCCCATCAGCTCCTTGGTCTTCTACAGCCTTTTATCCAATGGACTCACGTCACTCACGTGACCCATCTTGCACCTGCACCCCTCAGAAGCATTTAGACATGGGAGGGCCTTCTGCCTCACCCAGTGAAGGGCTAAGTGGAACACTGAAGAGCCTCTCCCCCTGCCTTGGAGTTCACATTCTGCCCAAAGGCTAGCTGTTTTACCCTGGTCAAGTCACTGGCCTCTTCTCAGCTCCAGCCCCCTCATCTGTGCAATGCTGGAATGATGACTCCTGCCCTGCACAGTTGGTGTGAGGAGTAGGTGAGATAAATCTGTGTAAGCACCTTGTGAGGGGCTTCATGCCCATCAGCTATTGCTGTCATTGCTACTCAAGCAGTCTTTGTAGGACCTATAGAATTTCATCCGGGTGGAAATTCTTAGAGATGACAGTCCCTCCCCGAAGACGGATTGCAGCCTGTCTATATGTGAGCCTTAGACAGTTGCTGGAGGCCCAGGGAGTTATGCAACTTGTGATTGGCAAGTGTCAGAGGCAGGATTTGAATATGGGGCTTTCTGGCTCTCTCCACTGCACCATGTGGCCCATCCAGAATCTGGAGACTCTGAGTCACTGCCAGCTGGCATTTCATTGAGTGTCTTCACTTTGACTTTAAGAGCACAAGGCACACATCCAGCCTTTGTTTTATTACGCCATTGGTTGGATTCCCCTGGTCTCCCTTGGTTCTAGGCCAGTGCTCCATGCTGGCCAGAGTGGGTGGGATGTCTTGGGGACCAAATAGAGTTGTCACCCCACACTTCAGTTCATTCCAGAGACCTTCCCCAAGCCTTAACTATCCTTTAATTAGTCAATTAGCAAGCATTTCTTGAGGGCCTGTTCCAGAGCAGGCCTAGTGGCAGGTAGCCACTAGGATGAGAGACGTCAAGTGTGGATGTGGCCCTGGCGTTGTGTGTGAATGTGACCCTGGCATCACGTGTGAACAGCTCAGCCAATGGAAGGACCGTGAGTGAGATCTGGAGAAGTGTCACTATCACAGGTGGGGACCCCAGAAGCTGTTGGGTTCCACCTTGCATTTACAGGTGAGGAAGCAGGCCCTCAGTTTACATCACAAGTGGTTGTGGGCAGGCCTAGGATTTGAACTCCAGGTCCCCTGACTCCAGACACAGGTCTCTTTTTTGTGCTGCGCCAACTCCCAGGCACCAAGCATTTATTAAGTGGCTATGTTGTGCCTGGGGATACCATTAAAAGCCAAAGACAGTCCCACTCTCAAAGAGCTTGTCCTCAGCTGGGGGAGACAACATGCCAGACCTTCTGCACAGACTCAGAGAGAGGGAAAATCAGATCTCATCAACAGAGGGAGGGCATTCGTGAAGGGGGAGTGGGAGGGGACTCCTTTTTTTAAAAGCTGACTTATTTACTTTTAGTTTACAAGATTAAGTTCCACAGTCCCTT
>CM053582.1:569434214-569457484 GCA_028627135.1 Pseudochirops cupreus | reverse complement strand
TCATGTACCACAACTTCTTCACCCATTCCCCAATTGATGGGCATCCCCTTAGTTTCCAGTTTTTTGCCACCTCAAAGAGAGCTGCAATAAATATTTTTGTACATATTGGTCTTCCTCCCACTTCTATGATCTCTTTGGGATACAACCCCAGAGGTAGTATTACTGGGTCAAAGGGTATGCAATTATTTATAGCCTTTTGGGCATAGTTCCAGATTGCTCTGGGAGGGGACTTCTTGCAGAAAGTGGGGCTTTAGAAGGAAGCCTGGGAAGTAATGAGGTAGAGGCCAAGAGGCAGGACGCCAGCCAGGGAAGAGGCTGGGATCTGAGGCATGGGGTGTCCAGTGACTGACACCAAAGTGGTGAAGGGGGTGGGGGTCGTTTGGTAGGAGGGTGGACTCAGAGGGAAGGAGAAAGGGCTCCACTGGGGACAGGCCATCCAGTAGGGAGCTGCTGTGAGGCTGGCTCAGGCGGCGAGGAGGGGGGGATGTTTAGACCTGTGAGTCTCCTGCATAGTAGCTCGCTTCATTCACCTTTCAGTCCACAGGCATTAATTAAGCACCTGTTTTGTACCAGCCACAGTGGTAAGTGTGTTTTGAGACAAATACAATATGTGGGCCAGTGCGCTCACAGGGAGCTTGAGCTCCAATGGGAGAGAAAAGGGAACCTGCAGGCTCACTAAGGAGGAGAGGGCAGAGAGATAAGGCCACAGGCAGGATGTTGGGGTGCAAGGCTGCATGCAGATAAGGCTCGGAGAAGCCCAGGCATTAAAGCAGGGTTAGGTCTTCTGTCAATAATGTTACACACACACTCACACACACACACACACACACACACACACACACACATTCACACTCACACACACACACACGCGCGCACACACATACACACACTCACGCACACACACATATACACACTCACGCACACACACACACATACACTCACGCACACACACATATACACAGACACAGACACACACACACACACATATACACACAGACACACAGACATCACAGTAGCGGAGCTTGTCTGTCTCCTTCTCCTTCTTGCCTAAGGTCCTGGGGTGACCTGAAGGGCTGTGAGGCTAGGGCCCTAGTACTGTGGCCCATGAGCCCACCCTGGTGTGCTTCCTCTCTTGATTACCAGTGAATATCAGTCAGCCAGACTTAATTAACTTTTAGAAATGGGTGTTATGACCATGGTCTAATGAAAATAATGGTACAGGGTGGCCCCCTACCTCCAGACTGGAGGGGCACTCTCCCACCAGCACATGCAGAGTCTAGGGGGGCACAGACTCATGCATAGGAGCATGTGGGATGCTCCTTTCTTCAGGGCTCCTTGAATCTGCCTTTCCTCAATCTATCTCATTTGTCCTTGACTCCTGGTATTTCATATACTGCTTTTGACCACTGTAGTTTAGGGGACATTGCTGGCACACTGATGACCAGTCCAAATCCTGGGCCCCTTCAAGCTCATGAGGTCAAGGCATGGTTGGGGGCAGAGGTAGAGACAGAGGCTCTTCTCCTCCACCCCAACACCTGCCCTCTTAGGGAGTTGACTGGACCTGCTTCCCCCACTTTGCTGGCCAGGCATTTGAATCCCAATTCCAAACCAGCTTGCTGTTTTATAGAAGGTCCCCAGGAGATGACTGAGTGTCCCCAACCAATTCCAATATGCTTCTTGTGTTCTGTCATTTCATTTCATCTGATGACTTTCACTTCTTCCAAATTGACCTTTTCTGTAGCTGTCTTAATGCCTTTAAAATAGTGGTGTTTTCACTTTATAAAGGAGTTACCATAAGTAGAGATGATTGAATGTTTTAGTCGGCCCTGCCCTCCCCTTCTATAAGCTGACTAGAATTCAGGAAGACCTCCGGTGGGCTTCCCACTTTCGAGAGGTGGCCTTAGGAGGGTTATGAGGTGGATTGTTTTGCCTCTTTGAATTGCTCTGTGTTCATACCTTGTTCCAAGGACATATTTTAGGAAGGCCCTGGTGACCGGAGTTAGACTGTGTGACACTGGAGGTTTCAATGCTTTTGAGGAGCCAGTACCCATACAGGGCACTCATCGTCCTGGCTCACCATCCTGCTCTGCCTTCAACATCTGCAGCGACTTGGGCCATCCTCGCTGCCAAATTTATTTCCTAGGAAATGTTCAGACTTTTCCCCTGATGTCTTCCTCCTGCCCTTAAATGCATGTCAGAGAGGTCCTGTTCCTGCGCCTGCTCTGAAACCCACAGTTATTATAGAAATGCTTTCAGTTCCAGATATTAGAAACATTTGACCCCGAAAGTAAATGGTATGAGCAAAAATAAAATATTTTCCTCTGAAAAAGGTCGTGCATATTTGGGCTAATGTTCTTTCTGATCAAAAGCATGTGATGTGCAAAAAAAAAACTGGAAAATAAATTTAAGCAGCCACTGACAGGCAGAATTTTATGATTTGGCATTTTAAGCTGAATAAAATTGAGTTGAAGATAAGAAAATTTTATTAGAAGCAGAATTAGAATATGTCAGGTCACGTTATGGTTTCCTTCTTCATGAGTGAGTAGTAGGGATGTTTGACATGTTTATGCCCTGCTTACACAGGGCCAAGCCAAGGGTTAAACTTTGGAAAGTCACACAGTGAGTTAATGATGAATCCTTGACTAACACCCTGGTCTCAGAGCCTTTACTTGCCATGAGTCTGGGTGGCCAGGTTGTCCACGTTTCCCAGAAAGGTAGTTTTCTACAGTCTCCAAGGATGACTGATAAGTCACGAGTTTGTCCTTCACTTTCTATGGCTTCCTTCCTTCATCTGCTTCAGACTTTGTGGCCATTTCAGAGCTTGCTGGTGTCGGCAGAGTGAGAACAAAGAAAAGACCAAAGCTGTTGGATTTGATTTTTAATGTATTGACATCTCCTGTTTTTGCATCGACTTCATTTCCAAATCCATCTCTTGCCCTCCCCCACCTCCTGAGCCATCCCTTGGAATAAGGAATAAGGAATGAGGAAGGATGAGTGACTTGCTCACAGTCACACAGCTAGTAAGTATAGAAATGTACGAATTCAGAGACTCTCCACTCCCAGTGTTCATGGACTCTTTGTGCCTGACCTGTGGTAGAGCCTTCCACAGTTGGACACACTGGACCTCAGCCCTGACACAGTGATGTCTTTTTGGTTCTCTTCAAGAAGAAAAGACAGCAACCAGCCAACCCTGTCTGTGGTAGAATTTGAACTCGGGTCTTCCTGATCCGGGCTCCAGTCCTTAATCCAGTACACCACCTGCCTGTGTGTTTCACTAATACCAGAAGGAAGTGTTGTTTCATTCCCTAAGTCCTGCTCTTGGGCTGATTGCTATAGGTTCAAAAATATAGATGCTAAAGGACAAGGGACAGAATCGAGGACAAAGGGAAAAATAAGCTGACAAACTGAGCTGCCCCCCAGCCCCAGAACCCAGCACAAAACTCAGATACAAACAAGGGTTAACTTTCAGCCCAAAAACAGAGCTGATCTCAAACAGAATAGAGCTCGGAACTGGGCATCAACATTGGACATCTGGAATCTAGAGAAATCAATTGTTGTTTTGTCCCTGTTATGATGAAGACCAAAAGCAATCATAGGAGAAGGTTAGAAATTTGCAAATAGTCCTGGGCCCTGAACATGAGAACTTGGTCAGTAGCTACAGGCCCATTAATGCTCAGCGAGTAGAAGTCACAACCTTCTCAGGAGCTGGAAGAGGCTAACAGAAACAGGCTTTGGTTGCTCCAGAGGCACATCCTGTATGGCCCCTCTCAGGTTTCAGGGGAGCAAGATTTTGTCTTAGCACCAGTATATTTAAGATAGTTATTTGGAATTTTAAAGCTGGTCAGCTTCTGAAAAAGATGCATGTTGGGAATTTCTACCTACCATCAACTGGCCACAAAACGTCTCCTAACACAAAGCTCCTGGTTGTTGACACTGATGGGCCAGAGAAGCCACATCTTAGAGTGTGACTTATCCCAAGCCAGCCCTAAGCATTGAAACAGCCAACACCCTGCTCACTCTCCCAAGGCCATGCTGCAAGGAAGTCTGGGAAGGCGCCCAAGACTTAGAGTGAATGGGAAAGAAGAGACCACAGCAATCTTCAATGACTGACAGCATCAGACTGGCAGAGTCAAAGGGTTCTGATAGCTTCAGGAGCTTCTCATCTTCCCAATTATGGTGACATCAGCCAGATTAACCAATTGTGCTGAGCCATCCCTGTCATCCACCCCTTTTTCTATGAGCCGCTGAAAAGTGCCAGAGGCCCCAGGATGAACATTTATCAAGGGTTTGCCATGTGCCAGGCCCTGTGCCAAGGGCTGTGAATAAGAAGACAAAAAGAAATCACCCCTGCTTTCATAGAACTCACATGCCATCCAGGGAAGCACATGTGTGTGAGATACACAGAATAAATAGTGTGTGTGTACATGTGTAATACAAATTATTTCTATGATAATAAGGTTGTCAAGAAATGAGGGCACTGGCAACTGTGGATGTCAGTAAAGGGGCACTTGATGTATATTGAAGGAAGGGACAGATTTGGTGAGAGAGAGGTGAACAGGGAGTGTATTCTTGGCTTTGGGGCATAGAGAAGGGAGATGGGGCACCATGGAGGAGTAACCAAGGAAAGGCCAGAATAGTATGCGATGAGGCTGGAAAGATAGGTTGGGCCCAGGTTATGAAGGACTTTAAAAGCCTTTAAAAACAGGAAGTTATATTTGGTCCTAGAGATAACAGGGAACCCCTGAGGTTTCTTGTAGGGGAATGGCCTTGTCTGAGCTTAAGGAAATCACTTTGGCATCTGTGTGGAGGGTGAGGAGACTCCCAAGATTGGGAGACCAATGAAGAAGCCACTGTCATGAGCCAGAAGATTCTAAGGACCCAAACTAAATCAGGGACTGTGTGAATATAGAGAAAGGGCAGAAGATGAGACAGGTCTGTAGAAGTGGCAAGATGTAGCAACTGGAGGGATCTGTGGGGTGAGGAAGAGTAAGGAACAAGGATCGATATGGGGTTTCCAACCTGGGAAACTAGAGGGATGGTGGTAGTGTCCAGAATAGGGAGAGTTTGGGAGGAAGCCCGAGTGTTCTGTTTGTGCATCCAGCGGTGACTGAGCTCAGGAGACAGACTGGGGCTGGGTATACATAGAGAGCTTTGAGTCATCTGAATAGAGATGAAAATTAAACCCATGGAAACCAATGAGGTAGTCAAGAGAGTAGTTAGTAATAAGAAGAAGTACATTGTAGAGTATTTCATCTGACCCTCCCAGCAACCTACTTATGCTAGGGGCTCGTATTATCCCCGTTTTGCAAATAAGGAGGTTAAATGATTTTCCCACATCACACAAGTTAGTGGCTGATTCAGAGGGTTCAGACTCAGCACTCTCTGACTCCAGGTTGAACAGCCTCTCTAGTCCACCTCGTAGCTGTCTGTGTAAAGAGAGGAGTGCAGAGAGAGAGGGGGGAGAGAGGGAGTCTGGGGGAGCAGCCATAGCCATTATGTGGATGATGAAATGGCAGAAGAGATAGCAGAGGAACCATTGGGTCCAACTGAGGGGTGGAGAATGAGAAGAGACAGTGTCACAAAGTCCTTAGAGGAGAGTGTCAGGGTGAGAGGGCAGGCAGATGCAGGGGAGTGATCAGGAAGGGCAAGAACCAAGGAGAGATGGGGCTGCAGATACACAGGGTGTGATGTCAGCGTCTTTCCCCAGCCTAGTTTCCTTTCTCTAGATGTTCTCCATGTCTCAAAGTCCTCCCTAAAATGTGGCCCTAGGAACTAAACCAGCCTTAGCATAGTGCATGCATGTAGTAGGTGCTTAATAAATGTTGATTGGTTGAGCTCCCCCAGGAGGAGGTCTGACCTCTCAGGCAGCAGGCACTTATCTGCAGCCTAAGACTGCCAGCTTTGGGGGTGCACACACTTAATAAGCATTTCCTCTGTGCCACATGCTGCAGTAGTCTGTGCTATCACACCAAAGGTTCACACTGATACAAGTCCACTAAGAACCTCAGATCTTTTTTCAGACCAACTGCTATCTGGCCATTCCTCCTCTAACTTGCCCTAGTGAAGTTAGGCTTTAAAGGCAGACTGTACACCTTTGCATTTATTCCTATTTAATTTTATCTTATTAGGTTCAGCCCCCTGGCTTTATTGACAGGAAGACTGGGTTCAAGTCTCACCTCTAAAACCCACTGGCCTGTGTGACCCTCTTGGCATGCCAAACAATGCTTTCAGACTGTGAGTTGCAGAGAGAGTGCCCATCTGAATGGAGGGGATTTCCTCCCTGAAGTTCCTTATCCTGCAGATCTGAGGAAGGTGGGGAAGGAAGGGGAATTGGCTCAACATTCTGGCCTTTTATGATTGTTTGAGTGCTGGATTCTGAAATCCAACACGTGGGTTCTCTCATAGCTTTGTGCCATCTGCAGACTTGGTGAGCGTGCCATTTATTTGTCTTTGTATCCTCGGGGATGAACACAGTGCCCGATGCCACTGACGTTCTGTGCTTTACTGTGGTAAGCACTTAACACAGCTCCTGGCAGAGGGTTGGCGCTTTATAAATGCTTGTTGATGGATTGATTTATGCCTTTATTGAAGACACCGAGACATGACAGGGCAGGGCCAGGTATGCATTCTTTCCCCATTCCACTGGAGACTTTCCTCCAAACTAGCATTAAACCATCAAAGACTGTTCTTTGGATCTGGTGATTCAGTCATTTCCAAATCCATGAAACTTATTTTCTAGCCCACATTTTTCCATTTCATTAGCAAGAATAGCATCAGAAACTTTGTCAAATGCTTTGCTAAAATCTAGATATGAAGCATATTCCAGGTAACTGAGTATGATATTGTTCTGATTTGCCCGTTGCATTGCCCTATCACGAAAAGGGAACAATGATGATGATGCAGCATGGCGCATCCTTGCTAACATCAGGCTGGCTCTTTGTGACTGCTGCTTCCTTCTCTTGATGCTCAGGCACCATCCCTTTAATAAGATGTTCTAGACTTTGGTCCAGAACCAAAGCTTGTAGTTTGCAGACTCTGGTCTCCATTTTTGAAAACCATGACAGCATTTGCCCTTTTCTGTTCTTTCGATCCCTCTCCCATTCACATGAGCTTTTGAAGGCATTCAAATACATTCACATAAGTTATGGCATCTTCTCTATCAATTCCATCATTTCTGAAAATAATCAATAGTCCTGAATTATTAAGTGGGGCTGCCAGAAGGTTCTTTCATCAGGCCTGGCTGTGTTTCTCCAAAATGAATCAAATTTATCTGCTGATCTGAAGCTCCTGTCAAACTCTTCACCTCGGTGGATTTGAATTACTGCAATTATGTTTCTAGGGTTTCTTTAACTTATTCTAGTTCAGTTCATCACCAGGGTCCCCACCACATTTCTCCTTGTTGGGCAGTTGGTCCCATCTCTCATGAAACAAATCCTTGTGAGAAAGCTTCATTTTACCATAAATTGTTGAATCATCTTCTTGAGCAGCTGTAGGAGTTTCCTTTCCTTTTTTTTTTCAGAGTTCTTCCTGAGTTCTGTGCTGAAGGGACCTGTCTGTCATGGATCCTTGTCCCTCAACTCAGACTACATCCCTCCCTCACCTCCAGAGACAGTCTCCATGACTGGGTGGGCAGCCGCACTTCTGCCAAGATGGGTCTGTAACCCTGGACATCAGTGTACTAGTCTGCCATGGGCCTACACCTCATGTGTCTGCAGCCTGATAGAGCCCATGTGTGTGACCCACCAACACCTAATGCCTTACCTTTACCCTAAAACTAATTAAAGGCCTGGCAAAATCTGGAGTCACCACAAACTCCTGTTCTGCCTATTTTTTAAATTTACTTTTTACTTTAAAACCATTTATTGTGACAGGTTTTTTTTTTAAAAGGAATATTCCCCCCACCCACTCTCAGCCTTTCCTTTTTTAACCTTATCTTTTTGTTGGTCTTGGACGTGTGTTTCACACATGACTTCTCCTTTATCTTCCTTTGTCACGGCAAAGACTAGGCTTCTTCCTTTGAGTTTAAGTTCAGAGCCAGAAGTCAAGACACTGTTGAGTGGCTGACATCCAGGCTCCCCATCTTGTCCCTGCCCTGCCGGGACTCTGCATGCTCCTCGACTGCTTAGCAGAGCTCAAATCTAACTGACTTCACATCTCCAGTTAAATCTAAGGAAGCAACCTCAAAATGTTTAAGGTCCCTGTCTCACAAATTACCTTCTCTATGGTGAAGGCCTGTGTGGGAGGAGAGGAAGAGAAGGGCACTGGGACATGTCACAAACATCACACAGCTCAAAATTATCCTTCCTTCCTCCCTCCCCCCTTCCTCCTTCCCTTTCTTCCTTCCTTTTTCTTTCCTTCCTTCCTTCCTTCTTTCCTTCTTCCCTCCCTCCTTCCTTCCTTCCTTCTTTCCTTCCTTCCTTCTTCCCTCCCTCCCTTCCTCCCTGCCTCCCTTTTGCACTTAATTCCTTCTTTCCTTCCTTCTCTCCTTCCTTCCTTCCTTCTTTTCTTCCTTCCTTCCTTCCTTTCTTCCATCCTTCCTCCCTCCCTCTCTCCCTCCTTCCTTCCTCCCTCCTTCCTTTCCTCCCTCCCTTCCTCCCTGCCTCCCTTTTGCACTCAATTCCTTCTTTCCTTCCTTCCTTCTTTCCTTCCTTCTTTCCTTCCTTCCTTCCTTCTTTTCTTCCTTCCTTCCTTTCTTTCTCCCTCCCTCCCTCCTTCCTTCCTTCCTTCCTTCAATTTCTCCTAGTACTCTGCCTCTACCTTTCTGACACATTTACTTTATTCTCTTTTTCATTATGGTTATTGGGGCATTATGATTACCTTTGAAATAGCAATTTTGGTGTGTGTGTGTGTGTGTGTGTGTGTGTGTTATTTCTGCCCTTAGATGGATCAGCAGTCTCACTGACCTGTGCTCTCCCCACACTGTACAGAAAAAAAAAAGCAACTCAAGGGTGTAGGCTGTGCCTTATTTCATCTCTTCCTTCTTCCCTCCCCCAGTACAGAGTGCTCAGATTATAGCAACTGCTCAATAAGTCATAAGAAATGAAGGGATATTTATTCTCCGGAAAGGCCAGTTTTATCCCCAGTGCCCAGGATTCTTCCCTTTCCAGCAATGATGCTCAGTGAGCACCAGGCACTTTTCCCAGTGTAGTGAGCACATTTACTAGTGTGTGACCCTGGACAAGTCATTTAGCCCTGATTACCTTTCAGAAAAATAGAGGAGTGAGTAAATAAGCAGTACTTTTTCATCCGTTTCTTTATCTCCAAATAGGATCTGAATTTTGGCTTCAGCTCCTTATCCAGGTGCAGTGACAAGAGCACTGGGTTTGGGAGTCAAACTGGGATCTCGACTCTGTGACTCCTTTGTCTAGCCAGAGCAAATCACATCCCCTTTCCAGGGTCTCTCTTTACTCATCTGCGAAATAACAGGTTTGGACCAGAAAGAGACAAGGACAGGGGCCTATTCCCTTTGTCTTTGTAGCCCCAGCTCTCTGCACACTTCCAGGAGCACAGTGGGCACGTCATAAATGCTCGTTAAAGATTGCTTTGGGGCAGGCATTCTTCTGCTCTTGTCTTTGTGGCCCCAGCTCCCAGCACAGTGCCGGGCATACTGCAGGTGCTTAAGGAATGGGTGTTGCTTCCTAGGTGAGCAGTGACTGGGGGATCCCAGCTCTGACTCTAGACTCTTAAGAGTCTGTGGGAAATGCCGATGACCAAGCCTTGAACCAACCAGATTTCTTTCTCCTTCACCTTTGCCTTCAGGCTTCAATACCTCAGAATTCACAGATGGCTTATATTCTGTGTCTAGAATTCAGATGTGCAGAAAATTTTACAATAATTACAAGTTTTTGAAATGAGAAAATCACAGATAAGGTAAGACAGGAATGAGATTCTCTGTGTTCAGTTGTAGACTCGATGTGTGTTTTAATGCCCCTTTCAAAAGAAAAGTACTGTTTAATAATACAGTAAGTAGTAAAAGTAAGTTTTAGTATCCTGTCAGAAAAGCAAGAACATTTCAAATTTTGTCCTATTTCTAGATCATAGTCCTCATAGAGCAGGAAGCACAAGTATCACTAGCCCCATTTTATAGATATAGAAGCTGAGGAGGATAGAGGTGAGGTTACCCTTCCTGTCCACAAGTACACAGATCAAAAGGGATATAGCTAGGATTTGAACCCAGGCCCTCTTTCCTACTCTGCCACGCTGCTTTTGGTTACCTGCTCAGTCTTCACTATAGAATTCAGGCAGATCAGTTCTTTTTAGGGGAGTTAAAAAGAGTAACTCTTGCAGGATTTTTCATAAGTGGAATCCTTGAACTTTAAAAGAAATCTTTCAGTCTTGTCAATCTCTTCTCATTCTGTAACTTATTGTCAGTGTGGCACCAAAGCCCCCTCTTTGGGAGCCCATTGCTTTCACATTCAGCTCCCAGGAGCTACAGCTTGCCCTTTGTGGCTATCATCTCGTGTGATTGTCACAGATACCCTAGGAGGGAGCTTCTGTTGTTATGCCCATGTTGCAGATGAGCAAACTGAAGCAAGCAGAAGTGAAATTACTTGCCCAGGTGCACACAGCTAGTGTGAGCCTGAGGCAGGACTCAGGTTCAGGCCTTATGGACTACGCTGCACAGCTTCCTAAAGAAAAAAAAAGTTAGTTCTGGCCTTGTCTGGGATTTGAACTCAGGACCTCTCGTACATGAAGCAAGAATCATGCCCTAGACCGATAGTGTCAAGCTCAAACAGAACCAGATCCCTGCGGGCGGCTTACTGACTTAGCAAAACCACAAATCGATGTCATCTGTGTTGAGCAGTATTTTTATTTTTTTAAACATTTCCCAATGACGTTTAGTCTGGTCCCCAGCCACCACAGGGAGTTTTGGGAGCTGCTTAGGTAGTGAGTCTGACACCTCTGCAGCCTAGGCCGAGGAGCCGGGCATGTTTACGTTTATTCCAGAGATTGTATTTGAGAATAAATCTACATTTCTGTGGGGTATCATCAGTGATTAATAATTTAAACTAGTCTGGCCAGAGTGAATGAAGAAAAACTCTCGTGTGATAAAACATCCCTTGTTTTCCTTGTTGTATTTACTCAGATATTAACAAAATTAGGTCATCCGCAATGATTTTTAGGTCATTATTACCTATTTGTAGCTTTCTAATGTAGATGAATTTAGGGTAAAATGACTTGCTTAGTACAGAAGACTAAGTCTTTGTTCATAAAATGTCGTGTGTTGGATTTTTGTCTCTGAGAAGAGAAAAAAGGAGCAACAAAGAAAGAACAAAGAAGAGGCAAAAATTCTAAAATGAAAATTGAGTCAACCATTTGAGTAACCAGAGCACAAAGAGTAGAAGGAGACAAGGGAGAGGGTTATTAACAAGCACCAAAAACCCCACCTGGATATCATCAAGAGGCTTGGTCCCTCAGCATACAAAGAGGGAAGATGGCGGACAGTCGTTGGCCATCATTCTGGGGCTTCATGGAGGACGAGAGAGGTCCGCATGGACTGGAGAAGCACACGTGCCAGGCCCCTCTCATCAAAATGAAAAGACAGGCTTTGGGAAAGCATCACCCTGGAACAAACCCAGGGGAAACCATTAAGTACCAGTCAGCCACTGACCATCAGGGCTTGGGAAGTGGCCAGCAAAGCTCTGGGAAACCCTCCTTGTAGCGGGTCTGCTCCATCTCCATCCACAACCCAGGCCTGAGCACTTGGAAAAGATGAGAGAGAGGCCGACACGGCCCATTTCCTTTCAACCCCAGTAAGCTCTTTTCCTGGCCAAGTTTGCAGGGTACACTTTGGACCTTTCTACTGGGAGTCAGGGGAATAACTGACTTAAAGATTTAACTCCACGATGAGCAATCATCGATTTAGCTTTGTTCTTAAACCCCATGGCCATCTCCACCATCGCTAACAAGAAGAAGAAGAATGCTAATAATAATACTGAGGTAGCACTTGGAAGTTTCCAAAGTTCTTTACAGATAATATTATCTCTCTTTCAAGTTTGCAAAATTCTTTGTGCATTTTATATATAGACATATATAAAACTCTCTTTTGATCCTCCAACAAGGTGAGTGCTGTTATCATCCCCATTTTATAGAAGAGCACATTGAGGCTCAGAAGTTAAGTGTCACGTGTTATGTGTTAACTCCAGGCCTTCAGGAATAAGAGGCAAAATCAGCCTTGGACCAAGAAATTGAGAAAATGCTTCTCAAATTTGCAGATATGAAATTAAATGAGTTTTTATTACTCTGGAAGACCAAATGTTTAAATGGTTTTGGCAAATTGAAAAAAAAATAGACTTACAGAAATAAGGACAGAATTCTCTAAGGATTAGCCCAGAACAAAACATGAGCCATAGGAAGGCGGGGAGGAGGAGGGGAAAGACCCTCTTGGCCCTGAAGTCACTGTGTTGACCACAAGTCAAACGCTGGCCTGCTGTGGGGGGTGGGAGGGAAGCACCGTGGGGACAGTGTGAGGAATTCAAAGGAACGAGGCCCGGAGTTGCTCTTTCGCCATGTTCCATAGCAGGCAGGCCTCCTTGGGGCATTCTGTCCAGTTTTATTTATGGCTCACTTAAAAGGGATGGGAAGAAACTGGATCGAGTTTAGAAATTTAGAGAAAAATAATGGAAATGATTAAAGGCATGGAAAAATATGTCCTGGTAAGAAAAAATGAAGATAGTGCGGCCGTCGTGTTCTGGAGAAGAGATGGCTGCAGTACAACCTCCGCTCTGGCCCCAGGTGAACACAGGATTTCATAGGAGACTGGTTTGGAGCAGAAGAGGTTTGGGCCGGGCCTCGCTTCTCCAAGCAGTTCCTGCATTCCTGGGCATGGAACTGACCGGGGCAGGGTCACACAGGAGGGCTCACTTCGTCTGGGCTGGCACCTCCCTTCTTCCCAAACAGGTGGTGTTCCCTCCTTGCCTTTCAGCTTGTTTCAGGTCCATCCCCCATCCCCTGAACTCCATCGTCTGAGGACACAGAGCCTACTGTGGGGCCAAACTCAAAACCTTTCTCTACAGTCTTTATTGGTGCCAACCCAGGGTGACTACAGTCCCATCCATTCACAAGCATTTATTCAGTGCCTTCTGTGTTCCAAACGCTGCCTGGGGGGCTCTTATTCTTTGCTGGTGCCCCTGTGGATTTGGGCCGTCAGCTGCCTGAAGGAAGGAGACCAGGCAGACATCTCTCAAGGCCTCTTCCTTCCTGCTTGTTCCATTTTGTGAGTCAGTTATTCCATGCCAGTGACTCTGTCCAGTTAAGCTTGGGAATGGGAGAGGCCTCATGTGCCAGCCATGGCGAGGATACTCCTCACACTCATTTCCACAAAACGCTATGTACACATTGGTTGTCTCAGCCCTCTGAGGCAGCTGCCACTGACATCCCCATTTCGCTGATGAAGCTGTTACCCTGCTAGTCCAGGAGGTGAGATTAGAACCCAGGCCCTCCTGACTTCAGGTCCGGCTCTCCAAGACACCGCACAGACAGTCAGAGATGTGGAGCAGAAAGAGAGCTTGAAGGTCAGCTGTTCAAGTCTCCTAATTTTGCAGGTGAGAAAACTGAGGCCCAGAGAAGTGAGATGATTTGTCCAAGTCATACATAGAGTAAATAGCAAAGCCCGAATGCTAATCCTGGTCTTCTCCCTATTAAGCCCATGCCCATCCCACTGCCCCACACTGCCTGCTTTGGTTGCCAAGTGACCCTTTATCCCGATGGCTGACAAGGAACACTCATCTCTCGACACAGTCTCAGGCTTCCCCTGCCCTCAGCCCTGGGTTCCTCCTGAAGCAGGAGCCTCCCACCTTTGAGGGAGCAGTAAATGTGGCAGACGCTGGAAGCTTTGGGGCAGCTGATCCCAGGCCAGAGAAGGTGCTGCTTCTCTCAGCCCCTGAGCTGGGCTGCTTATGTAACCAGAGGAAGCCTGCCTCCCTCAGCTGAGCCTGCATCTGTCAATCTTCATTATTAGCGCTTGTTGTCCTGGCAAGCCAGGAAGGAGGAAGTTTTCTGGAAGGTCTGTGCAGATCCCTCTGAGCTTCTGGCAAGAGCTAGAATGAATACCTCTGTACAAAATCAACACCTGTCTTTGTTTGGGCAATCTTTAACCCTCAGAAGGGCCCTCGGTTTGGTCACATTTCTGCCCAGAATCAGCCAAAGATAAAGGCTGCGTTTGCAACGAGCGTCTGTCTGAGGGCCTTAACCAAGGAGGGCCACCAAAGGGCTTCTTTTCCAGTATATGGCAGGCATATTTATAGACACAGTTGTTAAAAAAAAAGTATTTTAGACAAGAGAGTTGAAAGGAGCATGGCAACGTTTCATTCAATTCATACAACAGCATTTCTTAAGCCTCTACTGCATGCAAGCACGCCTGGTACTGGGCTGTGGGGACCCAGAAATGAGACAGCCCCTGGCCTCCCGGAGCTTTGAGCATACCTAGAATGTGCACAGTGATTGAGGGGAGGGAAGGTCGAAGCACCAACATCTGGGGAAAGACCCTGTGTAGAAGGTGGCCTTTGAGCTGGGCATCCCATTCACCTAGAAAGGATACCAGAGGTTGTGGCCAGAATCCAGGGAGAGCCAATGAGGACTCCAACTCAAGGGGTAGCTGTGAATGGGGAGAAAGGGTCAGAGACAAGCTGTGGCAGAAATGGAAAACGGCAAGATCTGGCCCTTTGGGGGGTGAGGGGAGGGCAGTGGCTTAGGAGATGAGTCCTTGGGAGTGACTGACATCCCTGAGGGGTCAGAACATGAGTTAGGAGGCACATGGCAAGGTACAGTCTGAACCTGGCTTGGTTTTCCCTTTTACAAGCTGAGCCCTCTGGCCATGCCATCTCGTTAATGGAGACAACATTAATACTCTGTCAGCTTAAAGAGTATCTGGGCTGCAGTCCCAGCTCTGACACTTACTAACTGTGGGATCTTGGCCAGGTCACTTCCCCTCCTCATCTATCAAGTGAGGGGGGTGGACTCAGGAGCCTCTGAGCTCCCCTCTAGCTGTGAAATGCTCGGGTACCCAGAACACACTAGGATCTCTCTGACTCAGTTTCCTCATCTGTAAAATGGGCATTATAATAGTACCTACCCCCACAGGTTGTTGTGAGGATGAAATAACATGTAAGAGTGTTGGCCACCTTAAAGTGCTGGACAGCGATTAGCTCTGTGTTGGTGGTGATGGTGATATCTTGTGCCCCAGAGGACTGCGATAAAATGGTCTCTGCCCTTATGCTCTAGGGGGGTCGATAGACGCCCAGCGCTCATTTATTAGTACTTGCTCTGTAAAAAGCACTGGGCTCTGAGCTGACAGAGATATAGTGTTAGCTTAGCAATGGTCCAGAATATCAGGCCAACATGGAGATAAGCCACAGCAGCTCCTAGGAGAATGGAAGCTTCTGGAGGGCAGGCTTTCATGTTAGTCTCTGTATTCCTGGCTTCAGGCTTCTCTATCTTTTGTGTGTAAGGGAGATTTCCTTCAGTGATAGATCGGATGACTGTAACGTGCCATATTGGGCGGCGCCCTGGCCTGGTGCATAGAGAGCAAGCCTCAGAGCCAGGAAGACCTCACTTCAAGCCCTGCCTCTGACCTTCCTGCCTTTGTGACCCTGGACAAGTCACCAAGCTTTGCAGTGCCCCTAGGCATCTCTCCAGAACTCTGACCTGTGTTGGGGGAGGGATAGACCTTGTCCCTAACATCCAGTGAGGCCTCAGTTCACTAGCCACACAGCATGGATGAGAATCAAATCCTGCACGTTTGCTCCAGGACGACTTTGATTTGGGGCAGGAACTTGAGAGGCTTATGCACCTTAAAAGCAGCCTGAGAATTTCTGAATGGATGGGGGCCAGTTTCATGACACCTTTGGGCTAGCCAAGGGGCCCTTTGTAGAGGCCTGGAGCCAAGGGGCCCTTGATAGAGGCCTGGAGCCAAGGGGCCCTTTGTAGAGGTCCAGAGCAATGGGACTTCCTGTAGGCCTCAGAGAGAGGGGTGTCAATCAGTCAATAAGTATTTATTAAGCACCCCCTGTGTCCTAGGCACTGAACCAAGGCAGAGGACACAAAGACAGAGCTCAGCCCTTGCCCTCAGGGAGCTCACATTCTCAGGGAGGAGAGCACAGGTGAATAGCAATGGGCATCCCAGACACATCCAGGACAAGTGGAGGCCTTGTCAGGAAGAAGGTGCCAAGATTAAGCAGAGCAGGGAAGGGTGACTCCAGGGTAAGTCAGCTTCTCCCTGCCTGGTGTTTGGGGTACGTTGCTTGGGGACTGAGCCCACAGTGTTCGTTACATGTACATTAATTACCTTTAATAGGATTGATGTGAGTCTTACTTTGTTATTTCAGTTTGACATTTTCAGTGCCACTGACTACACCTCACCTTGTAAGGACCATGAGAGCCAGACTGTCCTTTGTCGTGTTTCTCTTTCTGACTCCACCATCTAGTTGAGTGAGATGTGAGACTGGCTGGCACAGTTTTTGTTTTTACCAAGACCTGGTCATTTCATGGGCATAAGGAACTCTCAATAAGGAAGTTTCCTCTCCCAGTGCAGACCAAGACTTCTTCTACCATCCAGAGTCTGAGAGGTCAGGGCACTCCAGCCAGCGTGGGGCAAAGGCACACCCAAAACACCAAGTCTTCCTGACACCGGAGCCCAGCTTTCTAGTCACTACCGTTTGTCACCTGGGACATAGTAGAGCCAAAGAAATGCTTGCTGAATTGAATCACTTAATCTTTGTATCAACACCAGCACCCAGTATAGTACTTCGCAAGTAGTTGGTGCTTAGTGAATACTTGTGGAGTTGAATTGCCAGTCCTCATGAGCCAGAGCCCACATGTCGCGCCACATCTGCAGTGTGGGGTTCTCTCATTACAGATCTTTTGAGAGGCAATGATGCTCATTTGACATGGCATTCTTTTCAACAGAAGATTAGTTTTGAACTGTTGGCCCCATTTTAAAACATTTCTTCCAGATAACTAACTGATAGCTTTGTAGCATTTACAAAATTTACACCAAACTTGAAGCTACAGATTATGATTGCCAAGACTTTGTTCTTAGTCACACCTGGCCCCTGTGGCTTGGAAGGACAAGGACCTACGGAGGGAAACATAAAGATTGAATGGCCAAGTGCAAGCTTCCCCTGGGATTTTGGTCAATCCCAGCCAGCCTGTTCTGGTTGCACTTGGGCTGGCCCCCATGCCTGGCTCTAGGACCAAGATCCAGGGTCTTTGCTTTGGGAACATTTTGTTACTTGGACATTGTTTGGTTTTGTTTAGCGTGCTCCCTTTTTGGCCAGTCTGCACTCGTTTCCAGCAGAAACGCAGACTCCAGGCATGCTTGCTGTCCCTCTTTGGGTGCCAAGAGTATGCTTAGCACTACAAAGGGCGTGCAAAGACAGAGACCTGGCCTGAGGTTTTCATTTGGAAGCTACAAAAACATGGAGTGAGAATAAATCTTAACATGCCCTGAAGAGAATGCTTAAGTAAGACATTCACTAAGATATGGAGGCTATGGCTGGAGGAGGACTTTCCAGAGAAGCAAGCCTCTTGCAAAAAAGGACAAGATGTCCTTTGAGCTCAGTCCTGAAAAGTGTGAGAACTGGGTAGGCTAAGGTAGCAGTGTGAACCAAGGACTCAGAGGAAGTGGGCAGCCAATGTGGCTAGAACATCATGCCTGTGAAAGTGCTTACAGATTAAGCTGACAAGTTGGTGGGGGAGCACAAAAAGGATAAGACTTTAATGGCAGGCAGGGGGTAGTGATGTAGAACTGTGGAAGATCTATAAGCAATGGGAGAGGCATGACCAGAATTGTGTTTGAGGAAGATTTGTATGGCAGCAGCATGAGGGTGGAGAGCGAGAAGATGAAAGGAAAAGACTGGTGGATCTGGACCCTGAGAAACTAACAAACTGGGTCATCTTGGTCATGCCACTCTCAGAACCTCAGCTTCCTTCTTGGAGCAGTGGAAGGATTGGCTTAGATTGAACGGGGCAAGCATCACTGATGACATTAGGCCCATAGCACTCCCAAATACAGCCAAAACCAGATTAAACGGTAACTGGGAAATATTTAATGAAGTATAGTAAAACATAGATAATGTTAATTTGTGGTTTTCTAACTCAGTTTGCACCTGCAAGGATCTTTATGTACACTCAAGTGGACCCCATTTCTATTTGAGTTTCACACCATTGGAATTAATAGGATTAAGCAGTGGGATGTGGCAGCCAGTGTGGCTGATGTGATGTTGGGCTCTATGACCTGGGACAGAGTTCAGATGCAGGAAGGCAATGGTTTCCTTGTACTCTGCTCTCATCAGATCTCATCTGGAGAATTGTATTAAGTACTGGGTGCCATGGTTTAAGAATAACAGTGATGAATCAGTGTCTAGGGAATGGTGAAATGGCTTGAGTGCATGTCATATGAAAATTGGCTCTAGGACCTGGATATGGATCATGGGAACTGCCTTCAAGTATTCAAAGGTCTTCCAGATGGAGGAGGGGCCAGACTTGTTCTTTTTGATCCCAGAGGGCAAAGCCAGGAGCAGTGGATAGGAGTGGCAAGGAGGTCAGTTTGGCCTTGATGCCAGAAGGAGCCTCCTAATACTTAGAGCTGTCCAAGAGATGAATGAGCTTCCTGGAGAGGTAGTGGGCACTCTTTCCTCAGTGGTCTTCAAGCAGAGACTGGATGACCTCTCATTAGTGTGTTATAGTTGGCATTCCTTCTTGAGTGTTGGCCAAGCAAGATGCCCCTGAGGTCCCTTCCAACTTGGAGATTCTGGGATTCCATCACTCTTCAGCCCCCTCCTGTCTCTAAATGCTATTTTCCTTATGGAGTGGATGGGTGAGCAAGCCTGTGACAAGGAGACCAGCACCAAAGATGAGGACCGAGCCGAAGGGCTTGAAAGGCTAAGTAGACCTTGTTCCTGACATCAGTTATTGCCCAGAGTGTGCAAGGCAACTCTAAATGTCCAAAAAAGGAGAGATTAGCAGCAGCTCCTTCTATGATGGTGTAAAGCCACAGACTGACCTGTGCAACAAAGCTGGCTTACACTCTTCTGCTCAAATGGAATGAGGATTGGAAGAACTGGTGTTTATATAGGCTCTAAGGTTTGCAAAGCACTGGGAAGCTCCTATCCAGCAACCCTGGGGGGCAGGTAGTATACTTCTCCCCCTTTTACATGTGAGGAAACTGAGGCACAGAGAGGGAATGGTTTGCTTCCAGTTAGCATTGATTGTCCTGGTCTTGAATAAATTGGGGTGATAGCCATGGTCTCGGTGAAAGACAAGCTACCTGTGAAGGAGACACTCAGGTGAACAGGGAAGCAGAACCAGATTGTGGAGATGGTCTGGGAGGAAATGTCAGTCGTATCTGGACACTTCTCGAAGAAGAAACAGAGATACTCCTGAAAGCCAATTAATTTTCTTCTGGACCCAGACGTATCTGCTATCCTTGGGAAGGTGGGAAGCTGAGGAGTTGGGAGCTCGAAAATGGAGCCAGCAACATATCCTTCTTCCATTGGAAGAGGAGAAGTGGACCTTGCTAAGCCTGTAGGGCCACAAGCCCTGGTCACTAAATAGTGTTGGTGCATAGAAGGAAAAGGAAGCTCCCTCCCTCCCTCCTGCCCATAGACACCTCTGGTGCCTCAGTAAACCATAAAAAATGAGATCACTCTAACCACATTGCCACCATTGAGAATAATAACAGCAATAGGAATCACAGATAACATTGACAGAGCACTTCAGGTTTTGCGAAGCACATTCCATGAGTTATCTGATGCTCACCACACAACCTTGAGAAGGAGGCACTGTGATTATCTCCATTTTAAAGATAAGGCCAAGAGAGGTTCAGTGATTTGCCCAAAGTGTCTAGGACAACATTGGAACTCAGGTCTTCCTGACTCAGCCCTATCTTCAGGGTCACCTCGCTGTTTCATAAATGCTTTCTGAGGTAGAGTCCGGGGAGGCTGGCCAACAGGCAGCCACTCAGAAGTGTTTGGGTGACATCTCAGAAGGAGGCTCTTCGCCCTCATACTTCTTTGGCTATCACTTGCCCTGGGACCCTTGAGCTCAGAGTCCTTTGTGGGATGCCAGGAGGGACTTTTTACATTTCTCATTTTTCCTATTTTTTTCTCTCCTAATTAGACTGAAGGAAATGGAACTTGCTATTTTTTTTTCACTTAATTTCAAGCCACTGGTCTTTCCGTTTGGGATGGCCAAGAGGCTTGGTGTGGAACAGCCTAGAAAACATTTTGTCCAGGGAAATGGATATCATTGGGGTTTGAAATGCAGCAGTATTTGAGCCAGGCTGTTATTCAGAGAATGTGTCGATGATGATGACCAAGAGATGGCAGAGGACTTAGAGGTCACTTATTCCATCCCCCACACACACACCTGTCTGAAGGTGGATTATCAGAGAGGAGAGGTGTGACACAGCAGCAATGATGCAGGGCACTCTGACTGGGAAAGTCCGGCCATAGCCTGTTATGTGTAGTTTTGATTTTGGTCGTCACAGGTCCGTGGATCCAAGACTACACTTGCATTGGACTCATAATCAGTGAAGCAAAAGATGAGCCTTGGGTGGCCAGGGAAACAAGCATAGTTGAAGGGCCAGGGATGTTTAACCTTGAGAAAAGAAGATGTAAATAGGACCTAAGAACTATCTTGAAGAATAACCTGAAAGGCCATCAGGTGGAAGAGAGATGAGATGTATGCTTCTTGGTCCTGGGGGAGAGCTAGAAGAAATTCAGGCCAGGCATAAGAAGCATTTCCTAACAATTAAACCTCCCTCAAAGTGGAATGGACAGTTCTGGAGGCAGAGCTGGAGGAAGCTTGAATGGATTCATCCTTCAAAAGGTGGAGAAACAGTCAAGGGAAAATTCTGCTTTCTATCTGATCCCACTCACTGATTTACTGAGGTGCCCGTGATGGGAGTGCTGGAGGAGGTGACCATTGCACCCTGGAGTTTGTGAAAAGAGAAAGAGAAGGCACCTGGGAGGCTGATGTGCACCCTGGGTTTGGGAAAAACAGAAAGATATCTAGGATCCCATGGAATCAAATGTTTTAGGCCACATTAGCCCAAGGAAGATGGAGCTGCTCAAGAATCAAACTGGAGATGCAAAGGGGAGCAGTTCCAGTGAGGAAGAAAAGAAATGAGTCCAAAGAAACTAACATGGATACACAGGAAACTCATTAGGTTTTCAGAAGAGTTGGACAGAAGGTGGGGAGCCAAGCCAGGAACTAGCAGATGAGGGCGACTGGAGAGAGAGTTGTGATTATGGAGAAGACAGAGATATGGAAGAGCCAACAGTGCAGTGACAGGGTTGCAGAACTGGATGGAGGCCAAGCTCCCATAAGATGTTATGGGTTCCATGTCACTGTGGCTGGTGCTCGCCAGTGGAGGGCCCTGGGGATCCTCCTGAGCCCTGTGCTGTTCAGCATTTTAAATGACTTGGATAAAGGCGTTGGTAGCATGCATGCTCATGAAACCTGAAGATGACACAAAGTGAGGACAACAGCTAACACCCTTGAAGGAGGAGTCGGGAACCCAGCAGGTGAGAGGGTTGGGGGAAATCTAGTATCCTGAAATTCAAAATGTAAAGTCTGACACTTGGATGCAAAAAGAAAATTTTACCAGTTTTGCAACCATAAGACGTTTGTTGTTCAGTTGTTTCAGTCACGTCCAAATTTCCATGACCCATTTGGGGTTTTCTTGTCAGAGATACAAAAAGAGTTTGCCATTGCCTTCTCTAGCTCATGTGACAGATGAGTAAACTGAGGCAAACAGAGTGAAGTGACTTGCCCAGGGTCACATAGCTGGTGAATATCTGAGGCTGGGTTTGATCTCAGGTCTTTCTGATTCCAGGTCTGGCATCACCATATTCAATATGGTGCCAAAGACTGTTGATATCACCCAACAACATCTCTCACATCCCTTCCCTTCTCCCCTCTGATACTGCCTTCCCCCTAGGGCAGGTCCTCATCACTTCACACCTGCTGGGGGGTCTGCCTGCCTCCCATCTCTCCCCCCTTCAGTCTATGCTCCTCTCCGACACTAAAGTGACTTTCCTAAAACACTGGTCAGACTATGTCACATGCCCACACACATACACACACCCCACTCATGTCACACACACGCACACATGCACACACGGCACTCATGTCACACACACCCCACTTATGTCACTCACTCACACACACACACACATATACACACCCCACTCATGTTGCTCACACACACACATACACACACACACACACACCTCACTCATGTCACACACACACACACACACACACATACACACCCCACTCATGTCGCTCACACACACACACACACTCACACACACACACACACACACACACCCCACTCCAGTGGTTCCCTGTTGACTCCAGGATCAAATGCCAAATGCTCTGTCTGGCCTTCAAAGCCCCCCGCAACCCAGGCCCCTCCTGCCCCTGCAGTGTTTGCCTGCCTTCCTTCCCCCACATTCTTTGGAACGCCGCGGCACCAGCTCCTTGCTGTTCCTGTACAAGATGCCTATTTCTTGGTTCTGACTGTGCCACATGCCTGGCACGCTTTCTGGCCTCCTCTCTGCCTGCCGGCTCCACCAGCCCCTCTGCGTCCAGCACGTTCCCTCTCTTGACCATTCCGTATCAGGGCTGTGTCTGTCATTTGTCAAACTCTCTTTTGCCCCTTTCTGTATCCCTGTCACTCACCACAGCACTTGGCACATAGTAGGTGTTTCATCAGTGTCTACTGACCAACCAGGTTCACTCCTACCAGAGTCTCTGGCAGAATCTGGAGAATGTTACTGGGGTTCCTTTTAGGTATGAGTCAGGCTCAATGGTGGCTGAGCTCCCTTCTAGCTTTCACAGTGTGTTCTAAGATTCTGTGATTTGTTTGGGGAAGGATTGTGCTTTGGCTACCAAAGTCTCTCCCAGAACTGAGGTTCTGTGAATGATTCATCCCACCAGATCTTCTGTTTGCTGGCATGTGGTGATGCCCTATCAGATGTCTTAGAGAAAAATAGATCCCCCATGAAGAGTCAGACTTCCATTCTTTTTTTTTTAATTTTATTTTAGTTTACATCATTCATTTCCACGAGATTTTGAGTTACAGATTTTCTCCCCATCTTTCCCCTACCCACCACCCCAAAACAACCATCCCAGTATATTCCCCCTCCCCCAATCTATTCTCTCCTATGTCTTCCCCCCTCACCCCTCTGACTTTTCGGTAGGGCAGGATGGATCTCCCTACCACAGTGCCTGTGTATCTCAAGTTCCAGTTGGATGTAGTG
>CM053582.1:569392571-569433714 GCA_028627135.1 Pseudochirops cupreus | reverse complement strand
CTAGGGTTTGGTTGCTGTTCTTACTTTGCTTCTTATGCTTATTCTTACTCATGGTTGGTCAGTCTGTGATTTTTTTTTTAATCTCTGTGGGGCTCTGCTTCCAGAAGGGAAAGCTCTGTCCCAAATCGCTGGGGTCCTCCCAGTTGCCGTAGCTCTCAGGAAGGTGCTGGGTCCCTTCCCCACTTCCGGCTCACTGGATAAAGAAGACCCACAAGACCAAAGCCCAAGACCAAAGCCCAAGACCGCGATCCGGATCCAGGCCACTCAACACGAGAGCACTTGGCCTCTGAATGATCGCTTGGTCCCCCTGCAGTCTGCAGGCCGAGGGTGCGGAAGCTGCAATGTGAAGGCGTGTACAAAACCTCTGCCTTTCACTTCCCAGCCCTGGAGGCATTTCGGCTGGACCGCTTTTCTCCCACGACCTGGCAAGCCCCACTGACCTAGTTCTGAACGCTGCTGCAGCTGCTGCCAATCCCCTCACCCGAAGCTCCAGCCGCTCCTCTCATCCAGCTGCCCCTGGGGCTCAGCCAGGGCTTCAGGCCAGGCTTGTTTTGGTTCACAGTGCTGATATGGTTCCTCATAGCCAAGCTGACTTTAGTGGAAAGTATATTTGTGTATGTTTTGGAGTTCTAGGATTAGTTTAGAGTCATATTTTATGGGTATTTTGGGGTGGCTATGTGAGAGCTGAGATATGTTGCTGCTCTTATGCTGCCATCTTGGCTCCACCCCCCAGACTTCCATTCTGAAGGTGTTGTTCCCCCTTAAAAAACAGACCTATTTATTGGGGGCAGGAGGTGGGGGGAAGAGGGCTGCTGCTGTTGTTTTTCTGCTAAGAGCAGGAGTTCTTTCTTACCCTCAAGCTGCCCTTACTTGAAACCCATTACAGATGCTGGCCTCCTTTAAGGAGAAGATATAAAAGAAGCCAGCCACCCTTTCTTCTTTCCAAGAACCTTTGGGATACCACAGAGTGGTAGATGGAGGGACCTGCTCCCTGGCCCTGACTGGATGAAATCATGGAGACTAATCCTTTGGGAGGGATAACACGGTGTTCTCCACAAAAGTCCACACTGGATGAAAGAGATGGCCATCCTGGAGCCTGCTCTAATTAATGCTCTGACAGCATCTCCCTCATAAATGGAATCTTAAGAGCTTTGGTACACTGCTATAAAAGTTTGCTTCAGGCTCTTGCTTGACCATGGACAATTTCAGCTTGAAAAATGTTTTTCAACTAAAAAATAGGCTTTGGAGTGGAGTGAGTGTGGTTTCAGAGGAATGAGCCATTCATCTGCTGTGCTCAGACCCTTTTGTTTTTGGAATCTCCAGGTTTGGTTTGGTTTTTTATGAATAGCTTTGATTTGTAACAAATGAAATCTATTCATGCTCGTATCTTTAGCCCAAATCTTTAAAACTGCCAAACATTTGGGGATTTGTTTTCTTTATTGAATAAGTCTGTTTCAAGGGCCAAGATTCATTAGAGGAGAAAGAATAAAGATCCTTTACTGTTTTATATGTCTGGAAAATGAGGCTGAGCCAGACCTGACTCAACCCCACAGATACAATCTGGTGCCAGGCCTTCTCATTTCTACCTTCACAAGAGCATCTTAAGGGGAGGAACTCTCCGTTTTCTCTTGAATCCCTAGTGCTTTGCACAGCTAGCGGTTTGTAAATGCTTTGTTTATTCTTTCATTTATCTGTCATATATGGTACACACACATACATACACACACCTTCTCAATAAACTCCAGTGACTCCTTATCATCTCCAGAATCAAATACAAAAATCCTTTGTTTGACATTCAAAGCCCTTCATAACCTAGTTCCCTTTTAATTTTCCAGGCTTCTCACACCTTATTCCCCATCCTGTGCACTCTATAATGCAACAATACTGCCCTTCTTTGCTATTCCTCAAACCCAACACTCCACATCCTGAATCCATTCCTTGGCCCTGGCTCTCCCTCCTCCCCTTCAGCTCATGGCCTGCCTGGCCTCCTTCAGGACTCAGCTCAGATCCCACCTTCTTCAGGAGGAGGCCTTTTTCTTTGGGCTCCCTTTCTTCCTCTTCTCTATTCTCCAGTCCCACTGCTAGGGCCTTCCCTGTGGAACTATCATCCACTGACCATTTGTAGATGGATATGGGTACATCATACACACACACACACATGCACACACACACACACACACACACACACACACGCATGCCTGTACCTCTGTGTGTGTGTGTGTATACACATGTGTATTTATATATAGCCAATATGTAGAATCTGTCTTCCTTGTGTCTCCCCTTAGACTGTGGGCTCACTGGGAGAAAGGGCCATGTCTTCACCTTTCTTTGTGTCCCCAGTACTTGGCACAGTGCCTGGCACATAGTAGGTTTTTATTAGGTGTGTGTTAAATTACTTAAAACCTTGCTGTTAAAAGAGGAGGCCCAATGCTGCTTTGCATTTAGCTGCATCGAGACCCATCCAATGCATTTGTTTTCAGGGCTCCAGATTTGCCACCCAAAGATTTGGGTTCAGTTTGTTGTTCTTCTCTTTGGATATTAAATTGTTTGTTCCTACATCAGAAATTTATGAACAATGTGTATCAAATGAGCTACATTTAAAGCATCTTGAAAATCCTGAAAGTGTTCCCTAATTGTTAGGTATGTGCATTGCCTGCCTTTGTGTAGAGGCCTCACGGGTACTTGGGAATGTGGGCCTGGAGCTCAAACAAGAGATGAGGACTGTCCAGGTCCATTCATCGAGCCATCTCCGTTGGGTTCTGCTGTTAGCAAGATGGAGAGTATGGAGAGAGAAAAATCAAAGCTCGCAGAAGGACCTGGGATTAGGGCCCAGGGACAGTGCCTGGGTGATGTCATGGTCGCTTTTCTACACATGATGGGAACTTTCCTTTCTATACAGGTTTTCATTCAAGCGACTTCTCAGTAGGGAGAACCCAAGTGAGGATTTGATATGGGAAAGAAGTTATCTTCTCATTTACCCTAATACGTCAAATATTTGATGAAATATGGTGGTCAGTCTCAGCCCCAACATGTGCCTTCCCCTGTTCCTCTCAGGAAAGACAGTTGTAACCTGGGAAGTTGTGCCTTTTATCTAGACCTGCTTCTAACACTGCTTCCAGGAAAAATCTGACCGGTGACCTACTGCACTGCTTCAGGGACATTCAGGGGAGCCCTCATTCAATATTCTGCTCCCCCACAAATCAGCAGAACATAGGCAAGGACTTGGTGGGTTTAGAACGTGAACATAAAAGCTTGGCATTTGGCAAGTACACAAGCCCGTCTATAGTTAGTGCCTAGAAAGAAAGTGACAGGCAGGCAGAAATGTAGGGGTCTGTCACTGTAAGGCACATCTGGCTCTGATCCTCTGACTCAGAATATATGGCTTTTTGAGACCACAGCTTTTTCTTCCAAGGTTTTGAATTTAACGCCATCTAGAACAATTTGTCCAGGGCTTATTCAATGATATTAAGGCTCATGACTTAGAAGGTAGATGAGCAGGCAAACCCAGAGGGACTGGAAAAAGCTCCTAGTAGGGGATAGAGGGTATGGTTGTTCTGGTATCTGGTGAACTAGATGACCTCTGAGCGCCTTTCATCCCTAACATGCTGCCATTTTACAAATTTGGCCTCCATGACCTGCTCAGCTTGGCCATGTGTTATAAGTGAACCCATACATAGAGTGTCCCTTCTGACCCTTCAGAGAATAAATCCCCATAGAAAGGCCAAGATCTCTGCCTTGATAGCAGGTGGTGCCTTTGCTCTTCTATGGTAGTCACTTCACACTCGTGAGGATGGAAGGTTTGTAACCCAAATGTATATGTAGCACAAGTCCTGGTAACTCTTCAAGAGAGGGAGCTCTTTGAAAGGACTTTCTAGGAGATGATACTCAAAATATCCAAATGGATTCATGCTCATCCATACATTTGTATTCTAAATTACTCTTGCCTTAGGCCATGATACATCATTGCTAGGCAAATAGTTCGTATGTTTTTAGACTCTCTCCTTGTTGCAGCGTTTGATTCACATCATTAAAGCTTCTGCATGAAAGTATTGTCTTCTGTGTCTATGCCTTGCTTCTGTTCCCATCCTGTTTTTCATCATCAACACCATCATTGATCCATATTCTACAATATTTTTCTTAACCTCCTCACCTCTTCCCCTTTTGATCACTGTACTAAGTCACTCTGTATTAAGGGATATATTAATTTAATTTGGTGAGTCTTGGCAAGTTCTTCATAGAGTTTCTCTGCCTCTTAATACCCTGCAAGTCTGAAATGGGTCTCCATCTCTAAATGTCCTCAAAGGAATTCCAGATGACCATTAGTCCATCCTACTATAGCAGAACTTCTTTGGGTAGAATGGCTTGGACTAGGTGGCCTTTGAAGATGCTTGTCACCCTAGACTGATGATTCCCAAGACCCTCCTCTAAAGCCTAGGCAAGCTTCTTGGGTGGCCATCGTTAGCCATATTGGCTCCATGTTGTTAGGGTTTGATGGCACAGTGAACTGGCCCAGATGGCTCTGTCGTGATTATGGCTGACTGGCCGAGAGGCCACTGCTCTCTTTCAAGATCTTTTTATCCATCCCAAGGACTGTCTTGGATGTTCTTCACATCCTGTCTCAGACAGTTTTAGCTCCCTGAGAAGCAGGGCCTGTGGATTGTCTCCTTGAATATTGAATGAGCTGAAAAGTTCCTTCTATCATGACATGAGACCACAGCCCCACCTTTGCTTATCCAGTGGGTTATGAACAATAGCCTCCATTTCCATGAAACATGAAGGTCTGCAAAGCCATTTCCTACATTATCTCAGTTGATCCTCACAAATCCTATCAGACAGGCTTTATGATTCATCTCCTTCATGAAGATGAGGACTGGGAAGCTGAGAAAAGGCCAAGCAGCTGCCCAGGGCACATGGCTAGACCATCTGGGGCAGGATTCACACTCTGCTCTGCCCCACTCCAAGTCTGTATCTGTATAGAGCACTCTGCAAACCTCAAAGGACCATAGCCATCTTAGCCATTGCCAGGATTACCTAAGCACCCCTGGCAGGTTGCTCTCCAGCACTGATGGGCAAATGCAATGATAAAACATGGTGATGACGCGAGTCCATCCAAACTTTGGCTAGAAATTGTCTGCTTGAGCGTCCTCTGATCGTCTGCTCTTGGATTCATACACTTCCAGGGAAAACTTATAAACAGTTTTTAATAAAAATTCAAGAAATAAGGAGTTGGTTGTTGTCATTGGTGTTTTTCTAAACACTTCTTATTTCTCTTGCTGATGATGTCAGTCTAAATGCTATTCTTATTGTTGGTTTTGCTAAGCTGTCATTTGGAAGCATATGGGAAGATCAGAGGTCTGAGAAATAGTGGTTTGTTGCCAAAATGAAAACTTCTCTGCGCCCCCATTCCTCTTGAGATGCTAGTTGTAACTGTCCTTGAATCCCTGGGCCCTGGGCATCCTTGGGGCAGCCTCCTCCTGGCCTTGATGAGGAACCCAGGTGGTGCCCCAGAAGCTGTGCCTGGGTCAAGCTCTGACGAGAACCCAGTAACACACACTGTTACTCTAGGATCACCCTTCCAGTGTGAGAGGAGATTAGGACCCTTCCTCGAGAGGAGCCATGCAGCAGGCTGGGATGGTGAGCAGCAGAACGACCAGGAGAGCCAACGGACCAAGACAGAAAGGTCTTTTACATATACTAAGGAGGCTCTCTTCAGGTCCATCCAATCCAAGCACTTAGTAAGGACTGTGGTAAGTGTTTGAGATAAGAAGCCAACAAGGAAACATCCCCAGCCCCTCAAGGAATTTGCATTGTGTGTGGGAGGAGTCATACAATGAGTCAGCCAAGAAGCATTTCCTGAACTGTGGGACACATTGCTTGAGCGCTGGAGACCCGGTGTAAGACGAAACAATTCCTGTCTTCATGGAGCTTACACTCTACTGAAGGGTACAAAATAGAAATAAAGCTGTTTTATGCAGGCAAGACCATTAATAATCCGAGCTTCATTTTAGAGAGCTTAATTTGACAGCTGAGTGGAGGGTAGATTGAAATGAGGAGAGACTCAAAGCAGGCAGACCCCCCCCCAGCAGCTTTTTCAGTGGTCCAGTGTGATGAGGGTGGGGGCTGTGTCAGAGGAGAGAAGGACCCCCTTTGCAAAACTGGAGAGATCCTGCCGAAGGGATGTCCCCAGATCTTGGCACCAGACGTGGTGTGGTGACCTCAACAGTAACAGGAAGGTTAGGCAGAGGGGAGGGCTCCACAGGGGGCTTGTGAGGGTTGTCATTGTTTCTCTTTAATTCACTTTGGGACAAGTTGAGTTTAAAATGTCTGTGGGGCATCCTTTGCAAGATTGGCATTAGGCTTCTGAAGATGCTACTGAAGTCAGGAGAGATGCCCAGACAAGCAGATCTGAGGGTCATCAGGCCACAGATGGCCACTGAGCAAACTTCCCGTGTCAGCATCCAATAACCTGCCCATCCATCTTTGGGTTCAGAGGAGGCACTTACCAAACATCCGCTGGTTGGTTGATTGTTTGACTAAGTGTTTCTGAAGGATGGAAAAGAAGAGTCTTACATATTACGATCCATCCCTCTATTAGCCTCCATGTGGGAAAAGTCTAGAGAAATCCAGAGTTCAATCAAAACTCCAGCGTACAGAGGACTCATCGGATAGCACAAGACTTGCTGGGAAAAAGTCAGTGGTACATTATCCTCTCCATGGCTGTGAACTTTATTTGTCCTTCTTGGAACAGCAGGGGCAGCAGGAGGATAGGTACAACAATTTGTCTTCCTTTTCAACTGTCCCTGAAAATCTGGAATTTCTTAATGGTGTCCTGGGGCACTGTTGACTCTGACTGAAATGGATTAACCCAGTTCCTGTGGAGTAAGGATTGTTGGGGAGCAAAGGTACACATGGCCTGCCTGGGGCCATACAATGCAGAGGGCAGGCCCTGCTCCCCATGCCTTGGAATTAACGAGTTGGGTTCTCAGAAGTTCCCAATGAAAGGTGGGGGGTTTGGTGGCAAGGTTCTGTCTCTGGTCTAGATGGATCTGTGGGTGTCCCTACTGACCAGTGTGATCATGGTTAGCATCAGAGCAGACTTTCATCATAGCCCAGGACTGTGGGAAAACAGAGGAGGCATAAAATGCATCTTTTTAATAGAAAAAAAATATTGTGTGCACCTCCTAGCTTTGAAAAGCTTTCCTCCCCCTCTTTACCCTTTCCCTAATTTCTTCCCTAAGCTCCTTTTTCTCTCCCCTCCTCCCCTAAAAAAAAAAAACCTGACACCATATGCTTCTTCTGAACAGTGAACCTCTGGTGTTCTTTTATCTCTCTAAAAATAATACTGGAATAATTAGGATGACATTCTCTTCTTAAAGAATAATAACATCCCTGGACATGTGGCCTTCCTGATTCATGCTAGTTAAAATGCCCTCTGGTCAGCCTGTATGGCCATCCTCCTGATGTTTTATTCAAGGAATGCCTGGTGAACAGCTATTGAACATCACCTGTTCTATTGCAAGAAGGATTGGTCCCTATCCTTCCTATCTCCTCTCTCCAGGTCATCCTGGACATGGCTTCCCAAGCCACCTTCCGGAAGTGAGGGGCTGAGTGTATCATCCCCCTGCTTGGCAAAGTTCCAGGGATCAAGCGTTTGCCTGGCAATGTCCCAAAGTCCTGGGGGCCAAGTTCTGCTCGCAAAGAGCCCCCACATTCCTCCCCTCCGCATAGGCCATGCTGGCCTACACCCCTGCCCCTGTGCCTTTGTCCTGGCTGGGCCCCAGGCCTGCGATGCTCTTCCTCCCCACTTCAGGCTTCCTTCAGGATTGAGCTCAACTTCCACCATCTCCAAACACCCTTCCTCATCTCCTTGTGTACCCTGTATACATCCTGCAGACACTTTGGTGTGACAACATCTGTTGTCTTCTCCAGTGGACCATGAGAGGAGGGGCTGTTTTGACCTCTCTTATTTCCCCAGCCCTTATCACAGAGTCCGGTATACAGTAAGCACTTGATAGGGTTTTTGTGAGAGTCAAATGAGGTATTTGGGAAGTGTTTAGGACAGCGCCTGACCCAGAGTAGATGTTGTATAAATGCTCACTCCCTCCCTTAGCTGGCTCCCCATTGTCCCCAGGATCAAAGGCAGACACCTGCCCTTGGGATTTCAAGCCCATTTCAGTCTAGCCCCGCCTTCCTTCCAGAATAATTACACACATTCCCCCCCACCCCTTCCATCCTCCCGCCAAGTGGGCTGATGGAGTATTCTCCCTGTATGTCATTTCAGTCCCAGCCTCCACCGCCTCTGGAGGTGCTTGAGGAACTGCTTGTTGACAGACTGAGTGACTGACCAGGCTCAATGTTTAGCACAGCTTCTAGAACACAGGATGTGCCTCCTGGTTGCGTGTTGATTGATTGCTGCTATTCTTGAAGGCAGAGATGGGAAAGTGTGGGTCATCTGACAATGTATTATACATCTCTGGAACTCATGGAGTGACCAGAACCAAAAGGTCGTCTAGAAAGGTTCATCTTCGGCTTGGCAGAGAATATCTTGTGGAGCACCACAGGGGTCTCAGTGTGGTTCTGGGCTGTTTCATGGGGTCATCTCTGATGATTTACCAATTGTGCTGGGGAGCCTAGGTTGAGAACTTAGTGTGACTGAGCAAGATTGAGAAAAGCAAAGAACCATTTGGGTCATGCAGAAAGACCCTAAGAAAAGCTGGGACCAGATTTTGGAGACACACAAGACACCATGTTTCCTCCTTCCACTTTCTAGGATCCCAGTTGCCTGTGGATAGGTTCAGTCAAGCATCCTGGGAGCTGATCTGGTGGTCCTTCAGGCCTGTGGATAGGGCAGTGCAAGCTGGCTTTAGCAAATTGCTGAATATCACTCCCCTGGTCCCCATGCCTGACAGGTGGAGACCTTCCTTCTCTCTTGAAGTCTCCAGTTAGTGAAGTGAAAAGAAGTTGGACCCAGGAGTGGATTTGCTTCCAAGCCAGGAATTCCAGTTGCCTGGTTCATAAGAGGAAGCAGACCACAGAGTGTAGAACTTAGAAACTGAAGGAAGACTGGTCCTCTGTTAAAAACAGTCCTTTGTTAAAAGTCCTTTGTTAAAAATAGTCATCACTTAAGAGTTCATTTTCCAGGAATCTTCAAGGTGCAAACCCACCAGCATTCCTGCAAATAGCAGCATTGTCCTTTTCGGTGGCCCATTGGGCTAGCTTGGCATGAGTTCATGTGCCCAACTAGCTCCAAGCATGAGATGCAGAGAAGAGGGAGGAAGGAAAGGGAAAATAGAAATCAAGATGTGGCCAGGCCAGGGTCCTAGTCGGGAAGGAGCTAAAGAAAATGGTTTCCTGTTATGGTTAGTGACCTGGCAAAGATGGAGAAAACAAGATGGAGCCCATCTTGACCAGGAGCCAGAACAAAGGGCAAGAATCACAGTGAAGCTACCATTTGTCTGCTAGAAGAGGAGCTGGTTAGATTCACAGCCTCATGAGGAAAGGAGGGGTGGGAGCCTTCTCCTGCTCAGCCATCCCACTGCCTGTGGTCTGGTCCGGCCATATGTAATAGAGTCAACACCAGTTGCTTTCCCATGAGTTACTGCCAGAAAAGTCTATTCCTCAGGGACAGCACATCCGCTCTGTATGTGAAAGCATATGCCAGCTGTGGTGGCTGTGTGCTATGCTTGTAACAAAAGGTCCTTTACTTCTCCTGAGTCTATTCACATGGTCCCTGGATTCCTGCTTTCCCCTCCTGCCCCTTCCCAGATCTGTTCTTTCATCAGGAGCAATGGTGCAGGGAAGGATGGACCTGGGGGGAGTCAGAGGGCCATATATTTAGAATAGTTAGGGACCTTAGAGGACCCCCACTTCATCCCCTTCTTTTGACAGGTAGGAGCTGATGCCTTTAAAGATGAAGTAGCCAGCCAAGGTACCACCACTGGCAGAGGTGACAGCTGAAGCCGTAGCTTCAATCCTCTGACTTCAAAGCTGGCCCACATGGGTGGTACATTGTTATGCTTCTTGCGCCCACTTCTACCCCATCCCCAGGCCAATAAGGAGATGTAAGAAGGTGCCTGTACATAATAATGATATCAGATGCCTCTTATCACCTGAGGCCTCAGGTCACGCCCCCAGAGGATTGTCCAAGGTCTGTTACTAATGAGCTCTGTAACATCGAGCAAGTCACTGCCTAATTACAGTGGAAAGCCAAGGCTCCCAAGGTCTGTCCCAACTCTCAAATTCCAGGCTTCCCTTCGGGTTTTCTCTAGGAATTTCAGGATTGGATCTGTGTCACAACCACAGTCTCCGTGTAATACCTAACAACCACAGAACAGGGAAGGGGGTGAGCATTCAAGGCAGTAAAATGACGTCATCGATCAAATACAGCATCTGAGAAACCAAATTAAGATGTGAAGCCTGAGCTGAGAGAAAAGTCCTAGGAGTTTTTGTTCTGCTTAACCTTTGTGGGCTCCTGGGACCCTCAGTGCCTTTTCAGTCACATGAAAAGAAGCTGGGATTTCTTCCACGTTGGTGCCCAGAAAGAGCAGAAGCGCAGTATAAGTAACCATTCCTTAGTCACTGAAGCTTCCCTGGGTCCAGGAAACAGAGAGCTACCAGAGAGGAAGATGGTTTGGTTAGCCATTTCAGATTTTAAAAATTAACTCAATACTGTGGACAGCGTGGTAATGTGGACAGAAAACCAGACTTGGAGTCAAGACCTCAGTTCAAATCCTCCCTCCAATACATATGAAGTGTGTGACCCTGGGCTAGTGACTTAACCTCTATTTGCCTGTTTCTTATCTGTAAAATGGGATAATTGCACCTACCTCAACGGGTAAGCAATTAAATCAACTAGCTTTTACCAAAGAATATTCACTGAGAAAATAGAGCAAGGAACCGTGTATGTCAGCACCCCGAGCTGGGGGACAGTCTCCCCCTCCCCACTCCCTCCCACACCCCTTCACTTCTGGTGTGGCAAAGCCTGTGGAGGGGCCAGGCTCACAGGAGACAATGAGTGTAATGTGCTGGAGGAATATCAGCTGTTACTCTTTCTCTTTTTAACTCTGTAAAGAAGGGCCTGAGAGTGTCTCTGATGAATCACCCATGTTCGCTGATTCTTGCTGTGTTGTATTAGCTTGTTGTTCATGGGGCAGATCAGCTTCCAGCTTTCCCACTGAGTCGGAATCTTGGCCCTAGAGATGAATCTCAGCTTTTCGACACTGAAGGTCTCCACCCTGCTCTGAGGCCACTGGCCATGCGAGCAAGGGGCAAGCTCATGGCCAGGGCCAACCTCCTCCACCCAGCTGGACTGCCACCTCCAGGAAGCCTGCTCTCCATCCCTTGGGGGTGGCAGGGCTCTCCCCATCTTGGAACCACCTCATGGCTGCTTTTTACGCACTCGATGCTAAGGTATCATTGCACATGCTAGACCTCTCCCTCATTTTTGTCAGCATCCTCAGCTGGATCATGGGATCCCAGATAGGGAGGCCAGAAGATGTAGCTCCCACACCCGCAGGACCCAGGCCTAGGTCACATCATGGGTTGGAGGCCCAGTGGGTAGGAAACATCTCCTCTGAGACTTGACCCCATGATCTGGCTCCAGAGACAAAAGAAAGTACTAAGTAGGTGCTTATTGAATGAATGTTTTAGAATTGACTTGACTTCACAGACCTCACCCAGGCTTAGGAAGGGCTTTTCTGCATTAATGTTTCTTTATCCTAGCCAGTGTAGGCAGAGTCACAGCTGCCTAGACTCATTCTAGCCTACCTCCAACACTTAGCACACGTGTCCTCCCAGACCTTTACAGGAAAAGTATCCAGGGGCTCGTCTTGCAGAGTGTTGAGCACGCCTCCCTCCCTCCCTCCCTCCTTCCCTGGTGCAAGAAGCCAGGGGCTATGGCTTGGAAATAACCTGCCAGCTCAGGCTGAGGCCTGCAGAGGGTTTGTATCAAAAAGAGACTCCGTTCGCCATAACTGTGCCTTCCTGTTCCCCCCAATCTGTAACCACATTCTCCTTCAGCTCTCACAGTTTTCTGCGAGGTCCCTCCCTGGCACGTTCAGCATGTAAACACTGTGCATTACAGTTAGCTAGGTTTGTTCCCTATCTCACTCCTGGACTGTTAGCTGCAAGAAGCAGAGACACTGTGTTACTGAACCTTTCTAGCCCCATAGCATCAAAAACAATGTTTTGCATATGATAGGTATCTAATAAACGTTTATCGAATGACAGTGAGGGAATCAATGACAGCCGTCTGTCTTGTATCCTTTTGGTTTTTCTCTCTGGTGGGCACAGGCATCGGGACAAATTTCATTTTTAAAAATATGACTCTTCTCTCCTTCAGAACATAGAAATGGGCCTGGCTGGGGGAAGGAAGGACAACTAAATCCCAACTGCTCTCTCTTTCCAGGCAGTTTGATTGGCACCTCCACAGGCCACCCACAAAAGGCACTGATTGCCCAGGAGTTTTTCTCCATCTGTGTCAAGTACCCAGCACATCCCGCCAAGCTAACCTTCTCACTTCTCCATGTCAGGTTTCTGAGGGAACAACTAATACGTAATTTCTATCCTTGTTCACGAGGTTGTTTGGTGCTTTCAATTATACATTAGCTTTCTAACTGCTGCAAGCATCACTTCTATTATTTAATAGTGCATCTCATCAATAAGTCATGCCATTTCAATAATATGCAAATTTCTATCAATATTTTGGTTCTTAAAATTACAAACCTCAAACTGGAATAAATAATACATGGAAATGGAGATGGGATCTGCACCCTAAGTTTATTACTGAGCATGAAACGATAGGGAAGCTTAGCATTTAACAAACTGAGTTCCTTGTAAAAGATTTAGAAATGGACACCTCCCTGTCCCTATTGCCATGTATACAGCCACATCTGGGAATTTCAGGATTCGGGACGGAAGGAACTTGCTGAAAAGTCAGAGGACAAGTATGTGAGAAGAGAGCCCTTGAAGGAACTTGAGCTTGTACATTCATATAAAGTCTAAATCCCAGTAGGATGCCAGGGCAAAGCATGATGGTTAGCAGCACGGTAACCTCGGTCAATGGAGAACATCCTGGAAATTGTTCTGCCCACCTATCCTTAGCTTCTGATTTTTTACAAGAAATGGCCACTTACTGAAATGTCTGCTACTGGTTTAACCAAAGGAAAATTAAAACTGTATTTATTTAGATCCTAAAATCATAAGAACCACAATAATGGCTATTTTCCATGATCTTCTCTCCTGAATAGAAGTAAATGTGACTTCCACATAGAAGAGGAATTCAAAGAAAAATATTAATCACTTGATGTATACAGATAACAGTAAGCTATATGACACCCCCAAAATACTTTAAGTAGCTCTGTATGTCATGAACTCATTCTCTAGTGATGCCAAAATGTCATTTGTATTCCATAAACATAAAATGTTTCTTAGTTACTAAGGAAAAATAGAGACTGGAAGCTTTGGGTTGAAATCTGTTGGTCAAATCAGAGCAATGTACAAAGCCAGCATTTACAAAGGCATTATATACCTTTGTCTCCTCTAGATGAGGCACATATATCATCACCCTATCAAGGAGAAAACTATTGCTGAATATGTTAAACTTAGGAAATCCTGAAATCAAAGATAATGGGATAGAACACATTTCAAGCAATTACATTACACCAGGAGAGCTGCAAAATGAACCTGAACAGATTTGTAAAGTGCCCCAAAAAAGACCAACAAAATAAGAACAAAGCATAGGGCCCATCCCCTAAGGAAGTTAGAGAAAGATTTAACATATTCTTTCCAAAAAGAAGGAAAAGGATTCTAAACTTTTTCAGAGCATGTGACAAACAAGACAGAAACCTACAAGAACACTTTGGGAACAAGCAGACATCACTTCACTGTTTGATAACAGATCCATACCTTTGGCTCTGCCCATGTAAAAGAAAGTGGTTCATGAAGAGAGTCTATGAGCATGATCCAGGAATAGAGTCAAAATGCCCATCGTGGGTAATATCCACATGAACTAAGCCAACGATATCTTGCCAAAGAAGAGTTGAAAGAAAACGGCTGTCTTGCAGATCTCTTATAAATAGAGGGATTTATGGTGGCAAATCACTGACAGAAATTGCAGAAAATTTAAGACCCCCAGATGATGAAGGGCACCACCTGCTCCTGACAGTGGGTGCTGCACCCAAGATTCAGCTCAAGAGCTCCCCATGATATGACTTCCCTGCTCTCCTTCCTCTAACTACTCCCTGTCTATATGCCATGTTGTTTCTGTATTTACAGACCTGGGCATACGGTCCCCACCCCCATGAAACATATGCTCCCAGAGGTGAAGAGTATAGTCCTTCCCGTAAAGTTAGCACTTAACAAATTCCTCTTGAATTTAATTGAATTCTTTGGTGTGTTTTCTCTTTCCTCGTGTGGCCAATTGGGGATTGTGACATTAGGATCTAAATATGGTGGTTTCACTACAGTTGACAGAAAAATGAGTTAATCAAGAAGTCTTCCCAGATCCTTTTTCTTTTCTAATCTGTTCATCATCCTCCTTCTTTCATCCTTTAAAACTACTCCTTAGTTGGGTCTTCCATGAAGCTTTCTATGAACTTGCTTCCCCTTCCATAACTTCTGGCTTTTTTATGAAATGTGCCTGCTCATAATCTAACATTCTCTTGCATAGGAATTTACAAAGGAATTTTCATTCTTGGTTGCCATTGTCTTGGCTGCCCAGTATCCCTGCTTAGCAAGGGATCTGCTTTTTGCCGTAGGCTGAGGTGGTTTATGTGCTTTTGGGCATCCTCCTTGTGGAGATGGTTAAATTTCCTTAGGAAATTGCATTGGGCTGGATCAGTGTCTGTTCCTTTATCTATTTGCCTTTTTTCTCCATAATCAGTTTGTTTAAACAGATCAGTTGCCTCCATTACCCACTGGCTCTTCTCATTTTTATTCCTTTAATTTGGTATTGATTGTGATCTTTGCTCTAACAGGTTAGCAGTCTGACTACACAGATGGCTTATTAGGGAATACCTCTCATGTCAATAGCTTGTCATTTTCTATCTTAAAATATAATCAATTTAATTTCTTGAGTTCCTCATATTCACCAACCCCCCAACTCTCTTCTCAAAAAAAGTGTTCATGAGAAATAAATGCAGGACTTCAGCGTAGTCCACAAACCCTCCCTCTCTCTTGTTTCTTACTCCTAAATTGAATTTTTTTTTGCCAGCCTCCTAATGGACATCTTTTACTGGAGTTATGAATATTAATACATATGTAAATTAACTAGAAATTTCCCAACCTCTTTATCCTCTGCAATAGATTTTTGCATATAAGCTGAAATTATTTCCGTGGTTCCCTGCTCTGTAGATGCACCTCAGGAGCAATGCAATGGTCAGTGACCGGTGGTGCCCCCAGACTCCCTCCCTTTCTGCTGCAGTGTGTTGTTTGTCCCCCTTCCCCTCCATTAGGAATAAGCTCCTTGAGGGCAGGGGCTGGTTTTGCCCCTTTGTATGCCCAGCACCTAGCACAGTGTCTGCTGCATCACTGATGTTGAATTGGTGCTCGTTGACTGGCTGATATCCTGTTGCCTTTTATTGTACAGTAGAAACAACTTCATCGTTTCCATTCTCTGCCTCTCCATGGAGGCACCTGTGAGCCAACCTTCTAGAAGGTGTTTTTTTTTTTTTCTGGTTTATTTTGTAGCAAAATGCCAAGATGGATAAGATTCAGCTCCCAAGGAACATGTCCTCTCATAGCACAGTGGACAAGGATCTCTCATTTAAAGCTGTAGCTGTTGAATTATCGTTAACAGATGGTTTCTCTCCCCAGGAGCCCCACAGCCCCGGGACTGGGCCATACCAGCTGCTGCTTGAATCTCTTCTCTCCTTTTCATGTCTGTCCTTTCTTTATCTTGAGTCCCTGCTTCCAAGATTCCTGCAATGATGGTCCCTCCATCTCCCCCACTTCCACTTTCATACAATGAGAAGTAAGGGGCAGGACTTTGCCTGTATCTGGGAACCTGGCCTAGGCCCGTTGAGGAAGTGATGTGGAGGGTACATTGGACATGCTAAGACACAGCCTAGTGATCCTGGACTAATCACCTGCCCTCTCTGGCCTCAGTCTCCTCATCTGTAAAATGTGGAGGTTGCACTCCATGGTTTCTCAGGTGCTTTCTAGTACCTAACCTTAGTTAATAGCCCTAACCCTTGGACCCATGAGCCTATTCAGATCTGCAGCTGAGTCCCCAGCTGACTAACTGTAATTGCATTTGGTCTGAGAGCCATAACACTGCCCCCGGCATCCCTCATGTCTGATGGATTAAGCATCATCAAGGTTCGCTTCAATTGGCTTGCTCCACCTCATTCATTTTACAGCCCTGGTGAAAGGGAAGGGAAGCAGTCCTAGCCCAGCACCAGGGTAGGGGTCAGGCGATCTGGGCCCTCCATGGTATCGGCTCTCACGATTCGAGTTATAGAAGATGCTGCTGCTCCCTGGACTACAGCTGGACCAGGGTGCCTTCTGGGCAGGAGCCTCGAGGTAGCCACCTTAGGAGAGAGGGGGGCAGGGTTTCTGGGTCTTTCATTTCCTTTCCTCTCTTTTCCTTTTCTTCCCTTCCCATCCCTCCCCTTCCTTTCTTTTCCTTCCTTTCAATTCCTTTGCCTTGTCTTCCCTCCTTTCCTTTCCCTCCTTTCCTCTCCTTCCCTTTTCTTCCTTTTCACTTCTCCAAGATTAGGCCTCCTCATGTTAAACCAACTGCAATTCCTGCAACCCCTCACAGGCCCAATCTCACCTCAGACCAGCTTGGAAGCTTTGATCTGCCCCTGTTTCTGGCCTGGGCCAGTCCGCTCCTCTGTAGGCAGGCGACCTGTTGGACCTGCACTCGCAGGAGGTCTCATTTTGGGGCTCGACTCAGCCTGATCCGAAGCTCCAAACCCCTGAGTGTGAGTGTCTGCCAGCCTTGGGCTTCCTGGGAGCCGGAGGCCAAGGCCCAGCCTCTTCTTGCTGTTTCCCACAGAAGGGCCTCCAACAGTCCTTGGTCTGTCCGGCCTGGGGCCAACCGATTAGCCTGAAGTGTGGTGCAGTGGTAAGTGCTAGCCCTGGAGTTAGAGGGCCCAGGGCTGATGCTCATTCCTTGTGAGAGTTTAGGCAGATCACTCCCCTCTCTGGGCCTCAGGGCACCCATCTGTAAAAGGAGGACATTGGACACGGAGGTCCCTTTCTGTTCCAGATCCATCCTATGATTTACTTGCCTTTGGTCTCACGTTGCTTCTGCTGCCCTTGGCGACCATCCTGCACCATCCCTCTAGTGCTACCTGTCCTCTATGAAATTCTTCCTGATCACATCATCCCTCCCCCTTGCTTCTTTAGCAGTGTTCATCTCCCCCAGTAAGAATGAGCCAGCCTCCAAGACCTCTGAGGTCCCTGCCAGCTCTGCAGCCTCTGACCCTGAGGGTAGCACAGAGGGAGCACCTAGGCCTCCCCAAGAGAGCGTTTTGGGGTAAAGAGAATGAGTTCAGTTTGGGGCCTCTTGAGTTTAAGATGTCTCCCGGGCATCCAGTTTGAGATGGGGAAGCTGAAGATGTGAGAATGGCAGGGCAAAGTGAAGTTAGGGCTGGATCAGTCTGAGAAACATCCACATAGAAATGATGGTCAAATCCGTGAGAGCTGATGAGGTGACCAGGGGAAACGGTGTGGAGGCAGAAGAGAAGAGAGCCCAGGAGGGCGCCTCTGAGGACAACCGTGGTCAGCGCATACACCCTTCTGATGATACGGCAAAGGGGATGGGAAAAGACCCGTCAGGAGAGCACAATAGCACAAAAACATGGAGAAAAGAGTGTATCAAGGAGAAGAGGGCGATGGCCGGCATCCAAGGCTGCAGAGGGGTCAAGAAGGACTCATGAGGATCAGGCAAAGGCCATTGGGTTTGACAGTTCAGAGATCGGTAACTTTGGAGAGAGTGGTTTCAGTGGCGCCATGAGGTCGGAAGCCAGACTGCAGAGGATTGAGGTTGTGACAGGAGAAGTGGAAGCTCCAATCAGAGATGGCCTTCCCAGAGCCCAGCCATGGCAGAGAGGCAGAATGGAGGCAGAGAGGACAGTGGCTGGAGGGGTGAGAGGATCGAGTGAGGGTCATTCGAGAACGGAGGAAACGTGGTTGTTTGTTGGGAGTAGGGAAGGAGCGAGTGGACAGGGAGAGATGGAAGAGTAACGAAAGTGGGGACGGTGGAGGGGACCGTCCACTGGGAGAGTGGGATGGGATGGCTCTCCTGGGGATGTTGAGGCGATAGTCTTGGCAAGGAGCAGCCTGAGCAGAAGGTGGGTACAGGAGCGGACTGCGCCTGAGTGTTGGGAGATGAGGAGGAGGAAGCCCTCAGGCTTCTCTGCTGGAGACGGGATGGGGAAGGCGGAAGAGGAAGCCATGGGAGGCGTGAAGAGAGATGAGAAGGTCTAAATGAGTCGCTGGAGCAATCAGCGCGGTCGCTGCTGCACCAAAGTCTTCCTGGCTGCAGCCCCAGGGCTCTCTTCAGGATGCCATTTATTCTGTCTCTCGGCTAAAATAATGCTCGCCAAGCCCTCTGCAGGCTGCAAAAACGCAGTGTAGCGGACGGTCCGGTACAGAGTAGGCACGTGGTAAGTGCATGTGGCCTGACCGATTGGCAGCATCTAAGTGGTTGGGAGCCAGAGAATGTTTTCCTCACATCGTTGTGACCCTGCTGCTCAGCTCCGTGCCTCACCCACAGTATGTCCTAATAAAAACTGCTTAGCTGATAATCTAATAACTTCAGTCAAGACTCCACTATGTGGGAGGGATACCCCGTCACTGAAGCATCTGCTGGCCAGGTTAGTTGGGCTGTGTAGGTCAGGCAGAGCAGGCGAGCCATCGCAGACCTCAAGCCGGAGCAGTGGGGGAGAGTGAGGAGCCGTGGGTCTCAGCTTCCCCCTCCAGCCCTGAGACGTGCTCACGCTGTGTATGACCTTGGGCAGGTCACTTACCGTCCCCGGTGCCTCAGTTTCCTTGCATGTAAAATGAAGCCTTTGACTTCTAAGGTCTTTCCCAGTTCTGGAGCCTTCCGACGGTCTGGTGGCTTTGGTCTCCATGTATTGGGTTAACAAGTCTCTTATTTCATGAGGACTCCTTTGCTTGGGGTAAGGACTAGGGAGGGAGCGGGCTTAAGAACCCATGGCACTTTCCTGCACGTACTCACAAATCAAAAATCTGTTGTAGAATTGTTTATTTTACAATGAAATATTTCAAACCAAGCAAAAACAACTAATGCTTCTCAGCCATCTGTTCTGATGGCGGGGTGGGCTGGGGGAGGCAGAGAAGGGGGCGAAGTGTTAGAAGTATTAGTTTCTTCCCTTCTTTGCAAACCTTTCAGGAACATGGTGTTAATGACTGAGGCTGTGGGGTCCCTCCCCCAAGCCCAGTGCAAAGCAACTCATGGCCCATGTGGACAGCAGAGGCAGAGACCCTCAGACTCCAGGGCATCTGCAGGGGCTAACAGAGCAGACGACAGCTTAGCAACCACAGCATTAACATGTGGATGTTGGGCTCTTCCCCCTTCACTGTTGCTCTGTCCAATGTCATCTGACCCTGTGCTTGTCCGGGCGCTGCCATCTTGGGTTGATTGGAGACATCCGTTTTCAGTGTGAATGACCCCCTCCTGGCTGACATTTGGTTCATCCACACCAGCCCCTAATTTCTCATAGCGCCACAGACTTCTGGCCACCGACATCTGTTATACACTGAGAATGGATCGGAATGGCCATCCAGTCCAACCTTTGCTTATTTTGTGTTTCATCTGAAATATTTCACTGTAGGAAGTAAGTCATGCTCCTTGCCATCTGACAAAGGGAGGGTGGACAGAGGTGCAGGGTTAGACACCCCTTTTGGGGCATGGCCAGTATCCGGATGGGTTCCGCTGGCCTATGTTCATTTGTCACAAGGGAGTGGGGGAGAGGAGAGCCAGCCACAAGGTAGGAGAACCCCATCTGAACCCCCCCCCGAAAGCAAAGCAAGTCATTGAAGCATTGTTGAATGCCCAGAGAAGAACAGAAGGTAGTTCAAAAGGAAACACAGTCAGGCAGGACAGCTTTGAAAACATGTTACCATATGCTTTTTAAAAAAAAAAGTTGTAAGTAATAGAGATTCAGGTTTTTACAGTCTCTTTTTGTGGTCTAATTTGTCTATGGAAATATTCTTTCTTCTTTTAAGGGGGCATTCCTTAAATTCAGATTTTTAAAAATCTAAAATTTACAAACTATATTTCATTGTAAAAATGAACAATTGTGTAGCAGATTCTTGCCTTGTCAGTGTATACAGAAAAGTGTCATAAGCCCTGAATGTCCCATATGGGCCAGGGAGTGATCCTGCCTTCATTCAAAGAGCTACAGGGAGGGGTCTCCCCACCTCCCAAGGCTGCCCCTTCTTCTCGAGATGGCTCTTGTCTTGGGAAGCTCTTCCTGCCCTCAAGCCTCAACTGGCCTCATTGCAACTTCCCTCACTGCTCCTGGTTCTGCTTGGTTCAGGGGCCTCCTTCCTGATGGCCCTTCAATCCTGGAAGACAGTTGTCCTCCCAGCCATTCCCCTGAGTCTTCTCTTCTGGCTAAACATCCCCATGCTCCCTGACCTATCCTCATATGCCACAGATGTGAGACCTTTTACCATCCTGGCTGCCTGCCGTGGGCCCTCTCAAATGTATTAATTCCCTTCCTAAAAGATGGCCACCAAGCCTGAATGCAGCCTCCCGGTGTGGTCACCTGCCTGGTCCCATACACTGCTTCTCTTACCTGCCTCAGGTGGTTCAGCTAGCAAGTGGCAGAATCAGGATTTGAACCTGGCTCTCTAATTCCACATCCAGCACTCTCTCCACTCTACCAAGTGGTCAAGTTCTCTGTGGCTTGGGATTGAGTGACTGAGTCACTTCCAGGAGGTTCTCTTCTGTCCTTTTTCCTCATCAAGAAGCTAGCTGTCTTCGTGTGTGTGTGTGTGTGTGTGTATGAACACATACACATACACATATATGTATATAGATACCCTGTATATACATATGTACATATGAATGATATGTGTGTACATACACATGTATGGGTGTGTGTGTCTGTATTTTTTCCAGTGTCTGGAGTCTCCACTTCCTCCTCCTGTGGTGGGCTTTCCCGCTTTCTGGACAATCTATGTCAGTTTCTAAGAGCATTACAGAGACTCTGATGCAGCATGGGCACGGATTGTTACTTTGCCCACATATCTCTTTATCCAGAATCGAGGGTGCCTGGAGCCCTGGTTACAACCCAACATCAATTCAACCAGCATTTACCATCTGTTCTGAGGCTTAGAGAAAAGAGCCTCCACAAAGAGGCGTGGAGTGGATATTTGGGCCATTAAACACTAATGCTGTGCTGCAGGACCAGCCCAATCCAGCATGCAGTTAAGTACCTTTGTGTCCAAGGAATTGTGCAAGGCCCCTAGGAATACAGAGACAAAAAGAAAAGGAGATGAGAAGAGCATAGAGAGATAATCCATCAATAAGCAAGCATTTATTAAGTGCCTACTGCATGCCAGGCACTGGAGATTTAAAAAAATATCAACTTTCAATGAAATTATAATCCATCAGGTAAGACAAGGGTGTGTGTGTGTGTGTGTGTGTGTGTGTGCGTGTGTGTGTGTGTGTACATACATGATTCTTGACCTAACTAGCTGTGTAAGGCAGGTATTATGTACCTGAAAGTCAGAAATATGAATCCAAACAGGAGCAAACCAGGGCAGCCCTTTGCAGTCACTCCTGGCCCCAGAAAGGTGGTGGAGAGTCCAGACGCACACATGCGGTGATTACCAGCCACTAGTGTCACTGAGAATCCAGCTGACTCCATACCAGAGTGATCAAAACCCCCAGAGAGAGAGAGAGAGAGTCAAAGTGAGCTGGCTTCCTCCCAGTCCTTGGAAAGAGACTTCTCAGAAACTGGCTTCTAAACCCAGCCACTGAAGCAGAAGAGCCTGGCACTGGGCCCTCCAGCTGGGCAGGATCTTGACCATTCTAAGAAAGGGAGCAAGATGATCCCTGTGGCCTCAATGTGATGGCGCGCTCTTTATCCACCTTTCCCTGGCCAGCGCAGTTTGGAATGAAGGTCAGGATGGGGCTCCTCTTCATTTTGCTGCATTTTTATGACCAGGAAAAAATTAGTGACTAATTTGGGAACAAATTAAGATGCAGAAAAGGTTCATTTAAAGCAACCACAACCCCACACTCAGGTCCCCTCCTCTTTCTGAGATCTCGATTTGAGGGGCTTTACATAATATCATTGACACTCTCCCACCCCTTCTGAAATAAGAAAAAAGGCTGGAAAGCAGCGTGCAAAGTCAGGGTCACTCTTTAAAACCAGAAAACATGAAAGGGACAGACCTGCTGTGATGGAGCAGCCCTGTTGGTCTAGATGGGAAGCTCAGCCTCCTTCCTCCATTTTGCTTGAGGGCATTGGATCAAATGCATCTGCAGACAATCATACTGCCTGAACAAGAGACTTATGATATTAGGCATATAATTCAAATATTCTAGACAACTTACTTTTTCAAAATAATTTTTTGTAGCCTCAAAGGAACATCATGCAAGTAATTGATAAATTTGAGAAACTACTTCCATCAAAGAAAGTCTGCTACAAAGATGAAGTGCTTTCAGGGTACATGGCACCTCCTTGGAGCTTCCAGCAGCATGTCCAGGGGTAGCAGTATGTGCTTGGCTCTGAAGGTGAAGGGTCAAGATTCAGTCCTCACTGTTATGAAAATATCTCCTACATACATACCTGATTTTATGTTAACCCATCTGTTTAAGCTAGGTTGTCTTGACACTTCCAGAGCCCTGGGACAGAGAGCTTGAATGATTTTGGTTGAGCTTGTTTTTTTCAGTTTGAATGTAGAATGCAACCTTCAGGTAGTGAAGGGTGGAGGGCGAAGGGGCAGGAGTGAGGAGAGACCTGTGTCGTCTTTATATATCCAACACCTAATATAGTAATCAATCAGTAAACATCTATGGAGCACCTCCTACATATATGCCAGGCACTGTGCTGGAGATACAAAAAGAGGCAAAAGACAACTCCTGCCCTCAAGGAGCTGACAGTCTAACGGGGGAGACAACAGCTGTACACAAAGTGAGTTATATACGGGATAAACAGGAGATAATTAAAGGAGGGAAGGCGCTGTCATTAAGGGGAGTTGGGTGGGGTGGGAGATCAGTAGATGGGACAGAGGAGGGAGGGTGCACAAGGCATGGGGGACAGCCAGAGAGCGTTCCCGGAGCCGAGAGATGACACGTCTTGTTCATGCCCCAGCCAGGAGGCCGGCGTCACTGGATGGAAGAGTGTGTGTTAGGGAAAGAAGAGTACGAAGACTGGAAAAGCGGGAGAGGGCTAGGCCAGGAAGGGCTTTGAATGGCAAACAGAGCGTTTTGTATTCGCTCCTGGAGGTGATGGAGACCCCTGGTGTTTACTGAGTAGGAAGTAACATGGCCAGACTCCTCTTTAAGAAGATCATTTTGGTGGCTGAATGGAGGATATATTTGGAGTGGAAACTTGAGGCAGGCGGAGCCCTTCCTCCCCCAAGCCAGCAGCTACAGCAGTCATCCAGGGCTGTGTCAGAGGAGAGATGGTGCAGAGGTGAGGCTGACAGGCCTTTGCGCCATATGGGATACGGAGGGGTGAGAGGCAATGAGCAATCCAGGTCAACGCGGAGGCTGTGAGCCTGAGGGACTGGGAGGGTGGTGGTGCCCTCTGCAGTGACAAGGTGGGCAAGAGGCCGGGAGGGCTTAAGGAGACAGATACTGAATTCTTAATAAATGTGTGTGGAGTGGAGGAGATTGGAGGCAGTTAGGTGGTGCGGGGGGTGGAGTGTTAGACCTGGAGTCAATAAAACCTGCGTTCAAATCTTGCCCCCAGCGTTTTCTAGCTGTGAAATCACATGCAAATTGCTCCATCCCTTTCTGCCTCAACTTCCTCACCTGTGAAATGGGCATAATAATAGCACCGACCTCACAGGACTGTGGTGAGGCTCAAATGGGATAACATTTATGAAGTGGTTTGCAAACCATAAAGCTCCACATAAATGCTAGGCATTATTTTTATTTCTACTACTACTACTACTACTAATAATAATAATAATTGAATTTAATCTCAATGGATGGTTCGGTCAAATTCTTGCAATAATTTGGAATCTCATTTAGAAGACAGTCAGTACAATGTCGCCTGAAAACAGGAGCGTGCACAGACGACCTTGTCATGCGAGGGTTTTCAGCCTAGGCTGTGAGCTTGGCTTTTGTTTTCATGTTTTATAACAGTGGTTCTCAACCTGGGAGTCGAATGGACCCTTTCACAGGGGCCACAGGGATCCCCTAAGACCATCGGAAAACACATAGTTCCAATGGTCTTAGGAACCTCCTCTATCTGTCTCCAGATGGGTCCGCCCACATGCAGACATGCCCACATATGCCTATTAAAGGGTCGCAGCATTAGGAAGGTTGAGAACCACTGTTTTATAACCATATTTCAATGTAATTGTTTCCCTTTGTAATCCTATGTACTTCATCATACATGTTTTAAAACCTCATTCTGAGAAGGGATCAATAAGCTAAAAAGTTCAATACACAGGGACCTCCAGAGATGCCCCCTCCATTCGGATTCCTTGCCAAACACATCCCGCTGTGGTGGTGAGCACACGCCTCCTTGTTTTATGGTTCTGATACTAAGAAGACCATCAGACAAAGTTATGTCTGTAACCTCATTGAAGGAACATTTGTGATTTTGCTGTGTTCCTGGAAGACATCTCAATGGAGAGGAGCTTTTAAAGCACTATTTTCTATACCAAATCAAGGGCAATTTTGTAATCAACAAAACACAACTTATTTTTTTCTATTTTATCTATTTTAAGCTAATTATATCATTAAAATCATTTGGCCTAATTGCCTCCTTCTTGTCAAGGGTGCTCTCAATGGATATATAAATTGTTCTCATAAATTTTTTGCAGAACTGGCAGAGTAGGCATATGGGGCTATAGAAATTTATATTTTATGAGTCACGTTTATTGGTGGCACTAATGTCTGAGACTGTTTCTAAGCGGTGCCCTCCTCATTCAGATACTTGGTGAGATGATCTCAACATCCTTACATTGTGTAGCTTCCAACATGGACCTCTCCCATGTACACTTCATCTTGTCCAACTGCCTGCGCCATTTTCTGTTTCCTTCTGTAGTACAGCAGGTACTGTAACATTGGAGTCCAGATGTGTGGACCACGGATGGGGGAAAAAAATCCATTATAAAATCCCTTACTATCTTTTCCATTTATTTCTTTCGGTTGTGCTTCCAGTTTCACCCAAATATCTTTGGAACAGTTTTGCTTCATTGGGTCTCTCCTCAAGCTTTTTGCAAACTTGTTTTGGCTTCCAGTGTTTCTCACTATTTTATGAGGTGATAGTGCATGTAATCTTACATCATCATCTTTATAGGATCTTATAAATAGAGTCATAGTCTAAGTCTGTTAACCTAGTTTGCTATATCTCTTCCCTTGACAAAGAGACCAAGTTTGTTTTGGTTTGGTTTGTTGTTGTTTTTTTTTCCTGGCTAAGTAAGTTTCTGTGCTCCCTTGATTTCATTGTATGGTGATTGATTTTATGTTTGTTTTGGGAAATGGTGATGGACAACATGTGCTGGTACCCCACCTCTTGAGCATGACTCCCCTGGCAGCCTGAGTCTGAAGACAGAATACCTGAACCACACCTAGCTCCCTGCCTTGGGTCCATAGCCCCCCATTAGTCTTTAGATTACAAAATATGGTGGCCCTGCCTCAATGAGGGAAGGAGTTCACCAAGGAACAAGACTGTTCTGGCTGACTCTGTAGGCCTCACATCACCTGCAAGAGCAATTACATGTTTGCCATTCGAAGCCCTTCCTGGTCTAGCCCCCTCCTGCCTTTCTGGTCTTCTTACACTTCATTCCCTAACACATACTCTTTGATCCAGTGACACCGGCCTCCTGGCTGGTACATGAACAAGAAGTGTCATCTCTTGACTCCAAGACAATCTGTCTCAACGTTCATTCTTGTATTCATTTCCCACGTTTCAGCATCAGTAAAGTTACTTTTCTTGAGCTCTGTATCTTTTTGTGTTGATCTCTATTGTAAAGGGACAGAGTGCTGACAGTACACAGACTGATCAGACATGGTGCCCAAGTCCTCAGCCAGTCACTTCCTGTGTTAAAATGGGAGCCACTAAATACTTGGTTCTCATCATGTCTAGTGACTCTAGATATTCAGCCAAAACAATACCTAGTGATTAATGAAAGAAAAGGCAACGGGGCAGAGAGACACAAAACCTAAATCATCGACCATCAAAATGTGCCTGTGGCTAACTTCATTATAATTTAATCCTCTGGCTAGTAGTCAGTCAGTGAATCAGAAAAGCATTAAGTGCCTACTGGTCTGAAAAATAAAATCAGAAATGAAAGAGTCCCCCTTCTGTAAGGAAGACAACGTGTACAACCATATACAGATACACGCAAAACAAAAACAAGGTGATTGGTGGGGGAAGGGGAAGCACCAGCTGGACGGGTCAGGAAAGCCCTTGTGGAGAAAGTGCCCATTAGCTGAGCTATAAAGAAAGCTGAGGATTGTAAAAGGGAGAGATGGGAAGCGAAAGCCTTCCCTGCGTGGAGAATGGCCCTCACAGAGGCCCAGGGACAGCCGGTGAATTCTTCAGAACTCCATTTTGTTTTTCCTATGTAGATATGACCTGGGTAGGGCGAATGAGCAAGTGAAGAGCCTACAGAGAGCTGTGAGTTGCCTCCCCTTCCGAGAGGATGGGGAATTGAGATGAAAAGACATGTGGGAATAAAGAGGATGGCTGGGGATTCACAGTAGCCAGTGGACTAGAGGGACACAACAATGGAGAGGAGTGGGGTTTTTGTCCAAAGCCATTATCCAATCTAGTAAAGAAGTCAAGTCCAGGAGTTCAAAAAAGCAATTGACCCATAAACGAGGCACTGGGGCAAGAGGAAAAGGTCTCAAACAGCTGGCAGTTTGTCTCATGCAAGGAACCAGCCCAAACCAGTGCCTTTTTCAATCGTTGGCCTGCTCTGCATGCCCCTTCATCACTCCACTGGGAGCCCATCCCTATAGAATCTGGTCCCTAACTTTGACTCCAGAAAATCGATTTTATGTGTTCACCCAAAGGTATTCAGGCTCCATGAAATACATTCATATTGACCAGATTCGCAATAGACTGATTTATAAAGTTAAATTGGTATTTTACCTACAGAGTCAGCCAGATCAGTCCTGTTCCTTGGTGCCCTCCTTCCCTCATTGAGGTAGGGCCACCATATTTAATACTCCAAAGATTGATGGGGGACTATGGATCCCAGGCAGGGAGCTGGGTGTGGTTTGGGTATTCTGACTTCAGACCCAGGCCACCAGGGGAACCATTCTCAAGATGGTGGGGTACCAGTACATGTCATCCATCAAGTCACAGCCTCCTCTCCCATGGACAGGGGGAGGCCAAAGGGTCTTCATAACCCCAGTGGTGAGCACGATGTCTGGCATGTCTGCTGGCTTGTTTGTATGTTAAAGGGGACAATGAGGGCATCGATCTCATCGGGTTGTGGTCAGCATCAGATGAGGGGTATGCACATATATGTGTGTGCATATCCACTTTGACACGTGTGCACACACACATCTTCAGATCTTGTTTTGCAGACATCAAAGCAGACACATATCAGTGTTGTTATTAGTAATGGATGTCTGTGGAATAAATTAAAATTGCTCTCCTGTATGCTCCTTTTCTTTGACAGATTCCACACTGACCCATCCATCTTCCAACGTCCCTACCGCTCCATCATTTACTCCCATTTTTCTTTGCTTGTTCTCCTTCTACATAGTGGGGTGCCCCATCCATCCCTTTCTGTCTTTTCCCCCCACCCACTTTGACCAAAAGTCCTTCATTCTCTTCTGACAGGCATCCAAAACATGCTTACATTTCCACAGTGCTAAACCCTAAGGGATCATGGAATGAATACTGGTTTGCAGCCAGAGGGTCTGGATTCAGATTCAGCCTCTGTTGCCCTGGGCAAGGCTGTCAAATGAGAGACCTGGGCCAAATGGCCTCTGGGCTCCCTGCCAGCTTTAAGGCCAGGCCCCTCTGAACATCAGCAGGAAGGATGCAGCCAAGACCCAAGGGACAAGGAAATGGTCCCAAAGATTTCCAGTTAGCCTCACCATTTTCCAGTGCAGATACAGCACCCATTGTAAGGGATCCCTGCAAGGCTCCATTTGGCGAGTATGGTCTATAAGTTCCCTCTTTTACAGTTGCGAGCCCTGGCCATTTCAGGAGATGGTAAAAGCATCAGTCAGTGGAGGCCTTATTGTTCCACTGTGCATCCTTTTCTGTGTGTCTCTCTGCCTTTCTATGTATGTCTTTCTCTGTCTCAGTCTATCTACCAGTCTGTCTGTCCCTCTCCCTTTCAATCAATGTGACTTCCTTCACAGTGTCCACATGCACTGCTTAATTCCACAAAATTAGGCTGTTTGGGATCTCTATTTCACACAGTTGCATGTGTTAATATACCCCTGGGTTGACAGAACATGCCCTTAGGACAGAAGAAATTTAGTCCAAAATCAGTGCATCCCACCTACAGATACAGACAGGGTATGTGTTTGTGTGTGTGTGTGCATGGGTGTGTGTGTGCATGTGTGTGTGTGTTGAAAACAACAGTTTGAATACTCAGGTTAGACCTCAGGAAGAGGAGATCAGAGCTTTGAAGTGACTGGTGTTAGCATATACTGGTCATCTGAAGAGGTAACTAAGGAGACAGACACATGAATGTAAGGAATACAGGAAAGCACAGAAGGATTTCCATGAGCTGATGCAGAACAAAGTAAGCAGAGTGAAAAAAATGTACCCACTGACCACAACCAGAAACAATAACAAATAGGTGTTGGAAAAGCACAAAAAAACCAAGAAGAGACATGACACCATTACTCCCCTTTTTAGAGGTGGGGGGTCCACAGGTGACATTCATGGCTCATATCTTCTGAATTTTTCAATGTGTTGATTAGCTTTGGTGATTTTTAAAATTTTCTTCTTGTTTCTTTAAAAGTATTGTGCATGATATGTACTAGCTTTCTGGAAAAGGGAAGGGGAGAGATTATGGGAAATTTAGGTGATGTCAAAAAAAAAATGAGACCAGTAAGAAATTTTTTTCTACAAAGGACAATGGAAGCAAATACACATTTATTAAGTACTTACTATGTGCCAGGTAGTTTGCAAATATCCCATTTGGGGGTGCTGTTGTCCCCATTTATAGATGAGGAGACTGAAAAAGGCCAAGGTTAAATGACTTGCCCAAGGTCACATAGCTGCTAAGTTTCTAAGGCTGGATTTGACTCAAGTCTTCCTGACTTGACATTGGACACTCTATCCACTATACCACTAACTCTGTCTTAAGAAGAAAAAAAAAAGATTAAAAAAACCTCAGTTTAGGCACCTTCTGCAAGAAGACTTTCCCAGCCATCTCAGCTGCTTGTGTTCTGCCCTGCAAAGTGACCTTGCATCCACTTTGTGTGTCTCTTATACATATCTCTGTGTCCATAGTGTCTTCCCTGTTAGAACAGAAGCATCTTGTGATTACATTCACTCTTCCCCAGTGCTTAGCATATAGAAATAACTTAATCATTGTTTTTGATCAAATGATTGCTCAGCAGTACATCAGTAATTATAAAACAAATGGGTGAGTGACTTTTATGCAGATGGTGTCTCTTGTACAAGCCTGCTGAATTTTACATTTTGGGTGAAAAGCATTTTCACCATGAAGGTCCTGTTCTTAAGTGAGACCACATGGGTAGCCCAAAGCCCATTGCCACCACCAGAATTGCTAACTTCAGGGCCACAGGTGCAGACTCAATCAGTCAGCAGGTGCCATTGGTCAGTTCTCTCACAAGTTAATGCTTCCCATTAATGGATTAAAGTAGCTGATCTTCACAATGTACAGGGTCTGGAGTGGAGTGTCCAGGCAACTCTTTTGAGCAGCAGATGTTTCATTAGCAGGAGTATTGGCCATTTAAAATCCTATTTCCAGTTCCTTGGAAGGAAAAAAAAAACACTAGGAAAGCTGCATCTGTTTGCAGGGATTTGCCAAGGATTATGTATTGGTTTTGAAAATATCCACCTGAAGTAAATCACAGAGTTTAGTAGGAAGAAAAACTGGGGGAAACTGTGTTTTTCATGCAGGGTCCTCTTTCTCCCTCCCCACAATGTCGTAGAAACAGGAATGTCGTAGAAACAGGAATGTCGTAGAAACAGGAATGTCGTACTGGCTGTAGTTAAAGGAAAACATACATTGCTTTGTGTTGTTCTGCGCTTTTCTTCTGAAACATCACTTGGTTAGGGGGATGTTCCCTTACTCTGGGAGCCCTGTTTCACCATGGCCCTGAGCCAGTGCAGGAGATTTGAGAGACAGAAGTGGCCAAAAGAAAGGTAAAATACATGTTGTTTAGTTGCTGTCATCAGCACCATCAATGAGTGTTCATTCAGGGCCCCTTTGTGCTGGAGACGACGCTGGAGGCTGTGGGTTAATCAAATGTGGGAGATGCCAGCTAATCAGTCATCATCCATTAAATGCCTGTTAGCTGCCAGGAACTAGCCTAGGAAATAGCAGCATGAAGAATGAATCAATCCACCCTCTGGAGACCTAACAATCTGGCATGGTCAGAGGACCATTGGTTTAGAGATGAAAAAGGATATCCAGTGCCCTCTGGTCCAGCCTCCTTGTTTTCCAGATGAAGACACTGAGGCCCAAGGAAGTTAAGTGAGTTGCCAGAGGGTGCTCTGGGTCCCTGTTTTGAAGGGTTTTCCCCAGCACCGTACAATCATCCATTCTAACACCTCATTTATTGAGGAGGAAATTGAAGGCCCCAGAGGGAAGAGACTTGCCCAGCGTCAGAAAGGCAGCATCCATGATTCCCAGTCTCACCCTCTGCCCATCTCCCCACCCTCTGCCCATCTCCCCACACTCCACCCCCTCCTTCCATCTCCTCCCACGGGCAGCTTCATCTCTCAGCTGTTTTACATCTGGAAAACAGGCTTCTGTATCTTCCAAATGGAAAGGAAGCAGAGAAGTGGGGCCCACCCACAGGAGGAGCAAAGTGTCCAAAAGGAGGGATTTTCAAAAAGCTGAAGACCCAAGGATTTACTCTATTGAGGAGGAGAGGGGGGAGTGGCCTGAAGACAGTAATCTGACTGCTCAGGGAAGTCACCAAGCAGCTCAGACTTTAGACAGCCGGGCACAGAAGACAGAAACAGGAATGGTTAGTGACCGAGTGTTGTTATTATTACAGTTGTTGTATGGCAATTTCTAATTTGCAAAGTGCTTTGCATATCTTGTTTGATTCTTATAACGACCCTAGGAGGTTGATACAACAGGTGTTGTTTTCCCCATTTCAGAGATGAGGAAACTGAGGGTCAGAGAGGTGGGGTGATTGATCCATGGTAATGCAATGTGTCCGAGTTGATCCCAAGTCCAGCGCCCCCTCCAGGACACAACCCTTTATGCCCAGGGTGAGGTCTGATGATGCTCATGATGAGCAGAGGCTGGTGACGAGGAGAGCTAAGGATGATCAAAGGGCTTGGCTTAGCCCCATTGGAGCACAGGGAGCTATCAAGGAAAGGACCCAACAGTTGCTTGGGGTAGATGTAACACTGATAACTCACAACTGAAAAGAGACAGAATTGCTCAGATCTTCTGTCACTTCTGTTTTCTCGGCCAAGGAAACTAACTGGAAAGGGCAGAACAGATATGGTTAGTAGGGACTTCATAACACCAGTCACTAAGATGAACATAAGAGCCCTCCTATGATCACGTAGAGCAGAAGGTGGAAGATAGAAGGGAACAGACAGAATTCAGGGACTCCGTGAGACAAAAGTATTCAAACAAAGCCAAAAGATTGAAGAAATGGCAGGAAAAAAATATGTACTACCAAACAACAACTCACCTGGCAAACAGGTTGAGGAGACATGTTTTAAGAATCACTGAACTGCCTGAAAAACACAACCAAACAAAAAAGTGGGGTAATGTATTTGCAATAAATCATAAAAGAAATTTCCAGATCTATTAGAACATAAGGTAAAGTAGAAATAGAATACATTGGTCAGCTCCTAAAAGAAACCACAAATTGGAAAACCCAAGAATATTGTAGCAAAGATTCAAAGTTTCTAAATAAAAAAGATATGGCAAACCAAGGAAGCGCAATCAATGTCATACAAAAATGCAAAAATTCAGAGCAGTTACTCCATGCAAGAGAAAATACTGCAGTACCATATTCCAGAAGGTGAAAGATAACTTACAACCAAGAATAATTATCCTTCAGAACTGAGTGTAGACCTATGGGGGAAAGGGGTGATAGAATGGACCTTTAATAGAAGAAGGGATTTTCAAACATTCTTGAAGAAAAGATAAGAACTGAGTAGAATTATTGAAATCTAAGTAAATACAGGAGTCCAAAGATGTGTACAGAGGTAAATGCTTTCCAAGGGTTAAATGATTGAAATGCTTTTGGTCTCATTGGGGGAAAAGAAGCAGGTGTCTTCTCAGAATCCTAATGTCTTTAAGGATCACAGAGGGAATTAAAGAAGACAAACATCAAAGTTTTGTTGGTTTTAGGAGAGGAAAGCATTCTCAAAAGAAGAAATGGAAGCTTTCAAGAATCACATTTTTTTTAAAATGCTCCAAATCACTAATTAAAAGAGAAATGAAAATTAAAACAACTCTTAGGTTCTACTTCACAACCATCAGATTGACAAAGATGAGAAAAATCAGAAAATGACAGTTGTTGGTGTGGCTGTGGGAGGACAGGCACTTTGGGATCTTCTGGATGGGTCTGGGAATTGGTCCAACTCTTCAAGAAAACACTTTGAGAGTAATCGTCAGTCACTAAACTATGCATGTCCTGTGACATAGCAGTGACACTCAGTGATGGTATTTGAGATCCAAAGAGATCCAAGACAGAAGAAAAGGACATTTAAGAGAAAAGCTGAGCTTGAGTCTTGTCTTCAACATTGAGTTCCTGTGTGACTCTGCTCTGTGCCTCGTTGTTCTCACCTGTAAGGTGAAGATGGTGATGCAGCCCCTGCAGGGCTGTTGTGGGGCATGTGTTAGGTCAACCTTCAGTTACCATAAAGACATAAGTTGTTTTTAATCAGAAAATGTGAGTGTTCCTTTAAGATCAGGTTTTTTAAGAGGAAAGAAATGTGTGACTTGCAAAGGCTCTTGGGAGTATCCTGTGACTACCCTAAAGAACCTGATGAGAACAGAATTTGAGAGGAAAGATGGCACAATGGTTAGTAAGCTGGCCACGGATTCATGAGGACCTGGGTCCAAGCTCTGCCTTTGACGCACACCAGCTGTGTGACCCTGGGTGAGTCACTGACCTGCTTTTCAGTGGTGCACCGAGCCCCCACAGCTCTCTGAGTTACAGGTAATTTGCCAGTCTGCATTGGTAGAAGGGGTTCCTGTGCCCCCAGTTTCCTTATCAGCAAAATGAATGTGAAAGAGTGTAAAACAAACACTATGAATTAAGCACACATGTGAGTCTATGTACTTATAGGTTACATGTGTGCTGACCAACCTTAGACCTCCCATTTAAATTCCTTCAACTCAACAAACATTAAGCACCTTCTGTGTGCTGGGCACTGGGGATGCAAAAAAGGAAATGAAAGCTTCTGCTGACAAAGAGCTGACCTTCTGCTGGCAAGACCCAGTACATACACTTCTAAGCAAATACAGAGTCATTTTGTGGGATGGGAGAGGCAGCAGGAGAGCAGGAGGGAAGGAGCAGAATCTGGAAAGGTGTCATGGCATCCCAACTGTGTTTTGAAGAAGGAAGCCCTGAGGGGTCCCCAGCGCACAGAGTGACCAACTGGAGTCAGGAAGGGTCAAATCTGGCTGCGGATGCTTCCTTGCTGTGTGACCCTAGTCAAGTCACTACACCTGTTTGCCTCAGTCTTTTCATTTGTAAAGTGAGAGTATTGCCAGCACCTCCCTCCCAGGTTTGTTGTTTGGATCCTATGAGATCCTGTTTGTAAAGCCTGTTGCTGACCTTTGACGCTCTGAAAATGCTGGGCATCATCCTTGCCGTCATTACTGTCATTAGACCCTCAGAATGTAATCAGATTAAAAGATCTTCAGCGTCTCTGTGCTCAGTGATTCTCTTACAGATCCTGGACGTTGGCTCAGCTTCTATTGGGTGCACATTTCATGTTTTTGGAGAGCACAGAGAAATCTGTTTGAGATAACAGAATCCCAGGAGAACATGAGCAGTTATATAACATGAGCGCAAAGTGAGCCGAGGATGTCAAGCTTGCACTATCGAGCTCTATTTTTATCTGTGCCCTGAAAACAAGGAGCCTACCTGACAGGAAGCCGTGGCATGTAGACTCCTGCAAACCAAAGTCAGTCAGTGAGTAAGTTGTGTTTGTCCTTCGTTTTCTAAGAGGACCACAGCAGCTTCAGGGAAATGATGACAGGACTTGCAGTTGACTTGGATTTGAGGGAGGGAGGGCTGTGCAAGGTCCCCAGCCTAACTTTCTCCTCCAGAGCCATCTGGGTCCAATGACTTGATATTCATCAGGATGACTAGAGATGGCCCAGGATGCAATAGGAGATCCTGGCCCTTTTAGGCTCAGGCCTCTATAGGTTCTCACTTAGAGTGAGGTGACACTCATTCAGTGAATGAATCAGTAAAGCCTCACTGAAGTCCAGGGGCTATGCCAAGTGCTGAGGTTACTTTAAAAAAAAAAAGAAAGAAAGAAAGGCAAAAATGGGTCCCTGCTCTCAAGGAGCTCACTGATGGCAAGAGCCAGCATGCCAACAGGCCTTTCCCAACAACACACAGACTAGGTGAATTGGAGGAACCAACACGAGAAAGGCACTAGAATTAAGGCGAACAGGAAAACTTCAGGAGTTCAATGTGGAGCTTAACAAGGAGCTCCTAAACACCTACTATGTGCCTGGACTGGGAGAGATGCACAAATAAAGGACTTGGCACCCACAATAGTCGTCCAAAAGAGAAGTCAGTCCAGCCGTCCTTTATCCATTGACTCCCATGTACCAGCTTCTAGACTGAGCAGAGGCCTACAAAGACTAATCCAAAGGATCCCTCCCCTCCAGACACATAGATGCTACTTACAAGGCACAACATGTCCGGCAGTGAACATTTATTAAGTTCCATCCGTGGTATAGACATTGCACTCAGAAGAGCAACACCAAGATACAAAGAAAGGCAAGACATGGTCCTTGCCCTTGGAGAGCTGGTAAAGATTGAATACTGAGCACCTTGATGGGGTAAGGAGCTCCACAAATTGGAGGAGAAGGAATTCCTCCTGTACAAGGGTAGACCTGAACTGTGCTTATAAGGAAGCCAGGGCGTCAGCATGGGCCAGGCAATTCCTTTATTGACTCTGAAGTGGAAGAGGAAATGTCCCCCATGGGGTCATACCAGTTTGATTTGAAATGAGAATACATGAAGGTGTGAAGGCACTCTGAATTCAGACTGGAGAGGTGGGTGAAAGCCAGATTGCATTTTGTCCTGTATCATAAAGACATGGAAAAAAATAAATAATAAAAAATAAAGGCACGGAGCACCATTGAAGATTTTGGAGGAGGAGCATCACGGTCAGATCCATGCTTTAGGAATATTAGTTTGGCGGCTGTATGGCAGAGGAATTAGGAAAAGGGGGAAATGCTAGAGAAGGACACCAACTGGAAGCCACTTGGATTTGTCCAGGTGAGGCATGATCCCGGCCTGAACTAGAATGGAGGCCGCATGAGCAAGGAGAAGGGGGATGAGAGATGTTAGGGCATTGGCGGCTTCTTGGGTAGTGTGATTTACAGAGTGGGAAGAGCTGAGGGGACTAGAAGCACGGCAGTGCCATCAGCTGTGGTGGAGAAGGTTGAAGGAGCAATGAGCTTGCAGGGTAAACATGCATTGAGTGGGGGACATTCCCACTTGTGAACATCTAACAAGCAGCTGGCATAAACCCCAGGCTCCAACAGAATGTTCATCCCTTAGAGAAGGAGCCGTTGCATGCTTTGTACTGCCAGCATCCAGCACAATTCCTGGCACATGGTAGAGGTCTGATACCTGCTCACTGGATGGTAAGGAAGTGTCTAAGAGGCCCGGAGTAGCTGACAGGGTTTGCCAGTAGGAACATGCACGAGCAGGATGTGAGTTAAGTTTAAAGCTTCCCAAGCAGAAATGAAGAGGGCTTCCTTTCCATGTGTTTTCTTGGTCCTGGGTCTTCCGTGGAGATCTTGAGGCTATGGCTCAGCCCCTGGCAGGGCTGCAGCTCATGTTTCAGGAGCATCTTTCAAGGCGTCCTTGGACAAGAGGCCGCTTTTATTCAGCCTCTTGGCATCTTGACCTTTCTGTGAAACCCATTGTATTATCTTTCAGTCTCTTACACCATTTGTTAATTTGTCTGTCATATTACCAGAATAGACTATTTACAGCTGCTCTGTGTGAAGATTTACTGATTAAAATTCCCTATAAATGTGTCATTCTGTCATTTAAAAAGGAATCACTTCATTAATTAAAGGCTTTAAAATCCAAATTCCAAATGAATTACAGTGTATTACACCACACTAACCGTAGGGTCCATAGAAAAGGAAATACCACTTTTAAAAGGTTTTGGAAATATTGCCTGCAAAGACATGCCCCAAATCAAGTTTCATTGTAATAAATAATTCTATACATTTTTACTGTTGGATCCCAATACTTATAAGCCTCTAAGAACTTTTTAAAAATCACATAAAAACTCCATTCAAAAAGCACAGTTCCCCCCAGAAAAATTCAATAAAAGTCAAACAAAAGTGACTGACCCTGCTCCCATTCCCCTATACAAACATATCCTGAAGTCCAGAAAAGGCCAGATTCTCAGCCTATGGAGCTTCGTAAGAATTCCCATAAGGGAAATCGATGAAAGAATTCAGAAACCTCCCTGGCGGAAATTCTCATGGAGCTGCATAGGATGAGAATCTGGCTCATAAACACAAAACACAAAGTTCTTAAAAACATGGAAAATTAAAAAGGAATGACACTTTGACCTTTGCCCTCAAAGAAGCCCTCGAGGTGACTTGAGAATAAATTTCGTGGGGCTCCAATACCCTATTTCCTCTGTTCCCAAGCGTCGAGTCCGAGGCAGTTGGCAGCCCTGCGTCTTCCCTTTGCCTACGTCGATAGGAAAGAGTTGTTAGACTTCATGTTAACATGGAGTTGTGCCACATGTTGGAACCTTGTTTACTTTCAGTTGCATTGGACACAAATAATCCAGAAATGACTCCTTTCATTATAAAACCAATAATAAACATGAATATAACTTACAAAATGTGTGAATATTTATATTTATGTACAAATATATAATATATAAATTTAAAATATAAACAATATAAAACAAAAAAATAGGATTTAGAACTGGAAGACACCTGAGAGATCATCTGCCGTAATATTCCCCTCTGCCGTTATCTAGGCAAAGACACTGAGCCCCGGGCAGAGAAATGACTTGTCTGCCGTCACAAAGGTGGTAAGTGGCCCATACGGGATTTGAACCCGGCTTCTCTGACTCCAGATCCACCCTCCCATGTTGCCTGTGGTCTTGGCTGCCCCTCCTCTATGTACTCTTGACTCTCAAATGTTATAATGGGCATTTAAACCTAGAGTTTTTAGAGCTTCATGATGACTTCCAGTGATTTCCAAGGAGGACTCTCTTTGCATATCCCCTCCGCTTTTTTTTAAAGGGGGGACTGACATTTTTCATCCCAGGTCCACACCTTTGATTTCACTGTAATAGGGAAATCCCAAGGTAGAAATATCCTCCCCTGGTGCAGATAGCAGCTCCAGTCACTTAGTGAGTTTGCCTGGGGTGCTGAGAGGTCAAGTGATTTTCCCAAGTTCACACAATTAGTATTGACTTACCAGGTCGCTTAGTCAGTTCACAAGACTTTATTAAGTGCTAACTGAGATACAAATGAAGACAAAAACGGTCCCTGGCCTCAAGTAACAATATGTGGATGTCTTCTTGACGCTCCAGGCTGGTGCTCTATTCTCTATCATTAACCACAGAGGGTGCCAAGGCCCTCTTTCTACAAATGCCCTTTTCCATTGGAGTATTTGTCCAGTTGCCCATAAATCCTCTTTTTTTTCTAAAGTGCCCAGTCATTTGCATCCCCTGTACAGAAACCAGACTTCATAGCACATAAGGGGATTTTCTTAGAGCTGAACAACCAACTGATTGATTTATTAAGCATTTATTAAGCACTTGTTGTTTGTATGAGTGGGATACTGTTGTAGGTTCTGTAGAAAGGCAAAATAGGCTCTGCCCTCAAGCAGCTTACCTTCTAATGGAGGAGAAAACACCCACATCAATGGGTTTTTCTTCTGAGTAATTGAGCATGTAAAGGCTATGAGATGGCATGGAGAAGGAAAGAGGCCGGCTGCTCTAATGAGGCTTCTCCTAATGGTAGAACTCCATTGGGTCAGGTAAGGGTAAAGGCAGGCAGCGAGATGGTGCAGTGGACAGAATGCTGGGCCTAGCACCAGGAAGACCTAAGGCCAAATTTTGCCCCTGTGTGACTCTGGGCAAGCCACTTTACCCTGTTTGCCTCAGTTTCCTCATCTGTAAAATGAGCTGGAGAAGGAAATGGCCAACCCCTCCAATATCTTTGCCAAAAAAGGGTCATGAAGAGCCTGACATGACTGAAAATGGCTGAACAACAAAGGGTAAAGGTTGAGTCATTAGAAGGGGGGAAAGAGGTTAGGAAATCACTTTTGTCAGAACACTGAGGTCCTTTCCATCTCATACACTTGGCGATTCTATGACATGATGTGTGCAAGGGGATGGGAATAGGGCCTGGACCCATGATGTCACTGGCATGTGGAATTCCCAGATGACGAAACTCTCCCACTGTAGGTTGGCATCTTATAGGCTCTGCAGCTTATGGTCTTAGGGGACTGTCTAAAGACAGTTGTCTACTGAGAGATCCGATGGTTTGCCAACGATCGCACAGTCAGGATATGTTAGAGACAGGACCTCCTGGCTCAAGACTGCTTCTCTATCCATGACGTCACATAGCTCTCAAAATATGCAAAGTGATGTAGAAATATCAGCTATTGTTATAATGGCCCTGGAGTGATTCCCCTTTTCCCCTACTCAGGGAGGCTTCTGCTCATAGACTTGGATTTGGAAGGGACCTTACAGGCCATCTAAGGGTGGTACCTAGAGGTGAGTGAAGCAACCTGCCTGAGGCTGCAGGTGGAAGCCACAGCGACTCCAGCTGGCCCGTGTGTCCCATCAGAGGAGCCTCCCTGCCTTTCCTACTCCTGCAGTTCTCAGGCAGCTCAGACTAGGCCTTCAACATCATGTTGACAGTGAATCCCAAAAAAAGCTGCTTCCTGTTCACCAGGAGCCAAAAGATGCTTCCCCCAATTCTTTTTTTTTTCAATATTCTGTTATTTCCCAATTACGTGTAAAATCAATTTTAACATTCTTTTTTTTCAAATTTTGAGTTCCAGATTCTCTTCCTCCTCCTCTCCCCCCTCTTTGAGAAGGCAAGCAATTTGACATAAGTTATACATGTGTATTCATGCAACACATTTCCATGTAAGTCATGCTGTGGAAATAAACATAGACCGAAAAAAACCAAAAAAAAAAAAGAAGGAGAAAGTCTCTTTGATCTGCATTCAGGCTTTACCAGTTCTTTCTCTGGAGATAAACGGTCCCTCTCATCCCAAGTCTTATAGAGTTGTTTTGGATCATTGTATTCCTGAGAATAGCCAGGTTACTAGTAGTAGATCATCATACAGCATTGCTGTTACTGTGTGTGATATTCTCCTGGTTCTGCTCATGTCACTTTGTATCAGTTCACGTAAGTCTTTCCATGTCTTTTTTCTGAGAGCTCCTTACTCATGATTTCTTAAAGCACAGTAGTGTTCCATCACAACCATACACCACAACTTGTCCAGCCATTCCCCAACTGATGGGCATCCTTTCAGTTTCCTATTCTTTGCCACCACAAAAAGAGCTGCTGGAAATATTTTTGTGCACACGTGTCCTTTTCCTTTTTGTTTTTTATCTCTTAATGGAGTTGCTTGTTCAAAGGGTACGCATGGTTTTGTAGCCCTTCAGGCATAATTCCAAATTGCTCTCCAGAATGGCTGGATCAGTTCAGAACTCCACCAACAGTACAGTAGTGTTTTAATTTTCCCATATCCCCTCCTATATTTGTCATTTTCCTTTTCTGTCATAGTAGCCAGTCTGACAGCTGGGAGGTAATATCTCGGAATTGTTTTAATTTGCATTTTTCTCATTCATAGTGATTTAGACTTTTTTTATATGACTATATATAGCTGGGATTACTTTGTCTGAAATCTTCCTGTTCATATCCCTTGACCATTTATCAATTGAGGAATGATTCTTAGTTCTATATATTTGAGAAATGAAGTCTTTATCAGAGAAACTCACTATAAAAAAATGTTTTTCACAGTAATGATTACCAACTATGTGTTTCCCTCCATCCTGTTTTTCCCTGTTTATCCTATTCTCCCTCCTTTTATCCTGTATTCCCAGAAGTGTTTTGCTTCTGACTTTTACCTCCCCTTAACTGCTCTACCTTCTAGCAGCTTCCCCCTCCCTTCTCTTATCCCTTTCTTCTCCGACTTTCATGCATGGTAAGACAGATTTCTACACCCAACTGAGTGTATCTATTGTTCCCTCTTTGGGCCAATTCTGAGAGCAAGGTTCATGTGCTGAACCCTCCCCACTTCTCCTGTTTTTGCTGCAAAATCTCTTCCAAGCCTCTTTTATGTCAGATAATTCATCCCATTCTACCTCTCCCTTTCCCCTTCTCCCAATGCATTCTTCTTTCTCATACCTTAATTTTATTTTTTTAAATAATCATACCATCACATTCAACTCACACCTCTGCCTTCTGTCTATGTATACTCCTTCTAACTGCCCTAATTATGAGAAAATTTTTAGGAATTATAAATATCATTTTTCCATATAGAAATATAAACAGCTTAAAATATTTATTGCAGCTCTCTTTGTGGTTGCAAAAAACTGGAAATATAGGGGATGCCCATCAA
>CM053582.1:569375818-569392071 GCA_028627135.1 Pseudochirops cupreus | reverse complement strand
AAATACGGTCATTCAATGAGGTGGAGGACTTTCAAGCATTCTTGCTGAAAAAACCAGAACTAAAAAGAAAATTTGACACTCAAATACAAGAAGCATGAGAAGGTAAACATAGAAAAGAAATCATAAGGAACTTATAAAAGTTGAACTATTTACATGCCAACATGGAAAAATGATAATTATAACTTATAAAACTTTTCTCAGTATGAGGATAGGTGAAGGGAATATAAATGTATATATATGTATACATACACATGTCTATATAGGAGGGTATATATGCATATGAATACATATGTGAGTGTGTGTATATATGTGTACATAGACAGAGGGCACAGGATCAATTTAATAGGAAGGGACGATACTTTAAAAGGTGAAATTGAGGGGTGGGAGAGGAATAATATGAGAGGAGATAGGGAGAGACAGAAGGGAGTTAATCCTCTCATATAGAAGAGGCCAGGGATAACTGTTACAATGCAGGGGAAGAACAGGAAGGCAAAAGGGAATGGGTAAACCTTACTCTCATTGAATCTGACTTAGGGAAGGAATGACATAAACTCTAAAATGGGTATATTGCCCTACAGGAGAATAGAGGAGAAGGGGATGAGAGGGGGGAGGATGGAGGGGAGGGCAGGGTGGGGAGGGAGGGTTGTTAGAAGCACACACTTCTGTAAAGGGACAGGGACAAAGTAGAGAATAGAACAAGTGGGGGGGGTGGGATAGAAGAGAGGGAAATATAGTCAGTCTTTCACAATATGTCCATTGTGGAGATGTTCTGTGTAATTACACATGTATGGCCTGTATTGAATTGCTTGTCCTTCCAGTAGGGGTGGGTGACAAAGGAGGAAGGGAAAGAATCTAGAATTTAGAGTTCTATAATCAATTGTTAAATATATATATGTATATACATATTTATTATTATTATTATTATTCACATGCAACTGGGAATTAAGATGTACAGGCACTGGGGTAAGGAAGGAGATCCATCTCACCCTACCGGAAAGTCAGTGGGGTGGTGGGGAAGGATATAGGAGAGAGTAGATTGAGGGAGGGCATATACAGTGGGATGGCTGTTTTGGGGTGGTGGGTAGGGGAAGGATGGGGAGAAAATTTGTAACTCAAAATCTTGTGGAAATGAGTGATGTAAACTAAAAATAAACAAAAGTTAATTATTATTTTGAGGGCAGGGAGTTGTTAATAATATTCATGAGAAAGGAAAGGTTGGGACATAACACATATTTGTTACTTCAGAGCTAAAATCACCTACTGATCCTTCCTCCATTTCCTCTTTCCATGTCTTATTAAGTTTATCTCCATGTGGCTTTAAAAAAGCACAGCCATGTGGCTCTTAGGCTGCTTCCATTCTCCTTGCCGAGGGCAAGCCTGTCATTCTTTCCACCTTACTGTGGGGAAGGATAAATACATTAACCATTTTCCCCCTTTGCTTAATCCTGGGGATTTTGTGTTCAGTGAAAAGAACTGGTCTCCCCTAAGACTGAATACACCCTCGTCTCATTTTTAGCGAATGCTTTTTTCCATAGTGACGACCTCCCACATTTTATGAAAACATCCATTTATCCTGGGGACATGGGGAGAGTTCCAGCCCCATTATAGTTTGTTAGAATAATAGGAACAGGCCCCAGTGGCTGTATAACGGGGCTCACCCAGCCAAGTCCCAAAGAGTAGAAGACTCATTTTTGGGATTTTGCTGGAGTGTTTATCAAGGGCTTCTTTCACATTGGGGTCCTACCATGCCTGGCTAGGATAGGATCTGTAGGCTCTCCCTACCTCAAAGGATCCCCTACCTGGCTTATTCTAGCCACCTCATTTTATGTAGTTATTTTGGCCAACTCAGTATTACGCCCAATATAAAACTGTGTGTGTGAAGTGGGATTTATGGCTGGAGACATTTCCTGAAGTGGGCAGGGTTTCCCTCTGGAGAAAGCATCTGGTTTGGTGATCTGGACGTCGCTATGGGCTGTGATTACATATCTGGATTTTGGTTTTGATTTGTAGCCAGTCAAAAGAATTTTATGAATGGCCTGGAGTAAGATTTCACTCTGACTGGCCCAACTTGGAGACCTGTTCTAGCCCATGGGGAGTATGGAGGGCCTCTCCTTCTGGACATTATAAAATGATGCATTTGAAAGCAAGAGACTAATCAGATGCTGAAGTTTCCACATTTATGATGCCATCAAAATATCTTTGCTCTTTGTCATGGAAGGAAACCTATCAGTTTTCCCAGACTCTTTTTAAAAATTCTTTCCCCTTTCAACAGAATCAATGAAATCCCTACCCTGGGATTTTTTGACATTAGAATGAAAACCTATGGAAGTTGGGAATTCTGGGAGAAGTTCTTAAGTGAAAAGGTTCATGTTCCTTATGAATTCTCTACCTACTGCTGAGGAGGGCATGGAAGAGAGAGCCAGCGGGCACACAGGACATTAAGGACACACAGGGTTCTGCTAACTACTGGGAATCCCCAGGGCTCCCTGTCCAAGGAGTCGGTTTTGGGGAAGGCCAAACTTTATTTTCAGTGCAGGCATGCTGATTTCTTACAAACATGAACCTGGAATATTTTATCCTGAAGAATTCCCTGAGTCCCACAGACCTGTTATAAATATTAATGGAATTTCAACAGGTTCTTGTCAGACCTAAGCATTTAATATTCATAGTCTTATGTAGCTAATTCACTATACTGGGATATGTGCCCACTCTGCATTCTAGAATGAGAAAATACACAAAATTGGCAAAGGGAGTAACTGGTAAAAGCTGGGAGACACCCTTGGGAGCCTCCAGTGGCGCATCTAACCCACCCCACCCCACCCCACCAAATGACAAGAAAGGCAGTGGTAGTAAACCAGAGAAGTCCTCGGGTGAAATTAGCTAAAAACCCCCTGACTCATAAGGCAAGAGTCTGGGCCCAGTAAAAATGTAAGCTGATGGAAAGCATCCACAGCATCTCAGGGTCTGGAACTGGAAGAGATGTGTGGCTGAGGCCTTGGGATCCAGCCCCCTCATTCTACAGCGGAGAAGGCCGATACCCAGAGAAGAGGTGACTTGCTCTAGGCCACCTGGGTTATCAACCACAGGATCCCAGGTCTGGAGCTGGAAGGGTCTCAGAGAGAAGGAAACTGAGGCCCAGGCCACACAGGCACTAGGGAGAGATTGGAACCCAGGCTCTCTGACTCCTGAGCCAATGTGTGTGAAAGCCAACAAGGATATTTCTCACGGCCTGTTACTGGAACTTGGGAGAGCCTGACATTTGTTTTCAAATTAAGCTGAGGGACTCTGGACAATTCAGGTCTTGTGACCAATCTTGCTACATTTGAAATAAATGTGAAAAAAAGAACCACAACCTGAACTATATTTGCTCAAAGTGGGATTTGTGATTCTGCCTGTATACAGGGTAGGAAGCTGCTCTGAGGTCGACATTTTGTGAGTTTAACAAAATAACTAGCGCATGTTATAATCTGATGATTCAATCCAATTCCACAAACATTCAGTAACTGCTTGCAATGGGTTGGGTGCTGGGAATGTGAAGACACCACAGGCAAGTCCTCACCCACAGGCAGTTTCTATTCCACAGGGTTAAGTCTTCCAGTGCGTAGATAGATGAGTCAATGCAAGATCGTTTCAGAAGGAACAACTGTGAGTGTCGAAAAATAGACCTACCTAACATTTAATGTGGGCCATGTATGTACATTATGTCCTCAAACTGCTCCATCAGGATTGCTGATCTGAACAAGAGGTGAGATGTTTGGTTCATAGGAGCCCAGGGATGAGCGGTATCCCCTGGACACGGGTGAGGGAAGAGATTCCTCAGGAGTGGGGGAACCATGTCAGAAGAATGAAGGTCAAAGCCTAAAGGACACTGAGCAATAATGAATTCATCAAGCACCTCCAAGTTTAGGGGTCTTGATACTGGCTCATCTATCATGATGAGGTTTCTCTGCCTGACAACATCGCACCCCTTGTCTTCAGATAGGCGGAAGGAAGGGTGACTTTCACACAGCATGGAGAAGGCACATTTATGGACTAAATTAAGGGTCTCAGCTGGAGCCCAGTTGTTCTTTAAGCAAGTACTAGAAAAGCCTATCTTACATAGGAGAGAACAGTGGGGTCCTTTGAAGTTTAGCCCCAGGGATTGAGGCCATTGCAGGGCCTGCCTCATTGGAAGCAGATGTGTCTTCCCAAGTGGCCATTGATGGCACCAGTGTCTGAAGGACACTTGGTGTTACCAGTGAGAAGGGAAGAGGTCACCTCTGGTACTGAGCTGACCGGCTCAGGGCCGCTGGCCCTCATCTCAAGGCACCCACATGTGCTTTCTGATGGTTTCCAGATCGGCTAATAAAACATCAATCTCATTTACTTTATATGATTTAAAGGGTAGCATTAAGATACCTCAGTGGCTTTGGGAATGACTAATGTGCTGACTCCGTATTCCTCTCTCTCCCCGGCTAAGGAGGAGACTGACATATTTATGCAAACTCTGATAGAAAGATGAGTGACCTAGTGTAAGGCAAGAGGCAGGTTCAAAGTCCTGCCTCTGACACCAAACTAGCTGAGTGCCTTTGGGTAAATAACAGTTCTCCCAGTCTCAGCATCTTCATTTGAGAATAATAACGTCTGCCCTACTGCAGATATAAAGCAGTCCTTTGTTTAAAGGATGCAGTGGGGTCAGGCAGGTGAAGACTCCCCAGTCTGTGTCTATGCCAGTGGAATCACAGGTGCAGGCCCTCTCTGTAGGTGAGGGGAATCGCCTGACATCCCCCAGCTGGTAAACTCCAAAGGGTGGACCCCACCCCAGGTACTGAACATTCCTCCATGCTGCCTCTTGGGTCTTCTAAGATCCCAGGCCAATGTGTCCATTTAAGACAATGGATTGATCATTTCTTGTGTGTGCATTCTAAAGACAATGAACAGGATGGACATCTTGGAGCGTCACAAGTGCCAGAATTCTAGGGGATGATCTTGGGGTCCAAGGAGCAGAGCTACAGTCAGCTGCTGTCCAGCCTTTGCCTTCAGGCCTCCAGTGAGGAAGAACTCACTGCCTCCTCATGGGTCCACCTAATTCACATGAATCTAATGGTTAGGAAATACCCCAAACCTAAATCTGCCTTTTTTCAACTCATGCTGGCCTCCAAAGTAGAGCAGAACCAACCTCATCCCTTTTCTGTGTCATGATCCTTCAGATATTGAAAGCAGACATTCTGTGCCCCCTAAGCCTTCTCTTTCTGAAGCTAATCACTCCCACATGGTTCAGCCAATTGGCATATGATATGGTCTGCAGCCTGTGTCCTTTGGTTGCCCAAAACCCATCAGGGCCAGAGGGCAGAAAGAACCATCAACAGCCATGCCATTCACTTTGCCTTCACCCTCCCCTGACCCCTGAGATGCCCAGACAATGTTCATAAATTGAGATGTGGCCACTCGCCTGGCTTTGAGGGGCTGGGAATCATCAGCTGCAGTCCTTCTGGTGTGATGGAGGACCAGCAGACCTTGACATCTGCCCTGCCCTAGCCTGCCTCTAAAGGTCCCCTGGACTACACATCTGCCCTGCTGCTATGCTCTACAGTCTCCAGGCACTGCCGTCCGACTTGCCGATGCTCCCCAAAGACTGCCGGACCTTGCCCTTTGCCCTGCTGAGGCTCCCTTATCTGCCCTTCAGTCGAACCTTCTTTCTCTTCTAATTTGAGCATGATTCTTGACACCAGGGACTGTCTCATTTTTTCCTCCTTGTATCCCTAGTCCTTGTTGCCTAGTAAGCATCTGAAAAATACTCATTCTTTCATTCATTCATCTTTGTTTCCCTAGCAGCTAGCTTTGTAGTAGCCTGCACACAGTAGGCAATTAATAGCTCTTTGCTGAATTAGGTGGACTGGGAGAATCGGCTGTTGGTTCCAAGCTGGATCCAGTTACAGGAGCTGCCTTCTCAGCACAGATGTTCTCTCTTAGCCTTCTCCTTTGGAGACTGACAGGCATGTAAAAGAACAACTCTCCAGGCCTGGAGAAAGAGACGGCAGCTCTTTCCCTGTGAAGAAGATGTTTCCCCAGCCTCAGAGCATCAAGATCCAGGTGACCAGATGTGCAGAGAAGGATAATACAGGAGAGATCCCCGAGCCTGGGGAATCACTCCACTCCACTGATGTCAGAGCCAACTCAGCCTCTTGGAGCTTGGGAGCACATCAGTGCATCTCACCCACAGAAAGGCGAGCAAGGCTCTCCAGAAAGGCTAAGTTGTTTTTTCTTATATTTCTATGCGGGCCTCTAAGACAGGGCATTGCATTTAAACAAGTGTCTGCAGGATGGGTAATCAGCCTCACTCAATCCCACAAGCATTAACCAAGCCCTTATCAGGGGCCATGTGTAGTGTCAGATCCTGAGACTACAAAGACAAAGACCCAATAGTTCTGTAATGGTCCAGACAAGAGTCAATGAGGGCCTGAGCTAGAGCAGCGGCCAAATGAGTGACCTCTTTTTGTAAATGAGGCTAGAAATGTCTTGTTTGTGGGGACAATGATGTCTTGTTGGTCAGTGGGGCACTGGATGGGTGGACCATCTGTCAGGGCTGACAACTCATTTCCCAAAGAGGTTGCTGTCTATACACAAATGACAGCCCTATGGTGCCAGAGTCCTGGCAGGCTTCAGGGGGAGCCATAGCTTGGGAGTGTGCTGTCAATCCCTCGGCCATTCTTGCACTCTGCGTGAGTCATCCCGGCATATGGAGGTGTTCTTCCGCTCAATGATAACACTCCTTTATTCCTGATCTCATCATACCATGGGATCACAGATCTAAAGCTCAAGTTCCACCCTGTTTTGTGTGTGTCACAGAACTCTCTGGCAATCTGGGGAAGCTTAAGGAACCTCCTAAGAATAATTTTAAAAATGCAAATATATAGGATCACAAAGGAAACCAATTACGCTGAAATACAGTTAACAACATTTTTTTTTTAAAGTTCAGCAACCCAGGTTAAGAACCTCTGCTCTGGAGCCAGCTGGAAAGCCCTCATTTTCTAGATGATGAAACTGAGAGCCATGGAAGTAAGTGACTGCTAAAGATATATAGTAAGTGTTGGAGTTAAGGTTTGAACCTGGGTCCTCTGACATATATTCATATATACAAAATACATATCTGCAAAGTAAATTCGCAATAAATACAAGATAGTTTTGGCTTTGAGGGGAGGCGTGAGCTGCTAGGAAGACTAGGAAAGGCCTGTACAAAGACACAGGGGCTCGAAATGGTCCAAAGTCTCCGAAGGCCTTTCTCTGGTTCAAGGGCTACTTTTGTTCACAGGAGGATTAGGCCCAGCTTCTCAGAGCAGGTTATTTGGGGCTGTAGCTTGAGCTCCTGTGTTCTTAGAATATGGTATTTGATTATCTTCATTAAACTTTTGCAATTGCAAAATAACCCTGGGTTATTCTGATTGGAATCTGTTCACATTTGATGGTCTTTCTATGGGTTTTTTTTTCCAAAAATTGTTGTTGGTTACTGAAACAGTGAAATTCAATTACTACACTCCATTGGCTTTCAAATGTGAGTTTTTTCCCCATAAGAATGATCTGTGGATGTGACAGGTCATTGCTCTGGCAGCTGTAGACAAAGCACTGAGGCCATTTCCTCATACTGTTTCTCCCTTAGTACGGATTCAGGTATTTTGTTTTCCTTCTTAGGGAACCTCTGTCCACGCTCTCTCCAAATTGCTTTGGCTCATACAGAGGTAGTGAGGCAGTGTGGCGTAGGGAATGAGATGCTGGCAGAGGATCTGCCTTCAGTTCCTGCCTCTTATACTAGCTGTGTGACGTTGGGCAAGTCACTTAGTCTCTAGAAGGCTTCCTTTCCTTTCTGGAAAGTGAGAAGGCTGGACCCAGTGGCTCAGAAGTCCCTTCTGGATTTCAGTCCATGACCCCCACAAATTCACGTTTTCTTCTACAATCGTTGTCTTTTGCTTTTCTTCTGCCCATTTCCTCTCACTTTGGTAATTTAGCGTCTTCAAATGCTGTTCTCTTTTTCAGAGCCTCTATTTCTTTGGAGAACATTGTCCATTGTATATTGTAGATTCTACAACCTTCTGTTTGTTTCTTAAATCTTCACTGGAAGCTCCAATTTCTGACCTAATTTCATTACTAATTTCTTCTTTTAAAATTTAATTCATCCTTTGGAGTTTCTTCCTGTTTTCCCACTAATTAAGCTCTGGGAATACAGGGAATTATTTCTGATGATTGAGAAGTTTTAGTTCATTTTCCCTCAAAGTATAATATTTGTTCGCAGTGTTTTAATGTCTAAGTTTTTACTCACTTTTCCTTCTGTCCTTACGAGTTGCTCTGTTAACAGGCTCGTTTGCGTATGAGTTAAAAAACATTTTTTTTACTTAGGTTTTCTTCCTTGCGTTTTTTGCCTTTTTTAAAAAAAATTCTTAATCTCTTACCTCCAGGTTCCCTTCTTACTCTTTGGCTCCTCCTCCTTCCACTGCCACCCACATATCTGTGCTTCCCCAGACTTCATGTGTACTCAGGGGTGTGGAGTGTGGTCCTGTCCAAGTCAGCTCTGAACAGAGGATCCTGGTGCTGGCTGAGTTTCAAATGCCCTTTCCTTTGGGCACATTCCCTCAGCAGGCTCATCACTGCCTGCACCTTGTTCCCCCTTTCCTTTGGGTGGGTGGGCGCCTCTTGTGGGCTGAATCGCCACCATTGGGGATGGCACAGCTGGGCCATGAAGTAAAGCCCACGAGTAACCTTGTGCTCTCGGTGCCCTTGGCACAGATGGGGTTGGGGCATGGGCACGCTGAGTGAGAGCTCTAAGTATTCAGTCTTTCAATGTTATTTCATGGGTCTTTTTTTCAAAAACCCCGTGTAGTGTTTCTGCCTTCTCAGCACGTGGATTTGGTTTTAGTTGTTGTCCGTGTGTGGTACTGAACTTCTTCTTCTGAGGGTTTTAGGTTGGGGAGGGTTGTAAAAACAACGACTTTTCCATCTTGCTGGTCATGTGATGGATTCAATGCTTTCAAAGTGGCCAAAAGCATGGTCTCATTGAGACACAAAGAGGTATTGTGCTCTGCTCTTAATCACGCTCAGGCTCACAGAACGCTCTTGTTGGAAGAGACCATGGAGAGCATATGATTCCATCCTCTAGGTTTACACATGAGGGAACTGGGTCCCAGACACACAGTGAGGCTTGTGAAGGCCTACACAGCTGGGAAAGGACAGTGCAGGGGATTGGACCCAGCCCTGGAGCCCAGGTTTCTTGATTCTTGGGGGATGGCTGTTCTTTCCACTAAGCTACATGGTTATATCACAATGCCCTGCTTATGATAGATGTTTCATAGATGGTTATTGGTTGACTGATGAATGCAGTCACTTACTTGCTTCGGGCTATTGGAGCCCCCAGATAAGGGTTCTCTGCAGTGTTTCAATTTCCTGGTTAGGAATCATAGAGCCTGAATCACAGAACCACCAAATTCCAGAGTTACAATGGACTTTGGGGGCAATCTAGACCAATCTAGACCAATCTAGACCAATGTCAACCTGTAAAAGGACCCTCCTCACTGTAGCTATTCTAACCCTAGGAAGGGGTCACAGAGCCTTTGCCTAAGGACTTCTGAGGAGGGGGAGCCTGCTCTGTCCACTGTGTGACAGCTGACACTGAGCCTACAGGGTCCTCTCTGCCTCCATCCGCATTGCTCCTAATTCTGTGCTCTGGGGTCAGGTCTAATGACTTCTATGTCATGGTCTTTCAAGCGCTTGAACATGGTAGTTGTTGGATCTTCCAAAGTGTTCTATCCCAGGTGAGATGAAGGCGATGGAAATCACTCCTGTTTTAGTGAGTTAGGAAAGTTTCCGATCTCTGAACTGCTTTCTCCCTTTCCATATGGTGATTTCTACCTTGAATGGGCACTCCACGCCTCTCAGGGCAGGTCAGATCCGACACCCATCTCTGGGCCAATCTGGGAATCCCTGAGGCTGAGGAGAGGGTGCTGGTCAGCATCGCTGCATGCTGACACCTCCGCCCTCCTGAGAGCTGTTGCTTCTGCACATACATGTGTGGCCTTTGCATTCAAAAGTGAGAAGCATTTGTGAAATGCAACGGCACTTTCTCATTTGCATGAAAAATGCTTCTCTCAGCCATCTGCTTGCCAAGTAGGGCAAGGATTGTTGAGTTAGGAGTTTTTAAAAATCACCCACAGTAATGTTGCTGGAGGGCCCAGGAATACCCAGGATGTCATAGAAGTCTCTCTTGTAAATCCATGTGTCCTTGACAATACCCTTGAGGTCATGACTTCTATGGCCTTGGGGAGACCAGGGATGCCCTATGGGAGAGCAGGTGCTTAACTTTTGAGCAATAACGCGCAGGGAAGAGCGAGGAGTTTGGGGAAGCAGATCCACCAGAACAGTTACATGGAGGTCTCTTGAGGGAAATTGTCCACATCATTTGTGCTTGGGCGAGTCTTTGTGTTTTCCATTGGGCTAACTGTAGGCCTGTCTCCAGGTGGGTCTGGCTGCTTCCTTCTGCACAGGTGGAAGGACACAAAGCATGATGCCACATGCCTGTGGAAGCAATTACTTTAGTTGTTTCCAGAAACTCTTGGGAGAGACAGAAGGAGAAGGGCCTCATGGGGGGCAGCTGAGAAAGGAAGGCACAGAGTAGTGGACTTCAAGCCGTGAGCCTGAGGGGGCTCCCATGCAGGCAGGCACAGAATCTGGCAGTGCTTCAGGCGCTGCCATGTTGACCCCAGCTTGGGTCACAGTTATCTGACAATCGGTCAGCTTGAGGGCTTGCATGGGAGCAGCCTTCCAGGGTGACCAGGAGGAGATCAGGGTGTAATTATGACGATGTTCCCAAGACTGAACCTGGGCCAAGTGAACAGAAGGTTTCATGAACAGGTCAGACGTTCCCCTAACGCCAGGCTCCTTCCCATCTCTCTCCACCACCTCTGCCACAGTCACACGCTGGCACAGCTGGTCACTCTCCCAATAGCTTCGATTCTCCTACCTGCAAACCCAGAGAGAGCCAGGCCTGGCCTGAGACAGAAGAGAGCCGTGGTCCCAGCCTCGATCTTATCCATCTCATCAGCATGCTGAGGTTTGCAAAGCATTTGACATTCATGATGGCAGTGATCTGTGAGCTAGGTGCTATTATTATCCCCAGTGTCTGATGAAGCTTCTCTTTGTCTCTGCCACCACTCTGGGGGCAATCCTGAAACCCCTGAGGCTGAGAATAACATGTTGGTCAGAATGGGCCTTGCCCAAGGTCAAAGAGCTAATAAATGTCCAAGGGAGGATTTGAACTCAAATCTCCCTATATCTCCCTTGATCTCTGGCTCATTCCCAACTGCAGGGATCTGTCAACCTTTGGGCTCTTGCTCGGAGACTTCTCTAGCCCTGGCCTATCCCTGATGGTCCCTCACTGGCTTGCTTTTGGTCTCCCTGGCTGGAGGTGGGCCCTGCTGATAGCCTGAATCCCCCCTGCAGAGCCCTTCCCCATTATCTCTGCCTGGCTGGGATTAGACACCACCTGGAAGACTGAGAGGTGGGTACAGACCTCCAGAATCCACCCAAAGTGAGCACTTTAAGGGTAGAACCTGGCTTGAGTCAGCGCTGATGACAGGCAAGGCCAGGATGAGCCCGGCTTGTCCCTTAGGCCACTTCTCTGGGCCAGAGAGGGTGGTGGAAGAAGCCCCTCTCCGGCTTCTCTTTTTCTTTGAGGACTTTGTCCAGTAAAAAGTAAGTGATCCTTTGCCTTTGCGGGGCATCTCATGCACTGTTGACTGGACAGCCAGGTGGCATCCCATTAACACCCGCCCTGCCCCCCCACAGACCAAGGAGGGTTTCAGTGATGGGGAACATTTTTCTCTGATCATGTGCTCTGACAGGGAAACCACATTTGCAGGTCAAGAATTGCTTGACAACGTCCTGGCTGACTCAGCACAATTCTCTGACTTGGATAGAGCTTATGGCCTGATGGAACCATCCTGGCCCTGCCCTACACTGGAACAAACGGGACTGGAGGGTCCTTGTGGAATTTCTCAGCCATTTAGGGGCATAATCGTTTAGGCAACGAAAACACAATCTGTGGGATCACAAACCCCCACACCTGACCCTCCTTAGAGGCCCAGAATAAATCAGTCAAGCTTTTTCTCACAAATCAATTCTCACCTGCAGGGGAAAGGGTGGAGCACAGATTTCCCAGTCTGGGCCCTTACTCAGCATTTTACATCTTGGCTCTAGGGTTGGGTAACACTTTACATGGAAGAATCCTTAGGACTCTTGCTACCTACCCCCACTCTGAAAATTAAATAAATAAACATCTCAAATTAAATTAGGCCAGACATTTTTCTCTACATAGTGAAGCCTCATTCCTTATTTCAAGAAGCCTGTTCAGGGGAAAAATCAGCACGGGGGTGGGGAGAGAGAAAGTGAAAACTGAGAGATACATTAAAATGTAGAAGGAGCCACTTTTAAGCAACTGCACTTGGGCAGCTTCTTGGAAGAGAAATATTTTGATGTTTCAAATGTTCTGACACTGTTTTCATGAACTCAGTAATGCAAACCAGGTGGTGAGTGATTTTTAGAAAAAAACAAACGAACCAAACCAACCTCCCCAGTCTCATTGTACATTTTGGGACAGTTCAAATGTGACATGAAATTTCATCCCTTGTGGCTTGGTGTTAAGTGCTGGCTCTGTTCAGAACGGCCACACGCAATTAAGAGACATTTTCCACGACCTTTGGCCATCACTGTCACAGCATTTAAGAGAAATAACGGCGCCACTGACCTATGCCTCGCTTCCTATTATCAATGGAGATGAAGCAGATGTAGGGGTTGTTGAGGATGTACCGGGCAGCCCAGGGGACGTCAATCTGCGTGCCAGCTTCATAAAAGAGGCCCAGAGCAAAACGGCAGGAATAGCGCACCGATGCCAGCTGTTGCTTCTGACTTTCGCTAATTACTGTGGGAAAAAAAAGGGGAAAAAAGCATTTTTCTTTCAGTCCATCCAACTTAAAATACCTTATTTCCTCTGAGTAAAGATGAATAAAACAGACCTCAAGAACAGTCCCCAGGGTTTACATCTACCCTGTCTCATGATGGAGGCAGAAAAGAACATTAAGACAGAGTTGCCTTCAGTTTCTTTTCAGCATTTTTATGCAGAAATCTTCTAGACAGATCAGCAGACAAATGCATCAACTGTCAAGCTTCAATGCCAAAGTATGGCATTCAATACCCCTAAGGACAGTCCCCAGACTGCCTTTTTAGCCTATGAGAGCCTATAAGAAAGCTCCCTGGTGCATCCACACAGAGTGCCCGATTTCCTACTTCTGTGTCCTAACTCATGAAGGCCCGCCTTCCTAGTGTTCCTTCCCTCATCTCTGTCTACTCAAGTCTGAGTAGAGACTTCCAAGATCTTATGAGGCAAAAGCAGCATCCTCTCCATTGGGAGCTTGTCAAAAGCCTCTCTGTACCTCCCTTGGACACCAATCGCATGAGGGGAGCATTGTCTCCTGGAAAAGAGCATTGAACTTGGAGTCAGAAAACTCACATTCAGGTTTAACTCTGCCACTGATTCCTTGGGTGACCTGGGGCAGGTCATCTGCCCACTCCGGGCCTCAGTTTCCTCATCTGTCAAAGGACGGGCTTGGATTGTTTGTCTTCGAAGACCCCCCCCAAACCTTCCTGGAAGCCAGGGCCTTCTCCCTCCAAACACCTCTTGCCCTATGAGCCAGTAAGACTGCAGATGCCTTAGGGTTAAGGACAGCTCTCTGTTGTCTTTGTAACTCGATGCCTGGAGCAGAATAAGTGCTTTTCAATTGGCTGATGACTTAAGGACATCCAGCCTCTGCCAGTCATTTTTATGTGACCTTGGGTCAGGGTCTCTTCCCTCTGGCTTTGGTTTATTCCATTCTACAATGGCAGGGGCAGGGATAGGAAAACTATGGCATGCCTCTTGAAGATGCTTTTTACGTTCTAAAATGAAGTTTTATTGCATTTAAAAATATAAAAAATACTCATTGCTCCAAGACTGAATAAAGGGATGGTCTAGTTTGGCTGTCCCGCTTCGTTGTCCGACCCCCACGACCATCTCTAAAGTTTCCCTCATTTCTGGATACACAAATAACAACGTCTTCTCTCTCCTACTAGTCTGTAATCTCTGAGGGTTAGGCTCCTGTCTCTCTCTCCCATGGTTCTCTATAGGGCTGAGCACAGAACCCAGTGTGTGGCACAATGGAGATCAACAGGGGATCAATGGGGGATCACAATCACCAGGGACAAGCAATTCTTTTATTTTGCAAATGAGGGCTCAAGATCACACAGGTGGTAGGTGATAGAACAGGATCTGACCCTAGTTATCCAACTGCATCTGACTAGTCTTATGAAGGACTTTCCTTCCCAGCTGATTTCTAAACTGAGAAGCCAAAAGACCTCTGAGCATCATTAGAGGCATCGAATGTTCACCTTCTTTCAAACGGAAATCGTTAGTAACTGAATAAAGTGGAGCCTCCCATATCGGGTGCCTTTAGAACAAAAATGAAGACATGGAGACAAAGACAGCCCTTCACCAACCAAAGATTTATGTCCTCAACTAAAGAGTATAGCAGGATCCCTGGAGTTTGTAGCGACTTTCCCAGAGAAATGATGAGAGGGAGAAGGATCTTAGTGGTCACTGAATCTGATCACGTCAAGGGGATTAAGTGATTTGTCTAGGGTCATGCTGTGAGCAAATGTTAGAGGACAGATCAGGACCTGGGGCCTCTGATCAGCATCCAGCATCCAGCATCCTTCCTCCTACTGGTGAGAGGTGAACAGGTCCTGAGCTGAACTAATTGGCCAACAGAGCATCTGGCAAACACTTGTAAGACAAAGACAGTTGGAAATAGTGTTCTTGAAAAGATGCATGATGCTAGCTGCATGATGAGGGAGGATTATGGTTAGGGTCCTGGATAAGGTTGGTAAATACAGCCAGTTCTCCACTGGGGGTTTGGCAGGTGGGAGAGGAGGTGAGTAGCCAGTGGATTTTGGGGAAAAGGGTAGTGCAATGAAGAGTACCAGATTTGGCATCTGAAGACCTGGATTTGAGTCCTGGCTCTGCTGAGTGACCTGGTTTAAACTCAATAAACCGCTAGTTCTGTTCTATTGTATTAATGCAATCCTAGCATAGAAGCAGGAAAACTCCATGGCTCCCCCCTAACCACCTCAAATGCCTATAAAATATGACTCTAAACAAATTTTAGAGCTACAGAACCCACAAAGTGACAGAAACAAATCTTCTGCTGAAGGCAGCCCAGCAGTCAGACAGAAAGGGTTCATTCCAGCACACTGGTAGCCATGCCCAGCCCCATGTGAGCCCATGGTTTTAGTCCCAGGGCGGCCTAGACCAGCTGTGGCTGGAGCATTCAGGAGAATGGATCACCAGCAGCTATGGTGGTTTCCAGAATTATCAATCCATAAATGCCAAAGACAAAGTAAAAGGTCAGTAGACCTCTGCTAAATCTGGAGGAGATGGAGTGTGGTCCTGGAGGAACGGTGGCCCTGCAGCTCCCTCCACATGGCTGCTTCAGAGCTCCCAGCCTGCAGATCGCAGGGGGACCAAGTAACCATTCAGAGGCTAAGCGCTCTTGCCTTAACCTGCCTGGATTGGGATCATGGTCTTGGGTGATGGTCCTGAGGTGTGTGACTAGTGAGCCAAAGCTGGTGGGGGCTGCAGAGATGGCACCCTCCTAATACCTCTGGCAGCTGTGAAAACCCCAGCAATTTGGGACAAAGCTCTCCCCTCTGGAAGCATAATTCTATTGTGGCAAAGAGCTCAAAAGTCAAGTAACTGACTGGCAACATGAGCAACAAAGCAAGAAAAAAAGCCATCCAACTTTAGATTCCTTTTTTGGGGACAAAAAGGATCAAAGCATGGAATGGGAGGAAGACAACACAGTCAGAACTCCTGCACGAAAAGCTTCCAAGAAAAATGTAAACTGGTTACAGACCATGGAGGAGTTAAAGAAGGATTTTGAAAATCAAGTGAGAGAAGTGGAGGAAAAATTGGGAAGAGAAATGAGAATGATGCAAGAAAATCATGAAAAGAGAGTCAACAACCTGACTGAAGAAAATAACACCTTAAAAAACAGACCAACTCAAATGGCAAAAGAGGCCCAAAAAGCCAATGAGGAGAAGAATGCCTTAAAAAGCTGAATTTGCCAGATGGAAAAAGAATCTCAAAAGCTCCCTGAAGAGAATAATTCCTTCAGAATTAGATTGGAGCAAATGGAAGCAAA
>CM053582.1:569348034-569375318 GCA_028627135.1 Pseudochirops cupreus | reverse complement strand
GGCATTCTTCATGTTTATTGGAGGCCCCTGGTGGGGGTGCTCTGGCTGCGCTCTCCTCCTCCCTCTCTCTCCCATGATCTTTCTTTTCTGCAAAGAAGGAATCAAGGGTTTGGGAGCTGTTCTTACTTTGCTTCTTATGCTTATTCTTACTCATGGTTCTTCAGACTGTGATTTTTTTTTTTAAATCTCTGTGGGGCTCTGCTTCCAGAAGGGAAAGCTCTGTCCCAAATCGCTGGGGTCCTCCCGGCTGCCGTAGCTCTCAGGAAGATGCTGGGAGTCTTCCTAAATACTTCTGGCTGACTGGATAATGAGGACTCCAAGACGGAGGCCCAAGACGGTGATCTGGATCCAGGCCGCTCAACGCGAGAGCACTGGTCTGAGAACAATCGCTAAGTCCCCCTGCTGTCTGCAGGCTGCGGGCAGGAAGCTACAGTGCGGAGGCGGGTGCAAAACCTCTGCCTTTCGCTTTTCCGCTCTGGAGGCCTTTCGCTGGACTGCTTATCTCCCCCTTTTCGCAATCCCCACTAGCAGCTGCTGCTAATCCACTCACCCGAGAGGCTCCTCAGCTCCTCCCGTCCAGCCGCCCCCAGGGCACAGCCGCGGCTTCAGGGCAGGCTGGTTTCGGTTTGCGGTGCTGATATGGTTCCTCGTAGCTGAGCTGACTTTAGTGGGGAGTATATTTGTGTGCATTTTGGAGTTCTAGGATTGGTTTAGAGTCCTGTTTTATGGGTATTTTGGGGTGGCTATGTGAGAGCTGTGATATGTTGCTGCTGCTACGCCGCCGTCTTGGCTCCACCCCCCAAAAATGTTTCACTTTTCGCTCAGAAGTTATCAGTTCTCTCTCGAGGTAGATCTTTTTTTCATCGTGAGGCCTTTAGAGTTGAGCTGGATCCTTGTCTTGATCAGAGGAGCAAAGTCTTTCACAGTTAATCATCCTTACCATGTTGCTGTTACTGTGTCCAGTGTTCTCCTGGTTCTGCTCACTTCACTTTGCATCCGTTCATACAAGTCTTCCCAGGTTTTTCTGAAACTGCCCTACTCACCATTTCTTATAGCACAATAGCATTTCATCACAATCATATAATACAGTTTGTTCAGCCCTTCCCCAAATGATGGGCTTCCTCTCAACTTCCAGTTCTTTGCCACCACAAAAAGGACTGCTATGAATGTTTTTGTACTTGCAGGTCTTTCTCCTTTTCCTTTGATTTCTTTGGGATACAGACCTAGTAGTAATATTGCTAGGTCAAAGGGTATGCACTTACGTATAGCTGTTTGGGCATGGTTCAGACTGCTCTCCAGAATGGTTGGATCAGCTCACAGCTCCACCAACAATGCATCAGTGTCCCAGGGTTTGCGCGTCCCTTCCAGCATTTGTCCTTCTCTTTCTCGGTCATGTCAGCCAACCTGAGCAGTAGGAGGTGGTACGCCTGCTCTTGGTTTTAGATAGATACTGCTTATCATTTTAAGAAAAGCTCAATTTATTCCTCTGTTTTCTGGTGTTTTTAGTAGAAACGTTTGTTGCGTTTTGTCAAAAGCTTTTTCTACATCTGTTGATGTAATCATCTGGTTTTTGTTGTTGATGTGGTCAGTTATGCTGATAGTTTTCCTAATGTTGAACCAGCCTTATATTTCTGGTATAAATCCAATCTGATCATAGCATACAATCTTTGTGATATTTTGCTGTATTTTATTTAAAATTTTTTGCATCAATATTCATTAGGGAAATTAGGCTATAGAATTCTTTATTTTTGCTTTCCCTGATTTAATAGTATCTGATTATAATAATTAACATTTTTAAAGTGCTTACATGCACTAGTCACTGTGCTATGCACTTTACAGTTACCTCATTTGAGCCCCACAACAATGCTGGGAGGTAGGTACTATTTTATCCCCATTGTACAAATGAGGAAACTGATACAGAAAGAGATTAAATTACTTGCCCGTGGCCACTCAACCAGTAAGTGTTTGAATTCAAGTCTTCCAGACTCCAGGGCTAATGTTCTATCCACTGCATCTCAGAGGTTCCCAAAGCAAGTGATGCCACCCACTGGGGTGCTGGAATAATCCAGAGGGTGGTAGTAGCCTTGGGTGCAATTGGGGGAGCATTGAATAAAAATAAGAGAGTGGTGGAAACATAAGGAAAGAAGAGGATTTTGAAAAAACATTTGTACATGTTTCATCTGTTGTGTAACAAAGTTAAAGTCATAGTGATTATATTCTTTTCCAAATAAACACATAAAATGCAAATTATAACTGACCAGTGGTCGGGTCCACTGACAGGTCTTAACAAACAAGTGCTGGTAGGTGAGTGTGTTGTGTATTTTAGGGAAGTCCAGCCTATATCAGCAGGAATATGTGCATGTAATGACTTGTTTACAATATATTATATGGTTATATGACACAATATTGCATCATCAAAATTTCAATGCAAGAAAAAAACACAAACTTACAATAAATTGTGAATAGATGCATCATGTTTTAAAATATATTTTATATTTTTTGAAATGACACAGATTTTTTAAAAAGACGTTAAAGAGTTAGAGAAAGTAGATTTCCAGGAGGGCACTGAGTATTTTTTTTTTTAAGGGAGCAGTAGGCCAAATAAGTTTGGGAACCTCTGATCTACTGTTTAAGGTATCAAAACCATATTATTGAAAGAATTTAGTAGGACTTCCTTACCTTTTTTTCAAATAGTTCATACAGTATTGTAATTCATTATTCTTTAAATGATTGGTAGAATTTGCTTATAAATTCATCTGGTCCTGTACTTGGGGGAAATTTCATATCTCTGCATGCTTACATTGACAAAAGACAGAAAGATTAGATCAATTAATTGGGCATGTAATTAAAAAAAGAAAAAGAACAAATTAAAAATCTCAATTAAACATCAAAATAGAATAATAAAATTGAAAGTTAAAAAACCCACACTGAACTGATGAGTAAAGCTAGGAACTGACTTTATGAAAACAACCATAAAATAGATAAATCATTCATTAATTTGATAAAAAGACCAAATTATCAATATAAAAAATGAATATGCATTACCAATGAAAATGAAATTAAAGCAAATATTAAGAGCTATTTTGCCCAATTATAAATTTTCCCCCAAGCACTGCTTTGGCTATATCCCACAAACTGTAGTACGTTGTCTTATTGTTGTCGTTGCTTATGATTTGTTCTCTATCCCACTCATTCTTTGGGATTAGATTATTTAGCTTCCAATTAATTTTTAATCTCTGCTTAAAAGACTCTTAATTGAATGTAATTTTTATCACATTATGAGCCAAAAGGGGTGCATTTAATATTTCTGCTTTTCTTCATTTGTTTGTGAAGTTTTTATGCCCTAGTACATGCCCAGTTTTTGTGAAGGTGCCATGTACAGCTGAAAAAAAGGTATTTTGTTGCTGTTCAGTTGGATCTGACTCTACATGACCCCGTGAGTTTTGTCCAAAGGTTTTTCTTGGCAGAGATACAGGAGTGGTTTCTCATTTCTTTTCCCAGTGTGTCCTCACTTTAAAGATGAGGTATCAAGGCAAACTGAGTTTAAGTGACTTGTCCAGGGTCACACATCTTTAGTGTGCAAGCCTTAGACACTTAGACACTAAGGCCTGACCTGAACTCAGACCCTTTTGGCTCCAAGCCCAGTACTCTAACCACTGTACCACCTAGCTGCCCCAGTTAGGAGTCAGAGAGATCTGAGTCCAAATCTAGCCTAAGACATATACCAGGCAAACCACTCAATACTCATTAGCCTTGATTTCCTCATCTGTAAAAAGGAAAAAAAGGTATACTCTTTTCTGTGCCCATTCAGTATTCTCCAGAGGTCTAACTTTTCTAAAATTCTGTTCAATCCTTAGCTTCTTTCTTATTTATTTTGTGGTTAGATTTATCTAGACCTGAAAAGGATAAATTGGAGTCACCCACTGGTATAATTTTACTGTCTATTTTCTCCTATAATTCATTTAACTTTTCATTCAAGAATTTGGATGTTATACAATTTGGGACATATATATTTAGTATTGATATTGATTCATTGTCTATTTTTGCTTTTGCTAGGTCTGATATTATGGTTGCTATTCCTGCCTTTTTTACTTCAGCTGAAGCATACTCTATCCTGCTCTCATCCCTTATTTTAACTCTGTGTCTTTACGTTTCAAGTGTGTCTCTCTTATAAACAATGTATTGTTGAATTCTGGTTTCTAATCCATTCTGCTATCTGCTTTCATTTTAGGAGTGAATTCATCACTTTCATATTCAATGTTCTGATCACTAACTGTGTATTTCCTTCCATCCTATTCTTTTCTATTTATCCTTCTCTTTTTTTTTTAACCTTCTACCCTCCTCAAAAGTCTGTTTTGCTTCTGGCCCCTGAGTCTCTTAATTTCCCCTCCCACTTTTCACAGCCCACCCCTTTCTCTTAGCCCCTTCTTTGCTGGATAAGACTAATTTCTATACCCAAACTGGGTGTGTGTGTTCTTCCCTTTTTGAACCAGTTCAGAGGAGAGTGAAGTTCAGGTGTTAACCACTCCCCTCCCCCCCCATTTCCCTCTCCATTATAAAAGCTCTCTTTTGTATGCCTCTTATATGTGAGATAATTTCTTCTCTTCCTCCTTCTCCCAGCACATCGCTTTTTTCTCACCCCTCCATTTTTTTTTAGATCATCCCAACATAATTGACTCACACCCAATGCCCTCTGTCTTCTAACTGCCATAATAATGATAAGGTTCATAGGAGTTACATGTAACATCTTTCTATATAGGAATGTAAACAATTTAACCTTAATACATACATATATACATATATATACACATATGTGTGTGTATTTTTCCCCTGAAGGATTATACTCAGTTTTGCTGGGTAGGTTATTCTTGGTTATGAGCTCCTTTGCCTTCCAGAAGATCACATTCCAAGCCCTCTACTCCTTATAATGGTAGCTGCTAAATCTTGTGTGATCCAGGCTGTGGCTCCACAATACTTGGATTATTTCCTTCTGGCTGCTTTCTGTACTTTCTCCTTGACCTGGGAGCTCTGGACTTTGGTTATAATATCACTGAGAGTTTTCCTTTTGTAGCTCTCAGGAGGTGATTGGTAGATTCTTTGAATTTCTATATTGTCCTCTGATTCTAAGATATCTGGGAAGTTTTCTTTTATAATTTCTTGAAACATTGTCTCCAGGCTCTTGTTTAAATTATGGCTTTCAAGTAGTGTAATATTCTTAAATTATCTCTTCTTGATCTATTTTCCAAACCGGTTGTTTTTCTGATGAGATATTTCACATTTTTCCTATTTGTTATTATTTTAAACTATTTTTATTGTTTCTCAATGTCTCATAAAGTCATTAGCTTCCACTCAACAAATTCTGATTTTTCAGTAATTATTTTTTTCAGTGAGGTTTTGTGCCTCTTTTTACCATTTGGTCAATTGTAATTTTAAAGCAGTTCTTTTCTTCAGTATTTTTGTGCCTCTTTTACTATGTCGTTAATTCTCTTTTCATAATTTTTTCTATTGCCCTTGTTTCTTCTCCCACTATTTCCTCTACCACTTGTATTTGGTTTTTTACATCTTTTTTTGCTATTTTTAAAACCTCTTTCCTTAATCCTTCTAAGTATCTTTGTTTAGTTTGTACCCAATCTGCATTTTTCTTTGAGACTTTGCTTATATGTGTTTCAAGATGTTGTTTTCTTCTGAGTTTGTGTCCTGAACTTCTCTGTCACCACAGTGGATTTTTATGGTAAGTTTCTTTTTTGTTGTTTGTTCATTTTTCTGACCTGTTTCTTGACTTGGAACTTTATGTTAGAGTTGGGCTTTGTTTCTCCTGGAAGGAAGGAGGGCTGTCACTGCCACAGCTTCAGGCTTTTTCACACAGCTGTTTTCACAACTAGTTCGGGAGGTCTGTAAGTTTTCAGTGCTTTCAAGGTGGTATGATCCAGGGAGAAGAGTGATCACTGCTCTCTTGGTCTGTTTCAGTTCTTATGCAAGTTAGGGTTGCAGCTCTCTCATGACAACAACCCCTCTCCACCCTGGAATTGGGTTATGGGTAGTGGAGTTGCCAAATGGTTTCCAGACCTGAACCCAGTGCTAGCATAGGGTACCCTGTAATCTCTTTCTGACCCTACCGTCTCTGGGTACTGAATACTCCCTCCTAACACCGTCAGCCGCTGCTATTGCTGCTGCAGCCATCTGGGTAACCACCTCTAGGACTCACAGCTGGTAATGTTTCCATTACACAGTTCTTGCTGCCAGCCCCCACTCCAGTGCTATTGACCTGTCTTTCTGTCCTTCTGAGATTTCCTGGGCTGGAAAAATTACTCACTCCAGCTTTTTTGTTGTTGTTGTTAGAATTCAATTTGATGCAGCTTTTTAAAGTTGTTTTAGAAAGGCAGGCTGAGAGACAGAAAAAGTACTTCCTTTACACCGCCATCTTGGCTCTGCCCCCTCTCTGCCTTTGATTAAAAAAAAAAAGACACTTAGAAAATTTGGTGAAGCACAAGGGAATACAAGAGTGCAGAAATACCCTATAAAAACAGTGTCAAGAGAACTCAAGCTTGTCCAGGAAAGTTAGGAAAAAACAAAAATGTATGTGAGGAGGGGGTGGCTACACTGGGAAAAGTAGGAGTGACAGTTGCCTGCTTTGGGAAGGTGAGAGGATGATGGTGCTGCTGCACTACCAAGGAAAGGGGAAGAAGCTCCGCTCTTAGGGCGTTTCTACTTCCTCTGCCAAGGGGAAGGACCTGGTGGACTGGAAAGGACAAAAATGGCTAAGAGAGAATTGAAAGCCCAGAGAAGTGGGCAAATGGAAAGAGAGCCATTAACTAAATTTGATTAGTCTGAATTACCTGGCCCAAATGAAAGATACTCCTGGTACTGAAAAATCTGTGAAATGAGATCCCTGAACCATTACCTGTGATCTTTGAAGGATCTTGGGGGGGAAAAAGGGAAAGTGAGGCTGAACTAGAGATGGGGGGAGAGGGAGAGAAGATGATTGTGATTTAAAAAGACAGAGGAGAGTGGAGTCTCCCAAAGAAAGGCCTGTGAACCTGACTTCAATCTCTGGCAAAATTCTGGAATGTTTTATTCAAATGATGTTGAGAAAAGGAGGCCCATGTGGTTTCAGTGAGATCATAGGTCGTTCCAAGGAAGTCCCTTTCCTTTTTTTCGCACAGGATTACTTGATAATCAGGTTGGGGATTGCTACAGACACAGCACAGTTAAATTTTAGCAAAATATTCCATAGGATCCTAGGATCATCAATCAATTTAGAGCCAAAAGGTACCTCTGGGGCTCCCTAGGCCAAACCCCTTGTTTTATGGATGAGGAAATGAAGGTGAAGTCTCTTACCCAAGGTCACACAGCCCAGATTTGATGCAATCATGCCATCCTTATAGATGTGGGCTAAGTAATTTACAATTAGGTACATTCAGTACCAATTTGCTGGGTGTGTTACCAGGTCACTGTCTGCTTCATCTCTAAACTGGGGCTATTAGCACTTACATCCTGGTTGTTGGAGGGCTCATGTGAGATAATGTAGAAAAGTGTTTTCCAAGTTTTAAAGTGCTTGTAATATCAACAATTATTAAAATACAAACCCTAAAGTAGACAGCATTTGTAATTATTAATTAGCAGAAAACATAACATTATAACAGCAGCACCAAGTCATGAAACGGTGACTCTCATTAGCAAATTCTCCTGGAGGAGGGGGGAGACAAAGAGAAACCTGTTTTTAGGGGAGCTCTGCTGGTTGGCTTCTAGAACTTTGCTACTGAACTTCGTCTTTCTCAGACCAGCTCCCAGGATCTTTGGGGTGCTGTCTTAAACTCAGCAGCCTGGGAGCTGTCCACTCTAAGGGTCCCCTTTTGCTCTCTCACCCTCCTGCAGATGCAGAGGAATTGGGCCTCTCAGTGGTCGTCCACACCACCACCTCCTTTGGTATGGAGAACTTGGAGAAAAGCAATGAGGACGTGCAGGATGTGATCCTGCAGCAGGTGAGCAGAGTCCTGCCAGGCCTGCCCACGCCAGTCAGCACCACGTGCCACAGATGGAAGTACTCTCAGGTGAGAACAAAGGCCTCCACACAGATCTCCCATCCATGGCATTGCCTCTGCCTGTGGGGACAGACGGTCTTCATTGTGAGATCAATCCCTACAGCCAGGGGGATGTATTCATTTTACCCTATCTACTCCTCCCATTTCTGGTAAGTTTTCTTGTCCCTTGGAGTCAGGGGATCATAGCTTTAGACCTAGAAGAAGCATTCTAGCCTAACTTCTTACTAAACACATGAAGAGCCTGAGGTCCAGGGCGATTAAGAGTCTTCTCCTTCCGAGGTATGAGGGGGCCGCCCCACATTCAAAGGCGGCCCTCTGACTCCAAACCCAAATCTTTCTAGCGCCTCTCTTCACAGCTGTATGGTTATGGATAAGGGCACTAGAATCCTGGGTTCACAGCTGGGTTGTCTGCTCCAAAAGCAGGTTAAGTGGCTTTCCTGAGGTCACACAGGGAATACACAAGTAAGAGATTCATTCCCACCACATCTTACTGACCTCTCTTAAGTAGTAACATTCAAAGTTGTGAGTCTCAGGAGCAGATTGACAGGCAATGGATGGAAATTATGAGGAGGGAAAGAGAGGCCCCCATCAAAGGGAAGACTCTTCCCTGGCCCTGAGCAGCATCCCCAAGGGTCATGACCTGCCGGGAGAAGAAGGGCCCCCCTCCATTGAGGGCTCTAAGCAGAGGCCGGGGGACCCCTTGCCAGACAGAGTCTTTGGGATCCCTTTCCCTGGACAGACAGGACCAGACAGTCCAAAACCCTGGGATCTTGGAGAGAATCTTCTCTGCCTATGGAAGGGCCACCATCTACGCTGCAGATATCAAGGTGGGGCTGAGATGTGTCTGGAAGCCCGGCCTGCAGAGGCTGTCAGGGAGGCGGTCACCTTTGGCTGTGAAGGGAGCTGGGGACACAGAAGCTGGGTCAGGAGAGGGCCAGGCGCCTGATGGAGGGTAGGAGGACCTGAGTTCAAATTTGGCCTCAAACACTTGACACTTACTAGCTGTGACCCTGATTTTCTTGCCCCACCCCAGAAAAAGTGCTGGAGACCAAAGTCCACCTCTGGTCTCTGACATTTGCTAGCCGTGAGAAGGGGGAAAGTCATCTGAGCTTTCTTAGCCTCAATTTCTTCATCTATAAAATGGGCATGATAAGCCCCACAGCACCTACCTACCTCACAGTGTGGTTGTGAGACCCAGAAGGAACCACAAATGATTGTTCATTTATCGAGCTCTTATGTCCTAGGCACTGTGCTAACACAGGTCCTGCCCTCAAAGAGCTTGCCTTCTAGTAGGAAAAGCAACCTATAAGCAACCAGGCCTGTGCAAGAAACGTGGAGAGCTGGTGGAAGAGATGAAGGAAGGAGAGAAAAGCCTTTGTCAAGGTCTGCACCAGGCAGGCACAGGCATGAGCAACCAGGACAGTCCCTGCCCTCGTGAAGGCGCCATTCTAGTAGGAGGAAGCTAGGAAAGCTCAAAGCTGCCCCAGACTTGGGGGTGTCTGGTACGGGACAGGGAGCTCTGCCTGAGGCAAGAGAAGGAAGAGGGGAAGGAGCACCTACCTGTGCCTGACACTGTATAATTGTTATCTCACTTAATCCTCACAACAACCCAGGGAGGTGAGTGCTATTATACATTTTACAGATGAGGAAACTGAGGCCGACAAAGGTGAAGTGATCGACCCAAGGTCACACGCCTAATAAATTTCTGATGCTAAATTTGAACACGGATCTTTCTGACTCAGGCCCAGTGCTTATACAGAATGGAAGAAGCCACAGGTCAGTCAACTATCAGGGTGCACTGCTTGGCTTACTGATCCAAGAGGTGGAAAGAGAAGGGAGGTGTCCCTGCGAGGTGATGGGGGGGGAGGGGATGTGTGAGGCCGTTAGCAAAGGAACGGGCGGGTGGGGACTCCCAGCAGACTCCTCTCTACATTCAAGGCTCTGGCAAATCCAGGCCAGTGGGTCCATGTGCGCTCAAGCGCTGCAGCCCGGCCGGCCAGTTCCTGCCTCCTCTCAGGCTGAATGACGCCAGCCCAGAGCCCGTACTTTACCCGTGACTTACTCCAGAATCCTTGAGAGCTCCCAATGGCTAGTGGCCAGAAGTGGGCTGGGAAGCCCACGCCTGAGGGCATCAACCTTAGCTAGGGCCCCACAGCTCCCTGGATAACCGAAGCCCGGGCGGGGCTGGGATATTAGGGGTATCAGTGTGCGCCACCTTCCCTCCCTCCAGCTGATCCCACCTCGGTGACTGAGCTGGAGGGGAGAGGAGGGGATGTAGGGAGTGGTTCATAAGTGGTAGTTACTTAAGAGTTCTGTGCAGGAGTGAAAAGGGGGCATCATTCCTCTTCTCAACGATGACTCATGTTACACAGAGTTCCAAGGTCTTTAGACCCAAAGCGCATCCAAACCCGAGCAGAGTTCCCCTTTATTGGGGGAGAGTGCCTACTGTGTGCCCAGCACGTGACAACTGTGGTCTCCTTTGATGCTCACAGTAACCCAGGGAGGGCAAGGCCATTCTTATCCCCTTCCATACCAGAGGCCATTGAGGCAGACACAAGTAAAGTGGCCTGTGGATGTTCTTACTGAAATTAAGAATCAGAATATTTAGGGACCTCCTGGACTGTCCAGTCCAGCCCCCTCCTTTTGGGGAGCAGCAGAGACCCCGAAATGTAAAATGACATATTTAGGTAATAAATGAGTTATTGCAGGTTGAGAGGAGCAGAGGCAGAGGCAGCATTAAAACTCAGAGCCTCTGAGGCCAGGTTGGACTCCCCACCCATTGTCCTCAGCTCCTCACCCCAAATATCCATGGGAAATGAGAATCTACAATTCGGGGGGAAGCCTTTTAAAAGAATGGAGCGAATTTGTGTGGGGTATGAAATGGCCAGCCAACTGACCAACCACCGTTCCATCCAAAGAAATCAGGACACTGGGGCCGAGCTGTGCCCCATCCACAGCCATCATTCCAGCTTGGCTGCTGTGTGTCTGTGTTCCTGCCTTTATACTCTCTCCCTCGGGAATCTCAGTGGGCTGAATGATCCTCTCTCTACCAGTGATTCTTGGCTCTGTGAAGGTGGTCCTGGACTCTCCTGAGCTCTGGTGTGCATCACCAAACACCTGCTGGACATCTCAAACTGGAGCTCTCTTAGAGACATCTGAAGCTCAACACACCCAGAGCAATTCTCCCCACCTCCCTCTGTCTCTGTTACTATAAAGGCAATGCCATACTCCAGTCCCCCAGCTCACCCTAGGACTCAGCCTGGACTTCTCACTGTCTCTCACACACTCCCTATCCAGTTTGGTGCCAAGGCCTGTTGATCCCACCTCTTCCATATCTCTAGTGCATGCTCCTTCTCTTGGGCTTTTTAAAATATTTTGGTCACTATATTTCTGTAGAATGAACATCATGTAATAACTGTCTTAATTTATACATTTAAAAATACTACCCTAAAAGGGGGTCCATAATCTAGGCATCTGTGACAAAAAAGGCAAAGACCTCCCAATCTAAAGACAGGAGCCAAGGGTTCTAGGCTGAGCTCAGACAGCCACAAGGCCTATGGCAAGTCAGCTCACCTTCCCATTTTCCCTTATTGGGAAAAGGAAATTCCTTACCTGACTCACTTGCCCTATAGGGGCACCCAGAACCCAGCACTGAATAGCACAGCCCATGAGACAGAAGACTTGGGGTCCCCAGAGTGCTAGAAGGAAAGGAGGCCTGTGTGTGGGACCAGAGGATCTGAATTTGAACCCAACCCTGCCCCTCCCCAGCTACCTGGCCTCTATCGTAACCCTCTGCTCTCTGGGCCGCAGCATCCTGGGTAAAATAAGAGGACTGGGCCACATGAGGTCCCTTCCAGCTGTAATGCACTGATTCTCCAAAGTGATAGTGGAGTACTTTTCGAAGGGATAGAAGAATATAAGCTCCTCGGGGTCAGGGGCTGCCTTGGGCTTGGCTTTGCAACCTCCCCCCCTCCAACAGTGCCTGGCACTGACCAGATGCCTAATGAAGGTTCCATGAAGGAATGGAGCCATCAAGATACATCCTCTGTTCAGAGGCTTAGATATGTGTGATGGCCTAGGGTATGCATTGATGAAAGAAACCTAAAAATGGTTTGCAGAGTGGAGAAAGACCCATGGCCGATGTTTCTCTGGGCATCCCCTTAATATACATGCATCTTAAAATCCAGAGAAAATCTGTATAGAAACACTCTGTGGGCACTAATTCTGCCATTACAAAGTCTACATGTGCAGAGAGGCCACCAGGCCCTGGACAAGGGCACAAAATGATTAGGGCCAGGAGAGCAGACTCTCTTCTCTCTCTCTCCCCCAGAGCATTCCAGTATGCCTAGGACCTTCTGCTTAGGGCAGAGGGGCCCGACCCGTGATTACCACTCCCTCAACCATCCCAAGTTAGGCATTCATGGTCTTAGGTGCCTAGAAGGTGGAGGGTGCTCAGGGTCCCTCTCTATGTCAGAAGAGAAATGTGAGCCACCACCTTCCTGGCTTCAAGGACCACTCTTTCCACCAGGCCTCACTGCCAGTCTCACGGTCAGCCCCTATCAATGTTTGTTCAGTAGTAACGGCAGATGTTTGTCGGGGACTTCCTCTGCAGACAGTGGCCTGGGAATTGGAGATTCATATCTATGTGGAAATCACGGCCCGGATTCCTACAGGTGAAAAGAAGGTTTTCCTTCATCAGCCAGGCAAAGGGCAGAGCAATCTGCCCACGGTCATCTCTGACTCCTCCCGTGTGGGGAGGTGCCGTCTTTGGCAAGGCCCAATCTGTCTGTCAGCCATCAGACTGGAGAACTGCCAGCACCCCTTTCAACCAAGACGCCAGAGCTCTAGATTCACCCCTGGGGTGATGGTCAGCTATAAACCACCGCAACAGCTCGGGACTCCCCCACACCGTGGGCGAATGCTGACACCTTGTCAGCTCACGGTCTCCAGTGGATCGTTCCCACCTGTTATTTGAACAAGTGCAGATGAGATGAGCTGAGTCAGGAACCACCGATTCTCGCCCTCTGGGGATTAAGGTCATTCAAACAGGAGTGAATGGAAGGGGCACAATTTAGAGCTTCCAGGAAAAGTGGAGATCAGCGCTTCCAACCTCATCTTCTTACAGATGTGGAAACTGAGGCCCACAGAGAGGACATGCCATGGCCAAGGCCATAGAGCCAGGATTCTAACCCAGATCTGGGGTAGAGGCAGCTGGGTGACACTGGATAGAGTCAGGAAGAGCTGAGTTCAAATCCAGCCTCAGACATGTATTAGCTGTGTGACCCTGGGCAACTCATTTCACCCCACTGCCTGCCTCAGTTTCCTCATCTGTGAGATAGGGAGCATAGCAGCACCTGCCGCCCAGGGTTGTTGTACCATTTAGCACAGTGCAGGCTTAGTAAATGTTTGTTTCCTTCCTCTAACTTCAAATGGGGAGGGGGGCAGGGTTCCTACTACTGCAAGGATCTGCTAAGAAGACTTGCTCAGCCTCAGGGGGATCCCGGGCCTGCTGTACATTCTAGTACGCTGTGAGCGGCGCAGCACCTTGCATTAGGTTACCCTGCACAGCATCGGATGCCAGCCCGCTCTCCAACACAATATCTTGTGTTTTCATCAGCATTTCTTTGTTTTTACAGCCCCTTCCTTTCGGAATGCTGCCTCTCCCCCTCCCCAGGAAGCCTTCCCGTGGACCAAAGAACAAAAAAGGCCATTCAGTAAGACCAACAAGCACAAGGACCATGTGGGCCAGAACGTTAATATTCCAGACCCATAGCCCCCACCTTCCACGCAGAGCCCTCCCCCGGGGCTGAGACCGGTCATCTTCCTGACCAGGCCGCTTTGTTGTCCTCACTGTGGATGTGTGTTCCTGACTGCTTACTTCCCTCTGCATCACTTTATAGAGCTCTTCTCACTCTTCTCTTTATTCTGCATATTCAGGGTCTCTTGCCTGTCCGCAATCTTCCACCACATTGATGCTCCACTCTCTGTTCAACCATTCCCCAGTCACTGGGCATCAGCTTTGGGGTTTTTTTTCTTTTCCACAAAAAAGAAAATTAGGAGTGACTCTGGAGTCATAAGGGCCCTCTTCGCCTCTGCCTCTTGGGGAGGTGCCCAGCCGTGGCGTCACTGCTCGATGGGCACGGCACGGGCGCAGCCGGCGTCAGTAGGGATTGCCAACTGCCTTCCACAATGGTGCTCCGCCATCGGAGTTTTATAGGGCACCTGCCGTTCTTCATCCGCCCACACTGGGCTATTTCTGTCCTTTGTCACCTTTGCAGGTTTACTGAATGTAAGCTGATTTCCGTTAAATTTCACTCATTATTGGTGATTGGGAGCGTTTCGTCATATTGATAGTCATAATGTGCAGGTCTTGTGAGAACTTCTGGGTTCTTTTCTGGGTGCAAGAATCCATGCTCAGTGCTAGTGGGAGGGGAGACAAGCCCAGAAGTAGATGCAGCTCCTGCCCTCAAGGATCTTCCCTTCTCCCCAAAGGAATACAGTGTGTAAACAGAGAAGTACACTCAAAGGAATCTGAGGAAGGAAAAAGCCCTGAGGACCAGGGGGGCCTGGAAAGGCCAGTGAGCTGAGCCTTGACGGACAGGACACAGATGTGGAGGGGTCACATTCTAGGCCTGGCAGATGCGCCGGTGGAGACACTAACTGGAGTCAGACGCTAATTTGTCTCTGACCACAGAGACCATGAAAGGGAGGCCTCCAGCCGCCAGACTGCGGAAGACTTGCAATGTCTGCTCCAGGCTAGGGGCTAGACCAATAAAGAAAAGGGAACATATGTGAGAGATGATGTGAGGGTACAATGACAAGCTTTGACAGCAGATTGGATGCCTGATCCACTCGAGTGAGCAGTCAAGGACAACCCAAGATGGAGGGCCTGGGTGACAGGAAGGATGGGGGAGAGGTGCCCTAGAGAATCAGGGAAGAGGAGGGAACTTGGGAGGGGAAAGATAATCATTGTGTTTTGGATATATTGAGTTTGTCATCCACAGAACGTCCAATTTGAGATGTCCAAAAGGAATTTGGTGATGTGAAAATGGAAGAAAGCTGTTAAGGCTGGTCTTCCTCCAAGAAAACCCAGTTTTTTGGTCGGGTGGACAGCACTCTCTCCCTCTCTCTTCTCCCATTCTAACTCTATTAAAGGGAAAGCAGGAAGTGTTCAGGAGGGGATAAGTCAGGAAGACCGGACTTGGTTTGATGGGGCCAAGCCTAGGACTGCAGATCCATCCATCCTTCAGAGGCCATCTGGTGCAGCCCCCTCTTTTTATACACAAGAAAATGAAGGCCCAGGGGAGTAAAGACTTGCCCAGTGTCCCATTGGCAAAAAGTATCAAAGGCGCCATTTGAAGTCAGCACCTGGCTGCAGAGCTCAGGCTCCTCCCATTGTGTCCAGCTGGTAGGATGGAGCAGAGGTGGCTGCCCTGCCCCTTGTGTGGCAGGAAGCCTGGCTGCTCCTGGCCAGGGGAGTGGAAGCAAGGGGGACTTTAGAATTCCTTTCCAAAGTGAACGTGAGAGACTTTGACAAGTGAGTGAGAAGCCATGGGGACCTTGGAAGTTGGAGGCTCTGAATTCCTTTTCTCTTTTTTGCTGCCAACATGTAGCTTCCTGTTGTTAAGAGACGGGGAAGGATTTAAAGTTAGACTCTGCAGGCTTTCTGGCCATCAGCTGTCTCTCAGCAAACTGCATTTTGATGAGTTAAGTGTAAATGAGCTGGGGACATTTGGATTCCATTTCCTTCCAGCCTAGAAGGATTTCAAACAATGGGCAGCAGGAGCCAGGGCGCAGGGCATTTTTTATTTGACCGGCCTCAAATGATTAGAAGCCATGTTCTGCACTCTTTAAGAGGCTGAATTCCCCAGCATGCCTTCCCCTGCCCTCCCTGGCCCTTCTTCCTGCCTTGGGAGTCTGCTCCCTGCTAGCCCTGCTGACACTGTTGACGTGAATCTGTGGCTCCAACCTTTTCTAGAGACAAGGCCCGTTCCCTATCTCTAAACATGTAAACACACATTGACATCAACATCTGCTCTGCTCTGGCCTGGAGGATTTACATTACACCCCGTTTTTGTAAACAGGCATCTATGAGAAGTAAGAATAAATACCTTGGGAATTCCATCAGGGCCTCTTCACAGAGAGACAGATGTGCACGAGGGACAAGCCTACTGGATGGGCAGGAGACCCTTCTCAGAAGGCTCACATGGTTTGTGGACAGGCCTGCGTCCAGTGATGTGTCTGTTGTTTCCAAGCCACAGAATTCTAGCTATCGAGCTGAAAGAGATGGTCATCTGACCTGACCTCTCATTTTATAGACAAGTAAACTGAGGCCTAGAAGTTAAGGGTCTTTCCCAAGTTAGACAATTATCAAGTGGTAGGGACAGGATTCAAACTCACATCCTCTGACTCTGAATCTAGTATTCTTTCTGCTGTGCCCCACCAAATTTAGCTTGGAAAGGATCTCAAAACCATCTGATCCAACCAATCCAGCACAAGTGTTCATTGAGTATCCACTAAGGAAGCTCCTCAGGGAAGTGACTCTTCTACTCTGGGTTAGACAGAAAGTTTGCTCTCATTTTAAGCCTGAATGAACAGTGGGATGGACAAGACTGTCCGGGTCCCTCTTCCTCCCCGCTTAAGAACAGATATCTCTCAGCCTTGCTTGTCCCTGGAGCTGTCCAGTAGGGAGGCCCCACTCAGGGTCTTCTCCAGTCCAGAGCCATTCCCAGCCAACACAGACTGGAGCCCAAGCAGGATTCCAGCAAGTGATGGCCAAGCCCAGGCTATCTAGGAATCTCATTAGATGGATTCCCCATTCCTGGATGTCTTCAGGCCACGACAGGATGACCACTCGTTGGGGCCTCAGGAGATGGACAGCTCGGCCTCAGAGCGCCTTGGCTTCCAGCTCTGAAATTCCAGGAAAACCTGAGCACGCTCTTGTGGACAGAGGGGTTGGATGCCCTGGTTTCTCACGCTCACTTCCATGCACTATTTTTGCATTGTTTACTTCTGAATATAAATTGTGCCTGCTTGTCCAAATACTCCGATGTGTTTTACATAGTTGAGATTGCTGGATGAGTGACCACCAACAAAGTCAGAGGTTCCTGGAGGTGGGAACCAATCATCTCTTTTGGACTGAAGTCCAGGGATGGGACAGTGGCTGGCCTGATCTTTTTTTTTTCTTTAAAAGTTTTCTGTCCCTTAGAGACACTTCATCTCTGGACTCCTTATGGCAACAATAGAGGGATGGAGCCTTTTCCTTGGAGGAAAACATAGAAAAGAAGCAATAACATTCCTTCAAGTCTTTCTGCCAATGGAGTGGAAAGAACCTCGGATTCAGCATTGGAGACCTCTCTTCAAGCCCCAGCTCAGCCCCCTGCTACCTATGGAACCTTGGGCAGGCTGCGTCACCCCATTGGCCTCGGTTTCCCCTTCTGAAAAATGAGAAGATTGCACTCAGTGAAGTTTGAGGCCCCTCCCAGCTCCAAACCCCTGGTCCTATAAGATAGCCCTTGGGGGACCCAAATTTCATTGCTCTCATCCGCCTGCCCTTGCATGAGTGGCAACAGTGATGATCAGGAAAATACCTGGCATCTATGGGGCACCTTGCTGAGTTCATGATCCTCACAACAACCTCTGAGGTAGATGTTATCATTGGCCCCATTTTAAAGATGAGGAAACCGAGGGAGGCAGAGGAGGTGTCTTGTCCAGGGTCACCCTGCTGCTGAGGCCTTCCTGACCCCAGGGCAGTGCACTAGCCCCTGAACCCCCTGAGTAAGAAGAGGATGAAGAAAGATCAGAAATCCAGGGCTACCTCCAGTAGGTGCTAGTTGTGTGGCCCTGGACAAGTCCCTTACCCTCTCTGTGGCTCAGGTTTCCTGTCTGTAAACCGAGGCGAGTGAAACCTGTAGTATCTTAGGGGGTCTGTGGAGCTCATAGAGCTCAGTAGATCACAGAGAACCACAGAGTCAGAGCAGGAGGGACAATCAAGACCAAGTCAGCCTCTTCATTTTACAGGTGAGGATACTGAGGCACCCACATAGGAAGTATCCATGGTGGGATTGGAGGGGATGTCTTTCTAACTCTGAGGCCAGCACCCCATCCCCCATACCTGTGGGAACTCTCCAGCCCTCTGTAGATGCCACATGCCATCATGACTGGAGGAAGACTCTTCTGGATTTCCAGCTATTCCAGCTCACCAGAGCTCTTGACACCACATCACACGGGACTCAAAGGGGTTCAGTGACCTACCCAGAGTGAGTCTCAAAGGGGAGCAGTGAAACATGGCCAGTAGGAGTGTGGCTGCTGGAAGAGGAGGCAGACTGGTCATGCAGTGACCTCCCAGCCTGTCCAGCAGAGTCAGGAGCTGAACCCAGACCATCTGATTCTGAAACCAGTACTACTTCCCCTGTACCACAATGCCTTTCTGGAGAGCCGCATTCAGATCATAGCATTGTAGATTCAGGGCTGGAGATGGTTTAGTCTGGCCCATTCCAATTACAGAGGAAGAGCTGAGACCCAGGGATGGCTTCATCCACTCCCACAGCAATATCCAATGTGGTGCCTCTGCAGCATCTCTCCTCTGACGCAGCCCCCGCCCTGGTGCAGACCCCCATCAGCTCACGCTTGGACCATTGCCATAGTTGCTGTTGGGTGTGTCTGCCTCAAGTTTCTTCCCCCCCCAATCTATGCTAAAGTGCGAATCTGAGCTTATCACCCCCTACTCAGTAAACTGCGGTGGTTCTCCATGGAGGGCTGTTTGCATGTTGGCTCCCCCACTAGAGTGTGACTGGGCACTTATTTTATGCTTTCATTGACTGAGACAGAAAGGGAAATGAGATAGAGTGGACAGCTTGAGGGGACGGCAGACTCAAATAAAGGGCATTCAAGGATGGGGCAAATCTAAGCATGAATAAAAAGCAGTGACCGTGTGAACGTACAGTGCCTCATGTTGTGAGAATCCCTTGGGGGGTTTCCACTTTATATCCCTAGCACCCAGCATGTAGTGGGTGCCTAATAAATGCTGATCAAGTCAAAATGTGGGATTGGAGGTTAGGGAGAGGCCTTCCTCTCCCTCCCATTGGGCACCCAGTGATGTGGTCTTTACCCTCTTCTTCTCTCTGTGCTCTATTTGGCAGGTGACACAGGCCATCCCCGACTGCCCGGGACAAATGACTCTTCACCACAAGCCCTTGCTCATTTGTGGAGGCGACAGCTTCACTCAGTCCAACTTTGACGGCTGTCTGGAGTCTGCCCTCTGTGTCCTGGAGGCCCTGAAGCCTCATCTATAGAGCCCACACGCTCTGACTTTCTCTCTCACAGCCTCTCATTGGGAGGTGATTTTCCCTCAAAGGATTTGAGCCTTTTCTTTTTTCTTCAGAATATGTTCTTCTATTTTATTGAGTGAAATTCCAAGAAAGTAGTCCTTCATTTATCACCATTTACCATATTGAATAGAAAATGGTGTAAGGATTTTGGCAGACACAGACAGCTACCTGTGTTGGAGGGAAACTCCTCCCATCTTTTGTATTTCATGGCATCTCTCACTGACCAAAATGGCACCCGAGGGGGCAGAGCCATGGGGTCATCTGTAAGGGGAAGAAGAGTATCCCCAGCAGGAATTCGTTGTGGGCCCGGGCTGCTTCCTCGCAACATTCGAATTTAGAAACCACTGAGCCCCCAGGTCTGTGCCCTCTTGGACAGGGGTTTTAATGGCTGCTTTTCTCGGCCATCAGGATCGGATATCCCTTTGTAAGTTTGTCTGGGGTAGGGGCACTGAGGCCTTTGCTAGTTGTGGTTCTGAGATTCAGTTTCAATTTAGCTAAAATTGCCACAGTTTTTTCTTTGGCCTTTGAGAAAAACTACAAACATGCTGCATTGTATTTTGGCTTTTCAATTCTCACAGAATTGCAGTCTGGAAAATAATTAAACCTGACTACAAAATGAAAACAAATTTAAGGCAAATCTGAGGTTTTGTGTGTTTTTGTGTCTCCTTTTTGACAAGGTTGTTGCCTCAGAGACGGCTCCCATCAGTGGCGCCTGATGAATGGTTATATAAGATGTGCACGATGAATTTTACGCATGTTTAATGAGTTTAATACAATTTTAAAATGTCATTAATCTCAGTGCATTTGTTAAGTGGTACACTGGTACAGTGGGCAGAGACCAGGGCCTGGAGTCTCTGAGACTCCTCTTCCTGAGTTCAAACCCAGCCTCAGACACTTACTAGCTGTGTGACCCTGTACAAGTCACTTTACCCTGTTTGCCTCAGTTTCCTCATCTGTAAAATTATCTGGAGAAGGAAGAGGCAGACCACTCCAGTATTTCTTCCACAGAAACCCCAAATGGAGTCACGAAGAGTCAGACATGACTGAAATGACTGAACAAGCTCACAGAATTCCCACTCTGTGCTAAGTGCTGGTGATATGAAGATGGAAAATCCTTGCCCCGAAGCTGATTATTTTCTCCAGAGGGAAGCACATGTTCATAAGTAAATAACCTGTTGCTGGGTGTGCCGTGGGGGGACTGTGCCTGCAACACCAGCGGGCCAGTGCTTGGGGGGCTCGGTCCATTCAGCTTTGGGACTCTTGCCCTAAGGCCCAGCACAATCAGTCCAGGTTGGGGGAGGAAATACAAATCTACATAACCCATTTTATCCATCAGGACCAGGTTTCACAAGCCCTCAAACCATCCACTCTCCAAGAACCATAAACCAGCCAAAGTTGCCTCTGCTTCCATAGAGGGTGTGTCGCTTCCCCTGTGACTCCATTCCCCATCCCTGTGACAGCTCTCAGAAACAACTTCCCTGAGCTGCTTCCCTAAGCGGGTTCTCTCCACCATTGAAATGCAGGAGTTCCTTCAGGAGCTTGTCTGCTTTTGTGTGTGTGGTCCCTGTGCCTCAAACAGGCTTGGCATGTGATATGTGCTTAACAAATGCCTTCCATTCCTTCATTCTGGTTGAAAAGATTGATCCCCAACCTAGGAAACAAGGTATTTGTTGATGACCTGAAGAGCATTATCAGGGCACAGGATGCAGAGAACGTGAGCTAACCACCTGCTCTCATCATTCCCGAAAGAAGAAAAAGTCTGTTGATATTTTTTTAGATAGTTTCATTCTGCAAGACCCCCTGACTGGGCACCCTCTAGAGCCCATATCTGCAGGGAGGTGTCTGAAGTCCTAGACGACCTGGAATGAGTTATTTTAATGACAAATCCATGTAAAATAATCATGGTACCTTCTGGATAAAAATAGCTTTTCCCACATGCTGAAAAAATGGAAATTTAATATATTCAGCAGGATGGAATGACAAAAACAGGAAGGCTTAAGCATGTTGCTGCATATTCAGTGAATAAGGGATCTCTGATTTCATCAGTGTGGGAATCCCTGCTATGGGAACCCCATCCCCACCATGAATCAGTAGATCTTAACAGATGTTATCTGTGACCCTGAGCCAGATGTGGAATTTAAACCTTGGTGGTCCAGAGGCCAAGTCCACCACCCTCTCTGCTATGCCCCATCCACACGACTGTTTCTTGTTTGGTGAATCCCGGGGTAATTTATTACGTTGTGATTCATAAGAACATGTCCAAAAATAAAGGTTTTTGACGACTTTTTTCAAGTTGTTTCATAATTTGAGGATTTCCCAGCCTTCAGTAACAGTGACTTATAGTCATTCTTTTTATTCATTTCGCTCCCGACAGGGAGAAGAAACTGTAGGACGAGCAGTGGGTGGTGGCACCACAGAAGATAGAGCACAGGGCCTGAAATCAGGAAGGCCTGAGTTCAAATCCTGCTTCAGACATCAGCTGGGTGACGGATCCTGGACAAGTAACTCAAGTTGTGTTTGCCTCAGTTTCCCCATCTGTAAAACAGTGTTAATACCCTACTTTCTAGAGACGTTGTGAAGGTCAAATGAGGTGATATTTGTAAGGCTCTTTGCAACCCTTAAAGTACTATGTGTTGTGACTGTCGTTCCGTCCTGTCCAACCCTCTCTGACCCTTTCTGGGGTTTTCTTGGTGAAGACACTGGAAAGGTTTGCAGTTTCCTTCTCCGGCTCATTCTACAGATGAGAAACGGAGGCAGGCAAACAGGGTTAAATGACTTGCCCAGGGTCACATAGTATCAGAGGCTGGATTTGAACTCAGGTCTGCCTAATCCCAGGTCCTTTAGCCTGTCCACTGTACCACCTAGCTGCCCAAAGCATCATTTATTTATGTGTGTGTATATATACGTATATATATGTATATGTATGTATATATGTATGTATGTACATATATATGTGTGTGTATGTCTGATAAACCTGTGGCTGCTCTCCAAGGTTCTGTCCTGGGCCTCCTCTCCCTCTCCCCTTTCACTGTCTCTTGATAGGCAAGCTGATGTCCATCCCCAGTCATGCTTCAGTCCCAGATCGACAGTTATGCATTGAATATTTCAAAATGCACGTCCCAGTCTCTTAAACTCAACATGTCCAGAACTGAACTGGTTCTCTTTCCCCTGTCATGAACCGCTTTGACAGTCTCACAAAGCTGGTGGGCCTATTCTTGAAATGTTTTTACATGACTAAAATGAAGTACAGAGGACAATCAAAGGAAACCAAGTAGATTGAAATAAAGATGTGATTGTCCCCCCAAAACACCGGCAGAGCCTTTGCTGAGAAGGCCTGTCCTCGTCTCTTCCTTCTTTGTGGTGTGGAGGACCCCAGCGTCCTTCCAGTCTAGCGTCAGGCTGGCCTTCTCTCTGCTCCTGACCCCCGCCTCTCTGGGTCTCTACACTGGCACCCCCCCTACCTGCAGCGCTCTTACTCCTTCCCTCCTGTCCTTTAAGGCGTGGCTCGGACACCAAGCCTTTCCTGAGCACTAGCTAAACTGCCCTGTGTTCGGATACACAGTATGTATATATGAATGCTTTACTGGATTCTGTCTGTTTTTAAATGTACTTCTTGTCTTCTACGTTATAACATAAGCTCTTGGTGAGCAGAAATTAATTCATTCTCTGTATTTATGTCCACAGGACCTGGCCCACATAAATACTTGTTGATTGATTGGTTGGTTTGGACAGGGAGAAAATTTGACCAGTTGGTCATTTGATTAAGTGCAATTCAGAAAGCATTCATTAAGCATCTAGTGGGGATGGCTAGGTGGTACAGTGAGGGGCCGGCTAGGTGGCGCAGTGAATAGAGCACCAGCCCTGGAGTCAGGAGGACCTGAGTTCAAATTTGACCTCAGGCACTTAACACTTACTAGTTGTGTGATCTTGGGCAAGTCACTTAACCCCAACTGCCCTGCCTTCCCCCTGCAAAAAGAAAAAAAAAAGCACCTAATATATGACAAGGCACTAGGCTAGGGACTGTGAGTATAACATAAAAAGGAAACAATCCTTGCTCTCAAGTAGCTTCCCTTCCGTTGAGAAGAAACTAGGGAAAAGGATACGGGCAGAAGCAGCAGCTGCCAGGGATTGGGAAAGGTGTGATGGAGGATTTGGCGGAACCTTGGGAACAAGAGCTCCCACAAGGGGAAGCAGAGAAGAAGTAAGAGGGGACAGCCCAGGCAAAGGTGTGGAGGGTGGAGATGGGGTGTTGTTTGTAGACTCTTGGCTGGCTCATGGCCCGTGTGTAAATGGCATGGGGGTTGCTCATTCCCAGCAACACTGGAAAGGGGGAGGAATGGAATAAGAGTCAGTGCTAAGTCTGCCTCTTTAACCAGGGGCCCACCAAGATGTCATTGCCATAACTGAATATCCTGGAAGAACCTCAACACCTGTTTTGTATAAATGATAATAATCTGCCAGAAGAGAGAAAGGAAATTGGGTCCCACTTGCAGTGACATCATCCACACAGCCTCTGGTCCCTTCCCATCCTCCTCTTCTGCCGTGTAACTGACCCCCTCACACCAAGGACAGGAGAATTCCCTAAAACTGAAGTAAGAGGCTTCAGCAGAGCCTGGGTCCTCCTGAGGCCAGAGTGTACTGATCCTGCCCACTAGGTAGGAGAATGAACACCCTGGAAGAAATCTCAGAAGCAGGGGTGTCACACTGTTCCATGACATCAGAATCAGGACCCAGTGGGATAGCAGCAGAGCCACATGTGTCCCTCACCCCCAGACCACCCCTCACAGCAGCACATCTGAATGAGACGGTTTATTCACCAAGGGAGAGGGGATAGTTGCTGTATCTATGATTTCAGCCCTGGAACACTGTAAACACTCAACCAAAGCTTAGTGACCCACTGATTCCTGGGTATTTGGGACAGCCAGATGGCCAGCCTCCCCCCACTAAAGCAGCCTAGCACCTCCTCAGCAATTCATATCCTGAAGGTCAGGGCTCTTACGCTGGGGTCTATAAGCTTTTCTTTTGATATTTTCATAACCACAGTCTCATAGATTTGGTTTCCTTTATAATCCTGGGTGTTTTATGCATTCAAAAACATTCTGAGAAGGGATCCCCAGACTTCCCAAACTGCCAGAGGAGCCCATGAGGAAAAAAGGTTAAGATCTCCAGCTTTAGAATTTCCTGGACCCCTGAAAGGTCAAGTGGTGAATGGTCACACAAACATTATGTGATAGAGGGCGTCCCAGCCAGCCCTGGCTAGCGGTGCTGTCTGCCTTTGCTAGGATCAAACTTTATGAGATGAGGGAGAGGGAGCTTAATTACCTTGGTGATCTCTGCATCTTGTGTAGGCCAAGAGGGTGACACATGTTGTGGCAGGAGGGTGACTTTTTCACCTTTGGCATTTCTGAAAGGGAAGGTTGCTTTAAAAAAAATAGAAAAAAGTAGTTATAAAACCAGGCCATTTAATTTACTGTGCCAAAAAAAACCCAATCCTCCATTGAGTCATCATGCCATCCCCAAAATGCCATCTTTCCCATCCCATAACCACCCACCACCTTGTTAAATGCAAAGAGTGAGGTCCAGCCCCTCGCCAGGAGAAGGATCATTAATGTTTGCAGCGTTTCCCCAAGTGCATTCAATGACCCCAAGCTTTTCCCTGAAACAAACGCCCACCCCTCCCTTCAAGCCCCAATGTTCTCCCAATGATGCTGGATGCCTGTGAGTCATGGAATCCCACCATCTGTGAAGAGATGAAGTCAAGGCTCACCCAAAGGGCAGAGGAGAGACAGGCCCATGGTGGGTGGGGGTGCCCAGTGGGGAGTTTCACAGGAAACGCCAAATTAAAGATGGCGTCAGGGAAACATTGCTGATAAAGAAAATGAGCTTGTCATATCATGAGAGCAAAGGAGAACTTTTTCTCCTCAGGATGTCAAGGGAAAAGAAGGAAGGTCTTCAGCACATAGAGTAGTAGTGGTAGTGGTGGTGGTGGTAGTAGTAGTAGTAGTAGTAGTAGTAGTAGTAGTAGTAGTAGTAGTAGTAGTGGTAGTGGTGGTAGTAGTAGTAATGATGATAATACTAATAGTTGGCATTTGTGATATTTTAAGGTTCTCAGAGCCCCTCACGCATTTTATCTCATTTGTTATTTCTCACAAACCTGGGAGGTAAGTGCTATTTATTATTATTTATTATTTTAGCAGAGGCTAAATGACTTGTCCAGGATCACACAGCTAGTCAGTGTCTGAGGAAGCATTGGAACTCAGGTCTTCCTTATTAAGTCTGACATTTAGCCACAGTGCTGCCTGGCTGTTTATTTATTGGTTTCACAAGCACAATTATCTTTAGTATTGATACAGTGAGGGAGCCCTCCCCCCACCATTGGACAGGTGGGTGCCTTATGATCATAGATGTATAGCTAGAGAGGACTTTGGAGGCTATGGCTAGAATAGCTCCCTCCTTTGACATGGGAGGAAACTGAGGCTCTGAGAGGAAGTAAGTTGCCCAAGATCACGTATGTCCAGTGGCAGAGCAGAAGCTGAACCCAGAGCCTCTGACTCCTAAGGGAGGGCTCTTCCAGAGAGCCTGCTGCTACTCTAGAAGTGGGATAAGAGGTCACAGGAGGCCCCCTTGGTCACACAAGGACAGTCCTGGGACCCAAGTCCCCTGCCTCTTCACTGCACTGTCTTCCCTCAGAACCACAAGGCCAAAGGAAGGAGGATTCATTGTACAGCTTCAGGGGAGCAGGCTGGAACCCTTAGACTCCTCATCTGGAAAATGAGGGGGCTGAGGAGTGGACAAGAAGCCCTCTAAAATGTTCCTGTTCTCTAGCTCTAACAGTCTGTGATTTTCTGTTTTGTGCATCTGTAAATTCAGTCCTGCAACCTGTCACATGAACTCCCACATCCAAACAAAGCCGAGCTTCCCTCCTGCGGCTCTAGAGAAGGATTCTGACTTCAGTCGCTTACTGGGTTCAGTGTCTTTCCTTCTACTGGGACACATTCTGGGAGAAGCAATGGCGGCCTCAGGATGGCAGCCTCAGGACGCCCAATTATATAATTGTAGAGAGTGGCCCAATATACTGCCCGTGAATACACGGCAAAGATACTATGTGAGAAACAGATCTCAAACCCACAGCTTCCTGCCTTTGGGGCTATATATCTCTCTGTCCACAATATACCATACTACCCCCATATTTGCAAGGGGACCTAATGAAATGCTTGCAGAATTGGGGCTTGGGGGGGCCAGAAAAGGAGTCAAGTGAGCAAGCATTTATTAAGTACCTACTGTGTGCCAGGCAATAGGCTAAGCACTAGGGATACAAAGCAAGGCAAAGACAGTTTCAAGGAATTCACAGTCTAATGGGGCAGGAGGGGGCAATATGCCAACTACAATGTACAAATGAGAGAGAGAGAGAGGGAGACAGAGACAGAGACAGAGAGACAGAGACAGAGAAAGAGAGGGGGGGGGGAAGAGAAAGTGAGAAAGGGAGAGCTCATTGGATAGATCAAAGAGCTAGGTGGTTGAGTAGATAGAGAGCTACACCAGGAATCAGGAAGACTTGTCTTCCTGAGTTCAAATCCTGCCTGAGACACTAGCTGTGTGATCCTGGGCAAGTCATTTAACCTTGTTTGCCTCAGTTCCCTCTTCTGTTAAATGAGGGTAACAGTAGCACCTGCCCCCACCCCCAGAATAATTAGAGCACTAATATTTGCCCTGACTTTCTTCCAGACCAAGGAAAGTTGTAATCGGCAAAATAATGAGGGCTGATCAAAGAAGTCATCATGGTGTTTCTTGCCACTGCCCCCAGCTCTCTTCAGGACACCTAGTGCCCTGGCCATTATTTCTGCTTGGGACCAGCTGTGGACAGGGCTACTCCCTAGCCCTCAGTATTGGTGGAAGAGAACAGTTCTTTTGT
>CM053582.1:569288034-569343034 GCA_028627135.1 Pseudochirops cupreus | reverse complement strand
ACCTCTCCAAAATTCAGTTTCTTACTCTGCTAAATTTGAGAATTGACCTCAAGGACCTCTCAGACCCTCTGACATCCTTGTGATCTAAGAGCTTGATGCTAATGCCTTTCAGCTCCCTGTCCTCCAAAGAAAGCTTTCTGGGCAGTGGCTTCAAAAAGGATTCCCAATGAAGGAGCAGAAGCAAAAAGCGAGGGCTCAGAGAGCTGAGAAACCACTGTACTGAAGACTGTCGGGTGTAAGGGCCTGAGCTTGGCCATCATGGAAATGCTCTCTTGTTGTGGCCTGGCTATTACTGTGGATCCTCACCTCATGCACCAGCAGCACTGCTCATCACAAATTGGTCCATATCAAGAGAAAAAATGGGAAGGAATTGGGTCTTTAAACAGTCTCCAGTCTCCAGAGGCCTGCCAAGCCCTGACATGGGGACTAACATGGCCCTGGGGGACTCTAGAACCTCAGACTCTTTCTCTTACCAGTAAGGCCAGACACAGCAAGGCACCCAGACCCTCCACTCAGATGCCTCATTGCCTCCCTTTGCCCTCGTCCCAGGGGTTCCCTAAACTCCAGGCACTGCCCTAGATGTCAGAGACACAAAGACAGAAGCGAAAGCCCTTGTTCTTAATTGGTTATGAGGTAATGGAGGAGACAAGGTGGGGCCAGAAGGGACCTTAGATGTCATGGAGTTCTTTTTACAAATGAGGAAGAAGAGGGAGGGAAGCCTGCCCGAGGTCACCCAGGTGGTGGCATGCTGGGCATGCAGAGAAAGCCAAGAATAGTCTGTCCTCATGGAGTTCACAGTCTAGCAGGGGCAATGACCATGCACAAACCAGCTATAGAATGGCTAAACTGGGGGCAGGCAAGAGAGGGAAGGCTGTAGAATGACAAGGGAGTGGAAAAGGCCTCCCTGGGGAGGTGAGAATTTAGCAGGGCCTCCCAGGAATCCAGGGAGGTCGGGAGGAAGCCAGCTGGAGCACAGGAGGAGGAGCATTGCAGATGTGGGGTCAGCCAGAGAGAGTGCACAGAGCAGAGAGATGGAGCGCTGTCCATGGACCAGCCAGGAGGCCAGTGTCACTGCATAGGAGAGTGCGTGGTAGGACTTTCCAGTTGGAAATATATATACATATGTATATATAAACATGACACGCTTTTAAATTGAATCTATATTATAAATATTTCCTTCCTTTCTTCAATAGAGATTATCGGCCACATGGTAAATGCTCAAACTGAAAATTTAACAACTGGCCCTCAAGAACCAATCTGCTCTGGCTCCAGCAGCCCCCTGGACCAGGTCACCTTGGAGGGAAGGTCAGCAGCAGCTGGAGAGACCAGGAAATACCTGGGGCAATGAAAGATTCCTAAGGATCTGAGTTAGCAGACTCCCTCTCCCCGAAGGGCTTCAAGCAAAAGCTGGATGACCACTTGTCCTGGAAATCCAGGATTGTAGATTTAGAGCTGGAAGGGCCATTAGAAGTCACCCAGTCCCATTAAGGTTCACTTTACAAATAAGGAAACTGAGGCTCAGAGAGAAAAGTCACTTGCCCAAGGTCTCTCAGCCAGTAAGTGACAAGTCCTTTGACTTCAAAGCCAGGTGAGTCTCAGAGGCAGGGGATGCCTGCTCAGGAAAGGCCCGACCAGATGCTCAAACTCTGACACTCAGTGAGTCCACCCCGAGCGGGAGCACACCAGCCTCTGCTGCGTCTTAACTGTCCTAACCAGGACCAAGTGGAGAACGACAGGGGAAGGTCCAAGGAGGGGATGGGGGATCAGCAGTTCTTTAGTCATGGACAAAAACGGCCAATGGTTCTGAGTTACCAGATTCTCACAGCTCTCAGCTTAATCCTCAACAGCCTCTGTCAGAAGACAGGAAGACAGGGAGACAGAGGAAGGACACCCGAGGGTGCAGGTCACAGAAACCAGCAGAGGGAGGGCAGCTTTGAGAACGAGAGTGAAGTCCCAACTCAAATTGAAACCTGAAGACTCGGGGGTGGGGGCTCCATCCCTCAGGAGCCAAAGCTGTGACTCAGTTCTTCCAGCAGCCTGTGAATCCAGCCCAGACAAGGGCCCTGTGGTTCCCTCCATACCTCAAACAGCCCAGATTAAGGTTTCATGACCTAGTGCTGAAGTCCCCAAGCTCACGAAACACATCCTGGCACCTGGAGGCCAATGGTGTGGAGATACTTGGGCAGGCCGCAGTGTAGGATTTCTCAAGTCTCCATCTGAGTGCCCTCCTGGCATGGATGGGACCCTGAACTTTGAGCCAGAAAGGTCTGGGTTCAAATGCTGCCTTAAGCGCTCATTATGTGTGCCGAACAAAATGAAAGGACTGAACTCCATGGCCTCCAAGGCCCTTTCAGATATGGACCCTGCTGGGGTTGCTCCCCAGCTGTGCAATCTGGGACGAGTCACTTGACCAGTCTGTTTCCTGACTCAGTTACTTCCAAGTTTCCCACCACTCTGACTCTGTGCTCCTCTGAAGGTCTTCTGGGGAGCCAGAAATAGAGTTGTTCAGACTGCAGTCTGACCTGACACCCAGTGACTCCAGCCCCAGGTCTGAGGAGCACCCAGCTCTTAGGGAAGCCCCCAAGAAGTCTGGGTGTCATGGGAGAAGGGCGGAGCTGGAAGCCATCCCACATTCTCAGCACCGTCTCCACCTTATCAAAAGGAAGCCTTCCCAGTCTTGACTGGAACAGCTGTGGGCAGCAAGGCCTCCCCAGCCAAGGCAAACTTGAACACCACAAGCCAAAGAGAAATAACCAAGAAGATGATCAAGACCACGACCTTGGGCTGACCGTTCCCTGCTTGCGTCCTTCGAGGCCTCAGAACATCAGCTGGTCAGCATGGCGCCCGGCCACCATTTTGTTCAGGGTGCTCAATAAACATTTTATAGGATTTGGTGATTTAGAGTTGAAAGAAACCTCAGTTATTGAGTCCAAACCCACATTTTATAGTTGAGGAAAGTGGTGGCCAGAGAAATAGAATACCAGTGGCCACATTTGTACAGCACTTTGGGGTCCGCAAAGGGTTTTACCAAGATGGTCTCATCTGAGCCTCACAACGACCCCAAGAGGTAAACACGATTATTGTCTTCATTTTACAGATGAGGAAACTGAGGCAGGCAGAAGTTGTGACTTGAACTAGTAAGTGTCTGAGGTTGGATTCGAACCTAGGATTTCCTTACTCCATGTCCACTGATCTACACATGGCCATCATAGACTTAGATCTGAAAGGGAATCCAGAGGCCAATTAATTCAACCCCTCCTTTTTATAGCTAAGAAATAGTGCCAGAGAGGTTTGAGGACTTAACCAGAGACACACAGGGAGCAGAACTGGAATCTGATTCCTCTGATTCCAAAGCCAACACTCTCCTCCGCACCATGGTCCCTACCATTTCTTGGGTGAATAAGCACCCAGGGCTACCTTCCACCTGTCCTATGGTAGCACTGTCAGTGAGGCCGGACCTGGGGCTGAGATGCATTGAGTCTGACCCCACCTGCAGTATTTGTTTTCCCAAATCTGGGAAGATACCTGTATTCGTAACTCAATAGACTCACTAGCTCCACCTTCATTGTCCCAACTGGAGCCCAAAGTTTTCAGTCTTTTCCTTAGGGAAGCCCCCCCTGGTCCTTATTTTAGGACTTTGTTTTCTGTGAGGAGAGGATCCAGAACCCTGCTTTGTTTAGGGGAATGCAGCAGAGAGCTCTAGAGATATGTGTTTGGCCCTGGCTCGGGAAGCATGGTCATGCAACACACTTATCAGTGATTGGAATAAAACCACAAACAGCATACTCTTCGCTTTTGTACGGGGCACAAGATTGGGAGGAGCTAACACATCAGAACACAGAGTCAGGGTCCAAAAGAACTCGACAGAGAGCAGGATAGAAGATGAAACTTAATGAGGGTAAATGGAGAGTCTTTCACTTGGGGTCAATAACTCAATTCCACAAAGCCCAGAATGTGTGGGGGTAAAGAGTGGGCAGACTCTGATTTATCTGAGCAAAAATCCAAGGTTCTAGTTATACTATAAGAGTGTGATATAGAAGCCATTATCTTGTAAATTTCTTTTCTTTCTTCCTTCCCCCCACCTTAGAGATGGCTATCATTAGACCCAAATAAGTGTATCTAGGTAAAATTATTCCATACGTGCTTCTATTTATCCATTCTTTCTCTGGGTGCATTCACATGGTCTTCATTTGGGTATTTATAATAGACAAAATAACTTATTCACTCAAAGTGATTTTCTAAACAATGTTACTGTTACTGTACACAATGTTCTCTTGCTTTGTTTCACTCTTCACTATCTCATGCAAGTCTTTCCATGCTTTCCTAAGATCATTGAGCTCATCATTTCTTATAGCACAGTTGTATTCCATCATAATCATATACCACAGCTTGTTCAGCCATTCCCCAGTGGATGGGCATCCATCCCTGCAATTGACTGACTGAGGGAATTAGGTGCTTCTGTTAGTAGAAGGCACCATGTTAATTGAACCAAGTCCTGGAACACTGTAGAGTTGCCTAACCAGAATCCATGATCACTTGAAACACTTGACCCAATGTCCACGTGGAGGAACCAAGCAGATGAAGAATAACTGTTATTCAGATGATGGGGTTCAGCTGGACAGACCACCCACAAAAATTATCCATCAGCTCCTGTAGCTTGGACAGACACAGGGCAGGCTTTAAAGGTTTGAAAAGTCTTGTATCGGTGTAATCTCATTTGATCCTTCCAACAATCCTATGAGGTAGATGCTGTATCTCATTTTATAAATGCGGAAACAGACTTGCACTCACATTCTTGACAATCTGACATCTCCTTACCAGGAGCTCTTATTTGAAATTAAAGGCAGAGTGCCTGGTGTGAGTGAAATGGGAAGAGCAGCCATCTAAAAAAACTCAGTGCAGTTGGATTAAAGTCAACAAACATTTATTTGGCACCTACCACACACAAGGCCTTGTACTAAGTTCTGGGAATATGAAGACAAAAACAAAAAATTCACATCCAAATACAAAATCCAAGGTCACATTGTCCTACCAAAGGCCTACAAGAATATAATTGTGCCCAAAAGAGTGGAGCTGGCCACTTTGTTTACAAGAATATTGTGTGCTTCATTAAAAGTTACCATTTCTGCTTGTCTTAAATTGCAGTGTTCACTCTGAATGGACACCTTACAGACAAATGGCCAATCCCTAAGAGGAGTCATGGAAGCTTAGGGTCAGAAAGGACCTCAGTGGTCAACTATCCCAACAGATATCTGAAAAAGGAATGAGAAAACTCCTACAATGCAAGTCTCACCCCCTACTCAGGAAACCCCAGTGGCTCCCTATGTACTCCAGGAGCAAGTACAAAGTCATTAGCTTGGCATACAGAACCCTCATACCCTAGTCCCCTTCTCTCTTTCCATGATTCTCACACTTCACTCCTCAACACTCTCTCTTCAGTCCAGTGACTCTGGCCTTCTGACTGGTCCATGAACAAGACGCTCCATCTCTAGGCTCCAAGAGAGTGCTCTGGCTGTCTCCCAGGCCTGGATGCTCTCTCCCTGTCTGCTGACCACTGACCTCTCTGGCTTCCTCAAGTCCCTACTAAAGTCCTGTCTTCTACAGGAAGCTTGTCCCTGCCCCCTTCCCTTCCAACACCTTCTCTCTGATGATCATTTCCTATTGACTCAGTCTATAGATTGTGCGTATATATCTGTCTGCACATTGTCGCCCCCATTAAACTATAAGCTCCTTGAGGGCAGGGACTGTCTTTTGCCTTTTTTTGTATCCCCAGGGCTTCGTGCAGAGCCTGGCATACATTAGGTGCCTAATAAATGTTTATTTTTGATTGGTGGTCTCTAGTAAGTGGTGGGAGGTGTGATAAGAAGTAGCATGCATTTGATCAGACCTTTGGAAGCCGCCGTCACAGGAAAAGCAGTAAAAACAGCTCCATTTCTTGAACATAACAAGCCCTCAATTCAGACCTGTTCAATTCATCAAAGAAGATCACAGAGTCGTGCACTGAGAGAGGGAAAGACCTTGGAGGCTTTCATTTAGCAGATGAGGAAGCTGAGCTCAGGGAAATGACAGCGAGGCCCAAGCTTCTCTCAGCTCAGGAGGTGACACGTTGGGCCAAGTCTGCCATTTTCAAGATGAGAAGAGAGGAGCCATCCAAGGTCACACAGGAGCCACAAGCTGGCCCAGGATGCGGAACCCCAACTCGGGCCCTCTCTGGCCTTTGGTCTCTTCTTCCCAAGCCCCACTGAAGTCCACACCTCAGAGACCTGAAATTCTACTGCTTCTCCCCAAGGGCTCTGGGATACCACAGAGAGCTGGCTTCGGGGACCTTTGCCTTCTCTTTGTTCCTATACCCATCCTCTAAGGCAGAAGGCAGCCCAAACCAGATCAAAATGTGGTTGGGAAACACTGAATGGGATAAATAAGAATACAAGAGAACCTAGATAATATTACTGTGTGGTTCTCTGTGTTAATATGTGGCCCCCAGGGATCTCTACATACATTTTAATGACCCAACTTCCACTTGAGTTTGACCCACACTGTTCCAGGGCCTGCTGCACCTAAGGTTGGCCAGGAGGAGGACATACTCTCCCATCCCCACAAAAGGCAATTCTGTCTAGCTCTCTAGGGTCCATCATGGCCCAGAAAAGGATGAGCTTTGACCAAAGATGGACTGAACAGGCAGGAAAACAAGACTGAGCCCACAGCATCCTGTCCAGAGGAGGCAGATCAAGAGAAAGAACACGTCAAGTCTGAGTTCTTGTCGACTTTAACTGGAATTCTTCGGTTCCTTCCACATCTGGAGCCTGGTCCTCCCCAGGGAGTTGTCTAACTCACTATGATTTTAAACATCTGCGAGCTAACTCACAGCAGTACATTGGGTGCTTGGAAGCATCCTGTGGATTTGGGATCCTCACTGGAGAAAGGGGACCCACAAGCCCGGCTCCTGGTGGCTCCAACTTCATCACCAAGACATTCCATTTGGCTGAAAAATCGACAAATATTATGTCAAGGGAAAGGGTGGCTGTTTCCTTTCTTTTATGCATTTTTTTAAAAAAAAGAAGTTTGATCGGTGCCTTTTGTTTCTAGATCGCAGTCATTTCCCGATGTGCCCTTCCACCCCACCCCATCTCCAAGAAACAGCTCCTTTCTCTTTAACAAAGAAAAACGCTTTTACGAACCCAGCCAACACTGACCTCCTTGGGCTGCACCTGTGCCCCCGTGCCTCAATGCCCAAAGGAGGTGAGTGCATCGAATTATCTCTTCTCCACAGCTAAGATTTGACCATTCTTGCCCTTTGTAAAAAATTAAATGTTATTTTTTTAACTGGAAAATATTCATTTTCTCCACCCCCTTCCCCAGCAACTAAAAACCAAAAAGAAAAACCAAACCTTTTTGACTCACCCCAAAATACTGATACCAAATACCAAAGTGACTCAGCAGGCACATGTACCACCAGGGCAAGGTCAGGGTGTGTCCACACACGAGAGAAGGCCAGGCAGGGTACAATTAGGGGTCAGTCCTAAGAGCCCTTTCTGGACTTTCTCTCCGTCCTGTCATTGACTAAGCATGGATCCTGTGTCTGGCTCTCAACTAGGAGAGCTTTGAAGGGCCTGGTGTTCAATGACCTTGGGATCCAAATAGGAAAGCAAGGGAAATATACACACAAGGCAGGGCTGTGCAGTGGACAGCCCATGGGAGCTTGAACAACACTAAGAGAGAGGCATAACTTCCAGTGGAAAAAAGGTGAAAGTCCCTATGAGCTCTGTCCTGGGCAGGTCACACCATCATAGCACAAGGTGTGTGCTCATGGGTGACCTAGACCAGGATGGAAGAGGGCTTCGAGATCATGCCCCCTGGATTGGGGGAGGGGGAACAAATGTCTCTTTATTTATTTCTTCATTCCTTTATTAAGCGACTACTACGTGCTTAGTACTGTCCTAAGTGCTTTACACATATCACGTAATTCTATTGAATTGGTTGAAGGAATCCAGGATATTTAGCCTAGAAAAGAGAAGCCTCAGAAGGGATGATAGCAGCCTTTGGGTATTTGAAGGGATGTCCAGTGGAGACCGAAGCATTAGTCTTGTTCTGGCCTCAGAGGGTACAACCAGAAACAGAGGGGAAAATATGTCAGAAGGGAGGATTTAGGCCAAGGAAGCCATCTTAGAGAAAGGGAGCTTTTCAGCTGAAACGTAAGGAAAGCATGAAATGTGGTGGCCTGGGGTGGACAGAGACTGAGAGAAACAGAGAGACAGAGACAGAGTCAGAGAGACAGAGAGAGAGAGAGAGAGAGAGAGAGAGAGAGAGAGAGAGAGAGAGGAAGAGAGGGAGGGAGGGAAAAAGAGAAGGAGGGAGGGAAGGAGGGAGAAAGGAACAGGCACAGACACAGAGACACACAGAAACAGGAGAGAAGGAAGAGGAGGAGGAAGAGAGGCAGGGAGGGATAGGTTCTAGAAGTCTTATAGGAAAGTTTCAAAGACATTGAGAGGAGATTTTGGAGGGAAGAGGATGGTTCTGGAATTTGTTAGCCTGGCCACACAAGTCTAAAGAGTGAGCAGCTGGCCAGTGAGGGGCCTTCCAGCGTGTGAAGGGATCGGAGGTCCTCCAATCAGTGACCAGATGTTCTCAGTTTGCACCAAGAGCACTCTCCGAGGCACGAGGCACAAAGGACAACTTGGGGAGCCAGTTTAGAAGTAGGGAAGGGTTTCTGCATAGCAAGGCTGCTGCTCTTCAGCATTAAGAGTTGATGGAGAAAGGCGCCTTTCCTTTTCTGAACTATAGATTTTTCTTAACTATCAATTGAAAATACATCAGTTCTCCTCCGCTTGTGAGATTGTGGGAAGCCGTCTGTGTTTTTGCCTTTCTTTGCATCCCCAGTGCTAAAAACAGTGCCTGGCACATGGTAAGCATTTAATAAGTATCTGATGAATAACTGTAGATGGGGAAACAACCAGCCTGGGCTCTCAATCTCCAATCTGTGAAATGTCCTGGGCTCCCCCTCTGAACAGCCTCTCCTGACCCTTGGGGACCTTGTCTCTCTTCAGCGCCCACACAGAAAACCTGGGGCAATGGAGGCCTGGCCGGTGAAGCCTCAAGGCCAGGTCCTCCTTAAGAGCTTTCATACTGGAACGTCCAAGGGAGACAAATTTCATGAAGGAGAGCCCAGTGAAAGAGGAGAAAGCAGAAGCCTCTTCCTGGGAAGTTCCACATTGTGTCCAGCAGGGGTCACCAGGCATTGATCTCCTGGGCCCCTCATTCATTACCTCTGGAGGGGCATAGCTGCCAGTGTAGACTCAGATGTGCTGAACCACTCTGGGGCATTAGGGTTTGCTGCAGTTTTCAGAAGGACATTGAGTTGCTGCAGAATGCCTCAGAATTGGTTCCTAATTCAATCACAAATAATTCATGCCAATCCCCTATAATGCTCCAGGCTCTTTGCTGCTGAAGAAGAGAAGATGGGGACAGGGGAGGGTGGGCATGGGCTCATCCTCCCAGTGCTCTAAGGAGGCTGTCACATGGAAAAGGGACCAGTCCAGTTCTGCTTGGCCTTAGAGGACAGACCCAGGAGGGAGGGAGGCATCTTTAGGTTGGCTGTGGGGAGGCTACACTGTCATAAAAAGGTTTCTTATTCAGAAACCAGACAGCCCCTGAGATTATCAGAAAGCCCATAGGTCATTTAGCCTACCCTCCTCATTAGACAAATGTAAGACAACTGAGGGATGTGGAGTGACTTCTCCAAGGTCCCATAGAGAGTAAGAAGTCAAGCTGGGATTTGAACCCAGGACCTCTGACTCCTGAATCAGTGATCTTTCCCCCAAATCCCACTGGCTTGTGTGCTCTTCATGGTGAGGGTGGGATGATCCAAAAGGAATCCAGGAAAGTTGAGTAACATCATTCTTACACTATTCATAAACATTTTTTAATTGATGGTATTCTCATTCTTCAAGACCATAAATTACAGACAAGTTGCTGATTTGCATGGACAGAGAAAGTTTCCAACATGGGAGCTCCCTACACCTATGAAATCACAGCTCCAGATCCCCTCCAACCCCCCGATCCCCACAAACATCATCATTGATTTCTGCCAGGCCATGTTTGTGAAGGATGAAGCAGCCGAGCTCCTCGAGAAAATCCGTCACATTTGTGGCAGGAATCTCTCTGTGAGTGAGGTCTGGTGATGCTCTAATGACTGTACACCCGATCCACCAATAAACACTTGCTGAGTGCCTACTCTGTGCCAAGCACTTGAGTTCTCAGAGAGATGGGTCAATGCGTTGATGGAGTGGGTTTCATCATGCATCCATGAGATCACAAGAGACATTTACAACTTAGGATTCCATTTCCTCCTTCCTAGTAGGCATCTCCAGACCCTCCTGGATCTCTTGACAGCTGACTCTCATCTGCTGCATCTTTTCCTGGGAGCAGGCTTCCCCACTGCAGAGGGAAAGCCTCCAATGTTTCCTTCCTGCTAGGAGACACGTGGGTACCAGATTTAGGCCCTCTTCTCCTTGAGATTATTTATCTCTGCCCCTTTCCTCCATTGCCCTCCAGTTTCGTAAAAACTTGCCCATGATGAAGAGGGATATTTTTGAAAAACAAATTGAATTTGGCCACAGGTGATGCATTCATCTCTACATGGATATTTTCAGCTCAATGGATTACAATTATTGCGGCTTTTATAGGATGTGGGTTCCCTTGTATCTCCAACTTCAGCACTACCTCTCTCCCCCACCAGCTGCAGTTTAGTCATGTGGATGATGTATCTGGATGTCTTTCTCCCTTTGACACCCAGGACAGGTGCCCCAACTTGTCCAGAAGTCAGTAATGACCCCTCAGTGTCTACCTAATTAATTCTCATGCCCAAGGCACTCGGTTATCCACTTATCTTCAAAGCTCCAGTTCAGCTGATTGGTGACTGAGTGTGCCAGCTAGCCCCCTTTGCCCACTCTGTCTACTGGCTACTCCTAGACCCCAGACCCTGCTTCAGTCTCCCCTTCCAAGCCAGCCCCCTCTCTACCCAGCCCATCTCACCACATGCATTCCCACTCGGTTCTGCCTCTCTAGACCCAAACTTACTCCCCTGGTTGCCTCTCTCCTGTATGTATTATCTTCCCTTATTAGAATATAAACTCCCTGAGGGCAGGAACTATCTCTTTTTAACCTTTTTGGCCCCAGCACATAGCTTCGTACCTGGCTCATCTTAGGTACTTGATAAATGACTGTTGAATGTGTGGTTTTCAGGGATAAGTTCTGGGGCTGTGCCCAGTGAGCCAATACAGGAGAGAGTAGACATGGCAATCATCTGCCCCCATACCTGTCTTGTTTGTCCCCCACCAGAAGGGTCCAGTGCATACAGAGTCAGAGGACCTGGCTTCAAAGCTGGTTCTGGTTTTTGTTTCCTTGGTACCCTTGGACAGGTTCCTTCATCTCCCTGGGCCTCAGACACCTCCTCTGTAAACTGGGGGAGGGTCCAAGGTCATCAACAAGCATGTCTCCAGGGTCTTCATAGACACAAAGTTAACTGGTATGGGTACAAAAGAGAAGCAGAACAGCGCAAGAGTGCAGAGGTGAAGGGAGAGCCTTCCAGACCTGAGGGCAATGGTGGGAAGGGCTGGAGGGTCTTAGGTGCAGGATGCCTGGAGGGTCACATCCTTAGAACACAGGAGAAGGGAGTCCTTTGTAAAGAAACAATTCGATTTGGTGGCAAACAGTGCATCTGTCTCTCCAGTGATACTTTGAGCTCAAGGGATTTTGGTTCTTTTCTAGGCTGGGAGGGAAGAGATTCTCAACTTCTCTCTCTCACTAGGAATGGGAAGAATCAGAAATCAGACCATCTGGCAAAGGGCCAGTTTGTACCATTAGAAAAGATTCCCTTCCGCACAAAAGCCCTCGGGGGAGTCACCCAGCATTGACTCAACATTTGTGCCTGCTCAAGGGCCAGCTGCAGAACAGAGAGAGCCAGGGAATATTTCCACTGGGTTTGTCTTTTCAGCTAATTGACCTCAGGCTTCTTGTGTTCACTTTTATGTTTCAAACTTCTCCTCCCATAACATATGCTGTACAGGCTCCATAGACCAAGCCTTAGGTGAGAAAGCAAGGGACAAGACTGCTGGGTCAGAGACCCTGGGTTCGAATCCTGATTCTGCCCCTGACAAGTCCCTCGACAAGTCGTCTGACCCAGATGAGCTTCATTCTTGGGTCCTGAAAGGAGCAGATGGGACTGCTGAGCCACTGTCAGTGATGCTGAAAAATCATGGAAAATAGGAGCGGCACCATGAGATCGGGGGAAGCTAACAGTGTCCCAGTTTTCAGAAAGGGGACAGAACAGAGTCTGCAAACAATAGGCCAATGACTTGAATTCCAGGAAAAATTCTAGAGTGAATCACTGCAGAGATGGTTGGTGAACACTAACAACAAAGAGAAACAATAATTACCAAGAGCCAGGCTGGCTTTGGCAAGAAGGCAGCTCCAAGGGGCAGTGGATGGGGAGCTGAACCTGGAGGTGGAAAGACCTGAGTAAAATCCTGCCTCAGAGACTTACTAGCCAGGTGGCCTTGGTTGAGTCACTTGGCCACTGTCTACCTCAGTTTCCCCATTTGTAGAATGAGGGTGACATGAGCTCTTTGTTGTTATGGGGCTCAGATGAGATTATATCTGTAAAGTGCTTTGTACTTTAATCAGGAAGGGAAGACTCATTTCTGCAGAGCCAGGGGCAATGTCAAGTGCTGCTCATGCTGTCTTTAGGAACAGATCGCGTCTTCGTTCCTTTTTTGACAAGACTACAAACTAGTGGAGGGGAAAATGCTACAAACTTTTTAGCTGGATCTTGAGGACATCTTTTGGTAAAGTGTCTCCAGCTCACAGAGCAGAAGTGGGGCCTATTGTAACTCTCAGTGGTTCAGAAAGCATGGCAGGAGGTCTCCAGTGGAGTGCCCCAGGGATCTGTGCTTGGCCCCACACACAGTTTAATATTTTTATCAATGACTTGGATAAAGGTGTAGACAGCCTGCTCATCAGATGTGGAGATGACACATAATGCTAGGAGGGAAATTGAAAACCTAGGAAGACAAAATCAAAGGTATCTTAAAAGGCTGGCAACTAATGAGATCAAATTTAATAGGGTTAATGAGTCAATCAGCAAACATTTATCAGGCAGCTATTCCGTGCCAGGCATGCTGCTAGGACCTTGGGTATACAAACATAAAAACAGCCCCACCCCCATCCAAGGAGCTCCCATTGTAAGGGGGAATCAGACTATCGACAGCTACACATTGAATAGTAGCCTTTGAGAAGGAGGTTGGGGGGACCAGCAAAGGAGGGTGTGACTTTTGAGCTGCGTCTTAAAGGAAGTCAGGGATTCTGAGTCACTCCTGGATAAAACATATCACCTACACAACAGCAAGATCAGGAGGCAGCTAAACAGCAGCTCTTCTGGAAAAGATCTGAGGGTTAGAGTGGACCACCAGGTCCATGAGTCGGCAGTGTGATGTGGCCACTGACAAAGTTCCTGTGACCTGGGGGGTGGGGGTGGGAGTGAAGAAGGAGCAGCTTCCAGGAGGAGGGACTCAACATCTCAACATCCCCACACCCTCTGCCTCAGTAAGACCTCGTCTGGGGAGCTGTGTTCAATTCCAGGCATTGAGGACAAGAAGGAAAAGCTGGAGAGTGCCCAGCGGAGGAAGGGGGAGGAGAAAGCGAGCGAGGGAAGAGAGGGAGTTGAGCTAATGACACATGAGGAGTGGGAACCAGAACTAGGCAAACAGAGCCTGGAGAAGAGGAAGAGGAAGATGATGATGAACGCACAAGCGCCGTGAGGAGAGGCCTGGGCGCCGGCATTGTGGCAAAGCCAGGAGAGCCGGTCCGGCTGCCCCCCTGCTCGCTCAGCGACTCCAATCTGCTGCTGGCACGGCGCCGGCAGAACGCCAGCTGGGGCTCTGGTCCTGCGCATGCGCTGTATTGAATCACCCCTGCCAAACGCGTCGCTGTGCGCACGGCCGTCCCCAGGCATCCTGCATGCAGACTGCTCGGCCGCGCAGGGCTGCGAGGGGACGAAGGAAACCGCCTGCCCAGACAGGCGCTGCCAGGGCTCTCCGGCTTGGAGTTAACAAAGTAGGAAATGACATCTACCACTGCTGATAGCCTCGGCTGAATTGTTCTATGGCTACAGCCTCCAAAGACACAAAAGGGAGATAGAGAGACAGAGACAGAGACAGAGAGACAGAGAGAGACAGAAACAAGGAGACAGAGACAGAGACAAAGATTTATAGACACGTGATATATCATGCTGCCTGGGTACTGGGTGAAGGCAGTAGGGACCAGAGCCTGGACATCAGCAGGGTTAGGGGCAACCTAAGACCATATCTCAAGGCGATCTGTGGCCACCTTGGAGGCAAGGAACAGAGAACCGGCTCGGTGGTCCAAGGTCCTGAGTTCAAATCCTGCTTCTGGTGTTTAACATCTGATGGGAAATTCCCGTCTCTGAGCCAGTCTCCTCATCTGCACAAATGAGCCTTCTGGCTTGAAAAAAGTAAGATTTTTGCTGGGGCTTAAAGGAAGCCAAAAAATGGAGATGAGGAAGAAAAGTGTTCCTGGCATGGGGGACAGCCAGAGAACATACTCAGAACCAAGAGAGGGGGGGACTTATTTGTGGAACAGCCAGAAGGTCCGTGTCACCAGATCGAAGACTGGGGGGGGGGGGGGAAAGGAGCGAGGTTATGAAGGGCTTTGAATAACAAATAAGGAATTTTGTATCTGATCCTGGAGATAAGGAACCCCTGGAGTTTTTTGAGTAGGGAAAGTGACATGGTCAGACCTGGGCGTTACTAAAAACCCTTTGGTGGCTGAATGGAGGATGGACTGGAGGAGGGAGAGACTGAGGCAGGCAGACGCCAAGCTATTGAAATAGTCCAGGTATCAGGGAATGAGGATCTGCCCCAGGGCGGAAACCACGTCAGAGGAGAAAAGGGGGCGAATCTGAGAGATGCTGCCGAGGGGAACTGTCAACATCATTCTCCTTTTCTTTGGTATTATTAGGCCTTCTTGGCCAGGTCCAGGTAGGCCTTTTAGCCCTGGGACTCTGGGATTCCACATCCCATTAGTCTGTGCACGTCCAACGCTACAGCCTTGAAAGCAAGGGAGGGAGGGGGAGAGGTTTGTATAAACAGGATAAATCTCTTCTATTTCCTACATTACATGCCGTGAGGGTTTGACAAAATACACCTGATTTCCAGCGACCCCAGTCAAGCGCCTGCCTGAGACTGGAGAGCAAGATGCCTGCCCAGGAAAAATAGAATAGGGACTGATTCAGGAGGGCAGATTTTCCCCCAGGGATTGATGGACTGTCCCCTCAATTCATTCCTTACAGTCCTTCCAGACAGTGAGACTTGGCCATGAGATCATGAGCTGGGAAGCAGTAAGAGGTGAGGGAGCAGATCTGGAAATGCAGATGGGTCTCCATGGGCCCAGGGGCAGTTTCTGAGCCCCTGTCCTGGGAAGCCTAATTGCCCTGGAGCAGATATTTTTGAGAAGCCGATGGTCTTCTTGTCTTCCAGCCAGGTTCCACCAAGGGTGTGCAGCATTCTGGCTGTCTCCAGGGCAGACCCTCTCCTATGGGTGATGTCACCTCTCTTTACCACCAAGCATGCAGAGCTCCACCATCAGCAACTGTTGACTGAAGCTTCAGTGCCACAAGGATGCTCATGAACCTTCAAGTCACTCAGATCCAAACCACATCCAGAAACGGGAGGAGGCCAAACATAAGGGAGATGCATGGGGGGGAAGGTGGATAGCAGGGAGCCTGAGCTCCAGGTGGCCCGGCCAGGGACTTCTGGCCACTCCTTTATCATCACACCCTCAACCTCCCAAATAATATGTGAGCTTCTCTGCTCTTCCCTGTGTTCCCCACAGGTCAAAGTCTGAGAATGGAAAAAAAGCCACCATTTTGGGTGAGAAAGCATGGTAACCTCACACCAGATTAGGAAGGGAGATATGGTCATCTGAGACATAATACAAGAGGCCAGATCAGAAAGAGAGAGAGAGAGAGAGAGAGAGAGAGAGAGAGAGGGAGGGAGAGAGGGAAGGAGAAGGAGCAGGAGCAGGAGAGACACAAAAACAAAGAGACAGAGTCAGAGACAGAGACAGAAATAGACAAATAGACAAAGAGATAGAGACAGAGACAATGCAAAGACAGCCTCAGGACTACCATCCTAAAATCAGGCCCTATGGACCCTTAAAAGAATGATCTGAGGCAGTTCTGGTGATGGCTCAAATTCTGGGGTCCACCATGCCTTTCTAGAGTTAACCGGGCATGTGGTTGTGTGTATGTGTGGGTGTCTGTCTGAATATCTCTCTCTCTGTCTCTATCTGTTTCTGTCTCTGTCTGTCTGTCTGTCTCTCTCTCTCTCTCTCTGTGTCTGTCTGTCTCTCTCTCAGTCTGTCTCTCTCTCTCTTCCTTTCTTCCTCCTTTGAGAAAGTGAGCTGGTTCAGAGCTTCTGAGCTGGACTAATGGACATTATGGATTGAGGGCAATTGCAGAGGGAAAGACCCTTGTGTTGATGAAAAACCACCCAGGAGGAGAGGTTAGGCCAATGAAATGACAAGTCCAGCAGGCCTGCTTCTCAGGGGCTCTTGGAGAAAATCACAAGGAGATGAGACCTCTCTGGACAGCCCCAGTGGGGACCAGCAGGAGACACGTGATCTCTTCAGATGTGTGGCTTTGCCCCCCCCTTCCTTGTCTCTACTGTGGGAAAATGAACTTGTTTTCAGTCACCCCTGACATCTGACTGCCCGGCAGATCACGAGGACACTGTGGTTAGCCACAGCTCAACTTGAAATGATCTTTCTGAACCCCGTCCCTGAAGTGTTGACTGTCAGTGCCAGGGTGATGGCACCCCCCTCCTGGGGCACCCACCACAGCTCCACTTTCTTGTATCTACCCCAAGGCTAGGGAGCAGCTCTAAGACCTTTCACTTGGGCTCTTCCTTGAAACACTGGATCCCTGGTCCAAAGCCAGGAGGAAGGACAGTATACTCACTCCCTCCTCCTCCTCCTCCTCCTTCTTTTTCCTGCATGAATGCATGGAAACTTTTAACATCCTGTAAGGGGAAAAGCTGCCTCTTGCTGAATGTAGAGAGGACCCGGCAATGTTTATCTATGCTCCTTCTGTTTGGATCATCTTGTTTCTTGTAGCTGGTTAACACCTCCAGTATCCTGCCATCTGCCCATAGTGAAGGGAGGCAGGCAGAGAAACAGCAAACAATGGTTAGGAGGAAATTGCCTTGAGAAAAACCATAAAAAGGGCTTTCTCCAGCCCACCCAGTGCCTCCCCTTCCCCTGGGCCCTCCCGGAATGGAGCAGCCCTCTGTTTGACACTGTGGCATCCTTGTCTCCTGAGGAACCCCCCCCCCCAGTCAATCTGACACCAAGGCGTTTGGGGGACAGACGTTCAACCCCAGCAGGCAGTCCCTGTTGGCCAAGGAGCCAGGCAAGGGAACTGGGGGCAGACCTGGGCAGAAGCATCCTGCTCAGATCTGGTGTCTGTTCCTGGAATGCAGATCAACGTATGCTGGAAGACTCCCTGGAAATGGAGAGCACATGGTCTCCTGTGTCATGGACGAGAGCTAATGCCTCCTCCGTCCCCCTCCCCCCACAAAGAAGTCATCCAGAGACTGGCTGATGGGTAAAAATGGAGACAGAGATGAGAACGGAACCACAGGATGGAACTGTGGAATTAGAGATAGTGTAGCTCAGTGGAAAGGGCCTGAAGGCACAGGAGCTGTGCTTCAATGCCATCTTTGCCATGTTGGATAAGTCAGTTCAACTATCAGTTTCCTCACTGTTCAGCAAGGGGGTTGATTTCTAGGACTCCTTCAAGCACCGACTCTGACTACATGCTTTATCTTCCTATTCCATCCAGTCATGCAGCTGCCCACTCTTCATCCTGACCTCACTGGCCTGCTTCACCCACCTGCCCAGTGCCTTCCTCAGTGGACCTGACCCACAGCATCCTGGCCGTCACTCACAAGGGAGGTGAATCCATTCATCTTGGGCAGGGTAGGCTGGGGACCAGTGACCTGGGGAGTGCGAACCAGCTTCTCTCCACTCCATCCACTCTTTATATTCCCTCTAGCCATATCTCCATCGGCCCACCATAGTTCCCACACCCACTTGGCACTCTATCCCTTCCACCTCTTCCTCTGGGCTCAATAATTAAATCAGTAGTGTCGTTGTCTCTGCCACTGCCCCTTATGTGTTTGCTACCTCATTAGAATGTAAGCTGCCTGCAGGCGGGAACAATCCTATTTCTTTATATATATTTAAATGCCCAGTAAGCCTTTCAGGAAAGCACTGCCTTTTGTTCATTTATCTGTGACCCAAGCTGGAAGCCTCCAGGCTGACCCCTTCATTTTGCCCCTGGGGATGCAGGAGCCTTGAAGGGATGAAGGTCACGTTCCTTCAGCTTCCCAAATGCTCCAAACGCTGCCAAGTTCTGAGCTGGGCAGAGTGAGATTGATTCTCTCCATCAGAAGCAGGCTTAAGGTTGGGGGCCCAGCCAGATGACACTGCCCAGCAGCAATGCTCCAGGCACTGGTTGGCCTGAACTCTGGCTTCCATCACTGAGGTGAGGAGGGAGCATGTGCAGATCTGTCTTTCTTTATAAAGAGAAAGCCAAATGACTTCCAGTGCCCAGTGGTGGCAGAAAGCCTGGCAATCATCTGCTGGCCAGCAGTTCAATGAGTTATCAGTTAAAAGGCTGTTGGCCCCACAAAGAGATTATTTCTTTAAAAAGTTATCAGCAAGTCTGGGGCTAAAGTGTGGCCTGGATTCCTCCTTTCCCCTCTTCAGGCCAGGGAGGGGAGCAGAGGGGAATGAGCTGACCAGGAATGGGTGCTCTTTATGCACTAAATAGAGCCCACTCTGATTTATTGTGATTGTGATTGTTATAATCTGCTTTCTGTGAAGGATCTGCAAACCCAGTGCTGGCACCAGGAGCCTCTATGCACGATGGAGCCTGAGAGGCTCAGCTCTCACCATCTACTGCTTGGTGCCAGACCCTCGCTACAGGAAAGGTGCCCATAGGCACTGGTGGAAAGTGTCCACACTGGAAAGGCCCTTTAGCTCCCACTCAGTGTTTACTTCCCTAGGGTCCGCTGTATCTTGAATAGCTAATAACAAACCTCTATTAAGCATATTGTTGGGTCCATGCTAAGTGCTGGGGGTACAAAGACAGAGAACAATAATCCCCATCCTCAAGGAACTGTGAGTGAGAGGGGGAGGGAGGGAGGGAGGGGAAAGAGAGAGGGGGAAGGGAGGGGAGGATGGGGGGGGGAAGTAAGCAGAGATGGAGGAGAAGGCAACGAAGTGTGAGGGATAATTTATAGTGAAGTTTCCCCATTCTGAAAAATCAAATCTAGAATGGCTTCAGTATTTACTAGGCCTAGGGTTAGGTCACCTGACCTTCAAGCAATCTCCCCCAGAGCCAACTCAGCAGAAGATATGCCAAATAAGGTTAAGACTGCTTTCACTGGACACCCACATGTTTCTGGGTCCTTTGTCTCAGAGAGATTCCCGTACTTAGGTTGTGGGTCAGCCCCCCTACGAATAAGAGTGAAGGCCAGTTGGGGGGGTTGGGTTTCTTATTGGAAGATCATATAACCATGGACTGACTGTCTTCTACCTGTTGCTCTCTCCCTGCCGACATGGGGGTGATGGGGGCAGAGTCCTTTCTCATGAGGAAGAGTAAAGACCTTTTCTGACCTTAGATTCAGACTCTGAACTCTTTCATCTCACACAGAAGGACAAAGAGTATAGAGTTGAGAAAAGGCATTTGGCCACTAAGTAATCCATGGTAACTTTGGAGAGGGCAGAGGGTGTGGAATGATGAGGTCAGAATTCTGATAGCAAGAAGAGTGAGTGGAGAGATGATGGATTTCCTTTATTAGGAAAAGTCTAGCCACAAAGGACAGCATAGATGTGGGATAATGGCAGGAATGGAAGAATCAAGTGAGGGGTTTTTTCAGGAATGGGGAGACTTGGACATATTTGTAGAGAGTAGGGAAGGAGCCAGTAGACAAGGAGAGATTGAAGTAAAAAAGTGTGGATGATAGAGGGGGCAACCTTGCTATTGCAGGACATGTGATGGGATGGGATTGCCTGAGCAGGTACAGGAGTTGGCCTCAGTCAGGAGTAAAGCCACTTCTTTATGTGAGATGGGGGAGAAGAAGAAGAGAAAAGCAGAAGGTACCTGCGTGATGGGAGATGAAGAAGAGTGAGAAGAAGGATTTCATGCCAAATGGCTTCATTTTTTTCTGTAAAATGTGAAACAAGCTTCTCAGATGAGTGGGTGGAGGGTAGGGGAGCCATGGGAGGTTTGAGGAGTCATGAAAAGGTTTGGAAGAGCCACTGTGGAGAGTGGGGAGGTGATAAAGGAGGTGTGGTAGGATTACCAAGCAGCAGTGAGGACCCAGTTGGGGTGTTGTTTAACATAAATTTGTAGAGGACCCATTCAGAATGGTTGCGCAATTTTCTCCACCTTTGTTCAGCAGCACATGCGCTTAGCGTTGAAGGTGGTGGATGGTGGGAATGATCCAAGCCTGAAGCGTGGAGGGCACAATCAGCAGAATGCTGAAGGAGCCAAGGGAACAGGAGAGTGGAGAGCTGAAGTAGTTCACCAAGGGGTCAAGATGGGAGAAGAGGAAAGAGGAGCTAGTGCCAGGGAGAAGGCCTGGGAGAGACTGAGGGGTTGGGACAGGAGGTCACAATGTAAATGAAGAGCAGTTTGATCTGGGAGAATAGATGGAAAGCCAATAGACTGTGGTCAGATAAGGAGATTTGAGAATTCTTACACCTGAAGGTGAAGTATTTGTGGGTGAAGACAAGATCAGTCCTATAATCTATGGCATCAGTCACAGAACATGAAAAACTTTCCTCGTATATCTCTAACATCATCATATGCTATATAGCCTCTGTGGCATCCTAGGGCCCAGGAGCTCCTGTCCCTTCTAACCAGCCTCTGACCTGGGTCACCTGGACAGTCATCTGACTATGCCAGGAGAGGATTTAGCCTGGCATCACTCACACTGGCACTGAGAGCCCCACTACCCTTCACCCTCCACCCCTGCCACTGAGATCAGGGCCTGGGGGCTGCTTGGCACGTCCATTTCTTCACTCCCTTTGCAGATTTGGCAAAGTCTGGCACCAGCTGAGTCCAATTCCACACTTCACACCTGTCCCATCCCAGCTGCCAACGCCACCCACTGCCCTATTCCTTATTCACCCATGGGATGAGTCATGCCCAGCCCAAGAGGACAGTTTTCCCATCCTCACAAGTACAGTCAGCACACAGATTCTAAAAGGAAAGGACACTCTTCATGCTCAGAAGCGGCAGGGCTGTTTTCATTCACTGATGACCCTCCAGCTTTTGCTTTCTAGCAGCTCCAGGAGAGCCCTCCTCTTTTTCTGATCCATTCCCTCCCCTGCTCTCTGGCCAGAGCCAGAAGCTGCTTCTCAGCCTTCCTAGGGATGATAGAGGAGCCTCCAAGGGATTGGTGCGTTCCTGTCCATCCCTCCTAAATTAACCGAAAGAGTAAAATAATCTGGCTGCCTGAGGGTCATCTTAAGGAGAGACCAAAATTGTTCTATGTGAGTTACAATCACAGCGCTTACTGAATGAATAAAAGAACAGTCTGATCAATCAATAAGCATTTATTAAGTGGCTCCTTTACTCCAGGCACTGTGCTAACTACAGCCCTGCCCTCAGGGAGCCCACAATCTCCAGGGAGAGACAATGTACAAATAATGATTTACAAACTACTTAGAGAGAGGATAGAGCAGAAATAATCAAGCGAGAGAAGGCTCTAGAATGATGAAGTAGGATTGGGAAAAGCTCCTTGCAGAAGGTGGGATTTTAACTGGGACTTGAAGGAAGCTGGGAAAGGCAGGAGGCAGAGATGGGGAGGGAGAGAAGCCCATGCCTTGGAGATGCCCCTCCCCCCAGGAAATGCCCGAGTCTGGAGATGGAGGGCCTTATTTGGGAGGCCACTGTCCCAGGATGGAAGACAGTGAGGAGGAGGAGGGAGTCAAAGTGTGAAGGGCTTTGGAATGACCACAGAGGGTTTGACATTGGATCCTGGAGGTGATAGGGAGCCACTGGGGGTTGTTGGATAGGAGGGGTTAACAGGACTGTAGAAAGATTAATTTTAACAACTGCAACCTGAGGCAAGATTAAGTACTTTTATTGTTCAGTTACGACTGATTCTTCATGACCCCATTTGGGGTTTTCTTGGCAAAGATACTAGAGTGGTTTGTCATTTCTTTTTCCAACTCACTTACAGAAAAGGAAACTGAGGCAAACAGGGTGAAGTGACTTGGTCAAGATCACACAACTTGTAAGCATCCGGGGCCAGATTTGAACAGATTTTGCTCCCTGATTTGCTGAAAGGTGAGGGGCCAAAACCTAGAGGCTCAGGTCTGAAAGGTGAGTCATTTTAAACCATCTGAGTTCAGAAAGGACATGGATGATTGGGAAAAGAAGTGATCCCCAGCACAGAGCTGGAGAGTGGGGAGCCAGCTGGGCACTGCCGAGCCTTGGCCAAGGGACAGCTACAGGCTCCTTCCATATTGATAAAGAAGAGAGGAGGGTCTCTGAGTCATCAGCAGCTGATCACATAAGGTCACTTTTTCCTGACTGAAAAGAAATCATTACAGGTTTGGAAGTAAGCCTTTGATAAATTGGCAAGAAGGGAGCCAAGACATTTTTTTTTCCATCTTCTCTGTTTCTGACCTAGAAGAGGAAAGAGCTAAAACCAGGAGGAGCAGAGGGGAAAGAGAACCAAGCAAGCTCTTCTGGGAAAGGGCCTTATTGCTTAGCGAACTTGAATATGCTTGAAAAGCTCAGTGGCTTTTTAAGGGTGACCAAGGGCTAAAGCCCTAGGAGGACAACCTCAAGCATCAGCCTCCTCACTGCCTGGAGCTCTAAGGCTAGCTTGCCAAGGGTCATGTACCTAGGAAAGGTCAATGGGAAGATTTGAACCCAGATCTCTCCCAGCATTCCTTCCAATATTCTGAGCCTGGTGCCTAGCACATAGGGAGCATTAAATAGGTACTTGTGGACTGACCAGAGTCCAATTAATTAATTCAAAGATACAAGAATGCCCAAGTAACAGGGGCAAGAATTCATGGCTGGGTCAAGAGCTTGGACTGTCCAAGTGGGGGAGCCTTGAAAAAGGGAACTTGGGGGAACAGAGAAAGTTGAGTTTTTCCTAAGAGTAAAAAAGGAGCCGAGGAGTGGCTGAGAGTGGTCGAGGCCATCAATGGCATGTTAATGACAAAGGTATCAGTTTACACCTAGATTTAATTTCTGATTTCATTCATAGCTACTAAACAGGTAGCTCCCCCCAGCACATCCTGACATCTAGTGGTTCAGTGGACAGAGCTCCTGGCCTGGAGTCAGGAAAACTCATCTTCCTGAATTCAAATCTGGCCTTAAACACTTACTAGCTGTGTGACCCTGGGCAAGTCACTTAACCTTGTTTGTCTCTGTTTCCTCATCTGTCACATGAGCTGGAGAAGGAAATGGCAAACCGCTGCAGAGTGTCTGCCAAGAAGACCCCAGATAGGGCCAGGAAAAGTTGGATGTGACTGAACAACGACCAATCCCCAGCACAGGGCAGAGCACACAGAAAATGTTTAGTAATGCTCAACCGCACCTGTGCATTCCAGTAACTCAAATCCTCCCTCTGTAGGATAGCTCTAATGTCTCACATTTTCCTGACATCCAGTCTAAATCTGCCTTTTTACCATTCCCACTCATCATTCCTGGCTCTTTTCTCTGGGGTCCAATCCTTTTCCACTTGATAAGCCTTGAAATCCTTGAAGGGAGCACTTGTGTCCCCCATCCCCACCCCCACTGACCCTCCTCTTCACCAAACTGACGTTCCCCATTCCATCAAGCAGTCCTTGTATGACATGGTCCCTGCCTCTTCTCCTCCTAATTGGCCTCTCTTAGATGTTCCAGTGCTCGTCAATGCCCTTCCAAAACGTGGCACCCAGATGGAACATGATAAAATGACAACACGTTTTTATAGAAAAGTCCCAAGTGCTTGAATCTTGGGCAATTATTTCTACCGTTAGCTGTCTAGGCCTGTGAAAATGGCACACCCTTGGACCTGTCCCCACCCCCTTCCCCTGGGACAAATGCAAAGCACTATCATAAAGTTCTCCATATATAACAGTCAACATTTCCATAGCCTCCTAAATTTTACAAAGCACTTTAATCAATTCATCAGGCAGCACGGATTAATCACTTATCAAGCACTGGGCTAAGCCCTGAGGATTCAAAGAGAGCTCCCTCTGGGGCTTATCCCTCCTCTTCCACTTGAGAACTTGCACTGGAAGGCTAGGTGCTTATTACTTTTTTCTCAGGGTCTAGGAGTAAACATTAGGGCCTGTTTTTTGTATTTCTTCGTATTCTTAGCACTTAGCAAAATTGGCACTTAATAAATGCTAATTAGCAGACTAACTGTGTTTCTAGTACTATTGCTCTTGAGCCCCCACTAGCATACTCCTCATTAATAATCAGACAACCAGGTTAATTGATTTTTAGAATTTTACTAAGAAAGTATATGTAGTAAGGAGTTGATATAAAACATTTCTCCCAAAGCCTGGCATACACTATTCCCCATATGATATTCATGAAGAGAGCTAGTACTAAATTATAGTACAATATCACGAGTGGAGAGAACAAACATGGCAAAGGGATAACCCATACTTCCTCCACTGGAACTACTTTTCTGCCTTTATAGAGTCCTCATGAGGTTCCCCTTAAATGTTGGCTAATTGTTGTCCTTTGTTCTCAAAGAGGACCAAAATGGCATCACTGTGCTAGACTCCAACTATGACTGATCAAACCAATACAAGCTTGGAATACTCTACCCCAGGTCTTCTCTAGACTCCAAAAGCCCATGTCTCTCTAAAGTTCATAACTAGGACTTTTCTCCACCATAGGAGATCATGCTGCCTAAAGTTATCTTTCCTCCTCGGTAGACTATTGTTCTACATTTGTATGTCCTCAATGTGTCCCCTCTGCTCCCAACATTGACACTATCACTGGCTACTATCTCATAGGGTCTTCCAAACTCACAAGGTCACTTGAACAGTTCTATATCACAATATTCAATTGACTAAGATTTAAAAAATTAAACAAATACAAAGGGATGAAAGCAGCCATATACTCATAGGTGCCGTGGTTCTGGTGGAAGCCAGGACAGTCACCTTTCCTCCACATGCTTCTTGGGAAGGCAACTTAAAGCAGGTCTCCAGCTTCAAAGTCAAAAGACAGAGACAGAGACAGAGACAGAAAGACAGAGACAGACAGAGAGAGGGAGACTGAGACGGAAAGACAAACAGATAGGTTTTGCCTTTTGTAAGCACACAGGGTTCCAGCTCAGGAATCCCTGAATCATCAGTTCTTATGGTTCTGTAGCCAATTATAAGAGTTCATCATCACACAGTATAAACCCTCTCAGTCACGCATGTCCAGAAACCAGCTCCCCTCAAGTTTCCATGTGGTGCTTGAATTGGAGCCAGGCAAGGAATATCTGCACATGCTCTGAGGGCTTGGTCCCATATGCCAGTCCTTCAATAATATACAAAGAAAAAAGAAAAAAAAAAGCCCCTATCATCAACGAGCTTACATTCTAATGAGAAGAGAGAGTCGTGTCTATGGATGTGGATGTATGTATAGGTGGATAGATATTTATACATTGTATATATACACATACATATGTATACACAGAAACTCAAAATACATGGAACATAGATACAAAGTAACTGTAAAGAGGAAGGAAGTAGCCGCTGGTAGGAGTGTGGGGTGGAGGTGGGCAGAGGTCCTGGGAAAGGCCTTCTGTAGAAGTTGACCCTAAACTGAATCTCAAAGGAAACCATGGATTCCATAAGGCAGAGGTGAGGCGATATGGGAGAGCATTCCAGGCACGTGAGACAGACCCTGCAAAGACTGGTAGATGGAACATGGAGCATCTTCCTAAACACAAAGGATGGAAACCTAAGAGATGTCTGTCAGTATTCCCCGACCCTCGTGTTCGTGGGCCCTAGGAATGCAGAAGCATTTGATGCACTTCTGTTTGCAGCTCAGCGTATAGCCCCCCAAGGGGCCACTTCGAGGTTGTATTCCAAGTTCGCTCAATGAGGTCAGTATAAAATTGCAGGTGTTAGAAGGCACCTTCTGCAAACACACCTAGACTTACCTCCCACCATTACCTTCTCTCACAACCCACCCCTTAGCATCATCTATGGGATGACATGTCAAGCAATCAGTCCATCTATCTGACCTTCCTTTGAATCCCACGTCTGACACTTCAGAGAAGTTGGTAAGTCCCTAAGACCGAGTTTCCTCATCTATAAAATGGGGGCAGTAAACTTCCAGTTTTTTGTGACTCTCAAGGGAGACAGTGTATAAAAAGTTCTTTGCAAACCTCAAAGCACTAACAAATATTAGTTATTTTTATTATATAACATTTTCTCTCCACTGCTCATGTAATTACATATTAACAGGTCCACCCACCCTTAGCTGCAGAAATCGCTTGTGTTGGCAAGTCCTAAAACTTCCTCCCCCAAACACTGCAGAGCATAGATCATATCCTTATTGCTGGAAGAAGCCTCAGAGACCCTCTAGTCCAACCCTTTCATTTTCCAAGCAGCCTTTATCTGAGAGGGTTTAGAGCTTGGTTTGGTTGAAGATGAGACCCCTCTCTGGCTCCTTGGAAGGTGAGTGTTCCTGACCTTTCTCCTTCTACCAGGACTGAGCTACCCTCTAGTTACCACCCTCAACTCTGCCCCTACAGAGAGAGAGATGGCTCTGAGCACGAAAGGGGGGAGGAATGAAGCAACAGAAAAGAAGACCTACTAACTGAACCTCCTTTCAAGTAGCTATGAGCTTTCCACCCAAAGACAAGAGCCTCAATTTACCCACTTTGGGATATTCATTACATGTTAAACTCAACATAATTCCCTCTCATAACACTATCGAGTCCCCAAGACTTAATGATGGGTCACTTTTATCTGTCTCTCCATCTCCTGACTCCAGGCATTTCCCACAGGCTGGTCCTCATGACGGGAAGACTCCCCTCTTCATTATTGTCTCCAGGCTTCCCTGAATTTCTTCAAGTCCCATCAAAAACCTCACCTTCTCCAAAAAACCCTTCCCTAAACCTCTTAATCCAGTGCCTTCCTTCAGTGATTAGTCTCCATTTATCCTGTATGTAGCTTGATTACGCATAATGGTTCGCATATTGTCAGACAGTAAGCTCCTCTGGGGCAGGCACTACCTCAAATTTTGTGTCCACAGCATTTAGCGTACTGCCTGGCACATAGCAGGGGCTTCATAAATGCTGACTGGCTATTCTTCTCTTTTGCAATTCCCTTTTCACAGATTATGAAATACACATATAACGAACAGGATCAGTCATTTTAGCTAGAGTAAGCTGTCTTTAAAACACTGATTAGATCAGAAATTAGGAACAATTTATAGAACTTAAAAACTTCAGATTAGCCATGTACTTCTCAGGCAGAAAGGGAGGGGCAAAAGAGGAGGAGCTCCTATATTATCTGTATGAATTATGAGTCGTGGAGCAGCTTGCCAGTGAGCAGACACAGCTCCAGTCTCAGCTGACCTAGCTGGACACGGTGGTCAGCGATGAAGTCAGATGACACTCACAGCCAGCTGCAGCTCCATCCTCTCTTCTTTACTCCCAATCACCAGCTCCCATCTGCTCCCCTCTCTCTCAGCCACATCACCCTCCAGATCCTTCCCAGCTCTCTGTGTCCCAGCTATGGGATTGCTGCAGTCTCAGCCCTGGACCCCTCTGCTTCCTCTCTGGCATCTCCCTTGTGCCTTAGAGAAAATCCACTTTCTAGCCCCTCTTGGCCTCCTATCTCTTGAAGAATCATCCCCTCTTTAGTTCACAGGGCAGAACAAGCCACAAATTCCAGTCTTGCCAACAGAACTATTACTCCTAGCTGTCTATGTCCTAGGTGGAGGGATGGCTAAGGCCACCTACCAATAAGGGCATCCATAGAGCTAAGTGACTGGCTGTGATCACGCTCCGGGCACTTTTATAGGCAGAAGTTGAATCCAGACCTGGCTGACTCAAAGTCCCCTTCTCACTGAGATGAAACTGCCCAATCATCCCCTTTTCTCAATTTTCACTCTCAAACTCCTGCAACATTTGATGGTGTCGATTACCTTTTGCTGGATCCTCTGCTCTGTTTGGGTCAGGTTTTTTCATTTAATGCCATTGCTCTCTCCTGGTCCTCCTCCTACCTTCCTGACCTCTCCCTTTCAGACTCCTTTGCTGGATCGTCATCTGGGCTATGCCCCCTAGCTGTGGTTGTATCCCAAGGCTCTGTCCTGGACTCTCTCCTGCTTTTCTCTGTACCATTTCTCTTGGTGAGCTCATCCTCTCCCATGAATACAATTGTCACCTCTGTACAGTTGATTCCCAGATCTATACACAGAGTCCTAACCTCTGTCCCAATGCCCACTCTCACATTAGCAGCTGTCTTTTGGACAACTTGCATTGGATGTTCCAAAGGCACCTCAAACTCAACCTCTGCCAAACTAAACTCATTACCTTCCCACCACCCCCAAACACTCCTCCCTTCTGAACTCCTCTGACTGTCGAGGGCACAGCCATCACCACCCGACTTGCGAACAATGGTGTTATCCTGGCCTCCTCTCTCAAACCCACCCGTCCATCCAATCTGTGGCAAGGCTGTCATTTTTGCATTCACTGTCTCTTTCTTATCCATCACTCCTTCTTCTCTGGTACTCCCACCAGTCTGGTGCAGATCTTCATCACCTCACCCCTAGATTCTCATCTTCTGGCTGGTCTCCCTCTCTCTAGTCCACTCTGCCCACTCTAGTCCACCCTCCACTCAGCTGCCAAGTGACATCCCTACAAAAAGTCTGTCTGTGTCATACTCTCCCCAATAAGCCTCAGCGCCCCCCCCACTTTATGCCCAGGATCCAATGCCTCTGTTTGGCACTTGAAGCCCTTCAGCATCTGGCTTCTTTTTACCTTTCTTGTTTTCTTATTCTCACTGCCCTCCACGTACCCAATGATCCAGCTGCATGGGCCTCCTTGTTTCTGCCTCTCCAACATGACTTCGTACCTCTTCACTGACTGTCTCCCATGCTGGCAATTCTCTCCTTCCTCACCTCTGCCTCTCGGGCTCCCCAGCTTTTGCCCAGACAGCTCAAACATCACTTTTTGCAGGAGACCTTTCCCAGTCCCTGTGCTGCTGGAGCATTCCCTGAGACTCCCTTCCACTTACACTGTCTACACCTTGCTTGTCCCTAGTCATTTACATTGTTTCCCCAGGTAGGAAAGAACCCACTTGGTATGGATAATAAGAGATAACATGAGTGTCTCTGGGAGCAGGATCATGTAGTAGGCCTAAATAGATGCTTATTGACCTACCAACAAATGGGACTAGATGTTCTCTGCCTCTTTCCAGCTAGCTGTGAAGTGGTAAAGATGTCTCCCTTTTCTGAACATCAGGCGAAGAATCCGACTTGTTTGCTGCTAATGCCCTCATCGAGAATACGTATTCCCTGATCCAGGTATCAATAACTGATGTTGTACAGAGAGGAGAGTAAGCCTATTGATCAGGAGTTATTGGAATTCTCTGGCTTACTCTTTTTGGAGAATGAATAAGGTCTAAAATGTTTTCCATGACTTTTTCATCTTCCCCTCCTCCAAACACTTGTATAATTGGTCCCTCAGTTGGTCTCCACAATTGGATCTCCTCCTCTCTCACACATTGGTCTAATCCAGCTGCTTTTCCTGTCCTTATTCTCACAAGTAATGTTTCTTCCTCCTGTCTAAGCACATCAGGAATTGTGATACTGGGTCCAAGGCTGATGGAGAAAATAATCTGTTAAAATTATTTCTGCAAATCTTTTTCTGTTTTTCTTCCATTGGTCCTCCCCCTTGGAGCTCCTTTGTAGGGCACAATCAGCCAGAATTTTAGGCACATAAAGGGAAGTGTAGAGTGAGCCAGTTTCTGGGCATGTGTGATGATGCATTGCCCTTCCCATCCAATCCCCTTCACACACACACACACACACACACACACACACACACACACACACACACACATACACACATACACACACACACACACACACACACAGAGTTTCTCCTCCAACTGCTTCCTGATGCAAGGATTTGTACTGTGTGGTGACAGTCTTTTAATTTGCTGCTATGTTGAAGCTCAGTAAAGGGGTGACCCTTGTGCCTTGGGCTTCTTCTTCCTGCTGGTTTCAAAATACAAGGGTTCTGAGGTATTCAGAGGGTTGGTGAGGTATGTGCTTCCCCCAACCAGAGAGTGAGGGTGACAGCTTTGCCCAGGTCAGCCTCACTTAAATGCAATTCATGTGCAAGTCAAGACATCACCATTGTGACATCATTGGTCCTATTCAAGAAAGAAGGACAAAGAACAACAATTCAAGCCATGATTTCTTTGGCAAGCCTGTGCCTGGGGTGGGGGCCTCCTATTTCTGTTGTCTTTCTTTTGGTATAGGACCTTGAGAGATCTCAAAGGCAGCTGGCATCTTCCCCTTCTCAGGAGTCCAGCAGCAGGGGCACAGCTCCTGGAGCCCAAAAGAGTGACCACAGAGAGAAAAACCATCAGAAAGAAAGAGCCTGCTTGGCATAAACAGGACAGTGTCTAGGAGAGGTGAAATGTAAATGGCTAGTTAGCAGCCCTGAAAAGGAAACCGTTCACAAATGTCTCAATACAATTAGAATATTAGTCCCTAAATTGGTTTCATTTTGTCCATTTAACAATTTAAATTTTTCTCCTATCCACCCCACGCTGAACAAAAACGATGAGAACTCTCATAACAAATATGGACAGTAAAGCATAACAAGCTTCTGCTTTGGTCATGTTTAACAGTATATGTGTCATTGTACATTTTAAATTCAATAGAAGGTAGGGAAGTTGTATCATCTCTAGCATGCCAGAGTCATGCTAAACTGATTATACTGGTAGCAACATTACTGCATCCTGTTCTAGTCATTCTATGATTGTTGATTACTCAGCATTTCCTTTCCTGGATAAAAGTAAAACTACCTGTTCCAAACTTGACACATATTTGTGCTTTTTCTCCCCATTCTCCTTTTGCTTTGGAGAACCCACAAACTAGGGCCAAAAAGAGAATTGCCCTTGGAGTATACTAGGGTGGGGGCATGAACCAATTACTATGAGAATGTGGAGCCTATGAGAGGTCAGAATCCTGAGCTAAACCTCAGCAAACTGTAAGACAGAGATGGGCAGAGTTCACTAGCCCCTGAGTCCTCAACTGAGCAGCATTTGACTAGTTACTGTGTTAGACGTCAGTGCCCTTGGAATGGCTTTGTGTAGTTGGATACCTCCCCAAGCTTTCTTGAGACTGCTTTTACTCTTCACTGTTTCTTTGAGGAATGACACGGTGCTACTCATAATCACCAATCATCCTTCTCCAAAAGATTTTACAGAGTTTACATTCCAACCTGACATTGCCTCTGGAACCCATCTCTCCATTGAAGTCAGATGGATGGATCAAACCACTTTCTGGGCTCCTTTGGTCTCTGTGTGGCGGCTAAATTACATTAGTTAAATTATTTGTCATCATCATTACTGTTATAGTCAATAATTATATCGGTTCTGTTGTACATTTCCCATTTTTAATTTTCAATTATTTGTGTAAAATACTCAGTATTCAGTCATTTCACTTGTATTCTATATCCTTTTTATCATTACTACTCTTCTTTCTTGTTTTTACAAATTCTGACAGTAGCTCTGACATGTTGATGTTCTGATTGTACTCTGACAGCTACTCAGAGACCACTCCATACATTAATAGCAAGTCTTTTCCTGTCTGTTCAAATCCATTTCATTCTTTCTAGTATTATTTGGTGCTCACAATATCTCATGCCTAGTAGTTTCTTTTTAAGAAGATGTATGTGATATGACAGTAGGAAGCTTCTGTATCATTTCTATGTCTCTCATTTCTCTCATTTCTTTTTCCTTAGTGTGTGCCAGGTACTGGGCTAAGTTCTGGGGATACAAAGATAGGCAAACTTTGCGACCCTTGCCCCCAAGAACCTCCTAGTCTAATGACTCTATGGTCTAATGGCCACACTTTTCCATGTATTTCTCCCCATCCTCATCTTTTCCCACCTTTGTTTTGAAGTTACCAAATGAGTGCAGGTTGATTTAATTTGGAGGACCTTAGCCAATCCGTCATAGAATTTCTCCATCACTTCATCCTCAGTAGCTAATGCTGGTGTATACACAGGTTGTAGATATTTTCCTGGAGGTCTTTTTGCAAATACTTACCATAAGTATTGCAATTTGTGAAAACAAGTGGGCTATGAAATAATGCTTCCTGTGGCCTCTGAGAGTGTAATCAAATTCACTCTACCAGCTCCTTTCTTGTCTTTTCAAAAAAGAACCTCAAGACCATCTCTCATTTAGCTATAATTTACTTCTACCTTTATATACTCAGTACTTAGCATTCACTGTGCCTTTAACATAAGAGGAACTAAACAAATGCTTCATGGGTTAAACTGAAATGTATTTTGCTACCCTTGACGTGTGGGAAGCCAAGGGTACGTTGTCACCTCCAGTCACAGCTTCAGGAGAGAGTGAATGTTTCCAGGCAGAACAGCAAGAAAGAGAAGGCAGCAAATGAAATCTGAGAACACTAAGTTATGCCCCACAGTCTGCCACTTCCTGAGTGTGAAATAAGTTAATAAGCATTTATTAAGCTCTTACTGTGTGCCAGGAGCTGAGGTAAACACCAGAGATACACAAAAAAGCTAAAACATGGTCCCTCTCCCTCAAGGAGCTAAACATTCTGGAAGCAACCCGAACCCTCATTTCCTGAATGCTCAGAAAATGAATGACCTCCGCTGACCTTGAATGTAAGCTCCCTGAGGCCAGGAATTATTGTAGTTTTCAGCTTTGTATCCTCTAGAACCTCAGAATGTGCCAATTACAAGATCCAATGGATCTATGAGTTTGTCAGTCTGGAGTTTCCCTTCCAATGATGCTGCCAGTGCCCTGATCTTCCTGGCTTTCTCTTGACATTGTGAGGATATCAGTGGGGCACTGGAACATCTGTTCTCTAGGTCTCACCATAGATCAGCCCATCTTCCCTTCCTTTCGTATGTTTTCAAATGCCACTCATCATCACCATCATTATCATAGCTAGCATTTGTAGGGCACTTTACAAATATCATCTCTGGGAGGTAGATGCTAATATTATCTTCATTTTACAAATGAGGAAACTGAGGCAGGTGGAACTTTGATAACTTGCCCAGAGTTGAACAAGTAGTGAGTATCTGAAGCTGAACTCTGGTCTTCCTGACTCCAGGTCCAGCGTCCTGTCCACTATAGCACCTAGAAGCCCCTTAGCCACCCTGATGACATCTTAAATTCCTTCTTTGAATGCCCAGATACTAGTATAATTCCCAGTATATAGTAGGCACTTAATAAATGCATATTTATTGATTGACCTGCTCCTGCTCTTTGAAGCTTCTCCTTGGTCCTGTGTTGTAACTACTCAAGCCAATTGCCCTTCACATGAAAGCAGACACTTAATAAATATTGATTGATTAAAGAAAGCTGTGCCAAAGCAAAGCCTTCAGAAGACATAAAACTCCCCAACAGCAGCAGCCCCTACCTGCTTGGCAGCATTTCCCCACAAGTCTCCACCTTTCCTCATTGCTGATAGCATCCTCAAACTCTCTGCCCCACATAGACCCAAAAACCCTTCCCCAGGAAGTCTCCTGCAGGACAAAGGAACTTTTGAAAGTGACTTGAAAAGAGATGAGCTTTGCTGTGGTTAGCTCCAGGGAGGCCCCTTCCTGTAACCCAGAGGACAGCCAGGCTGAACATGTGCTGGCCATTTGGGGAGCAGACTCCCACTTCCTACATCAAACGCATCAGGAGGAGAGCTTCGTGCTGGGAAAACACGGACCCTCGTGAAAATCATTAAGTTAGGGATGCTCGTTGGCCTGGATTGGCCTCCAGAGATGCACCCATAGAGCAGGGATCAGGATCTCTGACCCAGTTTCAACGTCCTGGGGGAGGAGGGTATTCACTCACATGTCTGATTCCAAGTGATCTTCTAGGTCTCATTACACCTGGAGCATCTCCAAATGGGTTGGTTAAGAGCCACCAAGAAGCCAGGGGAAGAGAGGGGAGTGGAGGAGAGAGCCCCAAACCAGCCCAGAGTCCAGAGGCCTCAAGTTCTGATCAGACCTTTGCCTCCAGCTGGCCGTATGACTTTGTAGGGTTTCAGTTTCCTTATCTGTAAAACAATATTTGTAGATATAGAGCTGTGAAGGACCTTAAAATGAGGGTCTTCACCTTTTTGTATCATGGGCCCCTTGGGCAGTCACTCTGGTGAAGCCAATGACCCCCTAATCAGAATAATGCCACTCAGTGCATGAAATAAAACACACAGGCTTAAAGAAGAAAGCAACTTTACTGAAACTCAGTTAGCAAATAATTTTTTAAAACCTATTCACAGCCCCCAGGGGAAGATGCCCTGTAAGATCTACCCCCTCATTTGGGAGACAAGGAAGCAAAGGCTCAGCAGGGAAGGGAGCTGCCCAAGGGCACACAGGCAGATAGTAGGAAATGGTGGGAAGACTTGGCACCAGGTCCTCGGCCTCCAAAACCACTGTCTTTCCACCGCAGCGAGTTCTTGTTCAATTCAACTTGGTGAGCATTTGTTAAGTGCTGGCAAGGACACAGAGGCAAATACGAAGTAAGCTCTGCCCTCAAGGAGCTCCCATTCCACTGGAGTGATGCAACATAGACCCAAACAAATTTAGTGTAAGGACAAGGAGAGCTGCCCAATGCTGGCAGCACAAGAGCCTGAGAGAAGAGCATCTTAGAAACCGAGGCTTCTGGAGAGGAAAATGACAGCCTCTGGTTTTTAACTGCGTTTCTAAAGTAATGGGTTGTTCTAGAAGATGGTCCCAGAGCTCTCTGTCATCTCCTGTTATTCTAGGTTTCACTGACACCTCTTCCAGCTCCAGCATTCTCTCTTCTGGGTTCCCCCAAGGGCTACCTCCTCTGGGAGAGGAGGCCCTGCCCCAAGTTATCAGATATTGTATTTGTGTCTCCCTATTCAAAGTGCTGCTCCTCAAAAGAATCTAAGCTTCCAAAGGTCACAGACCCTGTGCCCAGCACAAGGTAGGGGCTCAGGGGCCACCTACTGAGTGAGTGGAGCATCCAGTGTACTCCCATTCCACATTCTAGGGTCCCTTCCAGCTCCACCATCTCACTCTCTGTCAGTCTACCTTTTCCACATTCTCTGACACTCTATGTCCTAACATTTAAATAGTCAGCTTCCTTTCAAGTCTTTGTTCTTTGTCCTCCCCAATTCCCCTCACCCTAGCTCGGAAAGTCTACTTTTTAGATCTCTTCAATTCTCACATTGCACATTCTAAACTGCCCCCTCCTCCCCACTTTGGCTACCGGGCTATTCAAGAGCTTTGCCCTCCCCCTTTCCAGGACTAAAGTACATTCACTCTTGAGCATCACCCAGAACCTAATTGCCAATGATCCATCTCTGTCACCCATGACACTTGACTTAACAGACCCTCTGTGGTTATGTGACCCTATAGCCTCTCTGCCCTTGACAACTGGGCCTTCTGGCTTGGCCTCCGTTGAGTTGGAAAGATGTATTGGACATCTCCCAGTTTCACTTTCAAAGTTATTGGTGGAATAGGTTCTATTCTCTTTGAGAGAGAAGGAAGAAGAGGGAGGGAAGGAATGATGAGAGAGAGAGAGAGAGAGGTGAAGGAGGTGAAAGGAGGCAGAGGAAGAGGGTAAAGGGAAGGAGAGACAGAGAATGAAAGGAGGGAAAGGCAGGGAGAGAGATGATGATGATGATGATGATGATGATGATGATGGTGGTGGTGATGATGATGATGGTGTTGATGATGATGATGATGATGATGGAGGAGAGAGACAGAGAGATATTCCCATATACAGATATTCCCCATACAGGGCCTTCTTCCTTCTTGGAGTTTTAAGGAAGGAGTGCTTCATTATCTACAGCCACACCAGGCTCAGGCTCAATCCTCCCCCAGGCCAACTCCCCTGAAATGCTGCTTTGCATCTTACATTAGGCTTCCTGACCAGGCCCCTGTCCCATCCCCACCATGGAAATCTCTCCATCTGAGAGCCAGGGCCAGATGCACAGGCTCTGCAGCCCCCCAAGGAGCTGGGCTGAAGCCTTCCCAGAGCCTCCCAGAGGCTGCAAATCTGTCCTCAAGTATCTAACACAGATGTTTCCAAACTTATTAAAGTTCCCAAATCAGAAACAAATGCTAAAGGGAGTCACCAACATTCTAGCCTGGAAGAAGCCACGGCAGCCAATGTGCACCTCACTGGAAGAATTTTGCCTCAATCCTTCTCTTTCAGTCAATGGACCATTCGAGTCCTGTCCACCCTTGGGAACCCAGGATTAAGACCAGGCACATCTCTAACATTTCTAGAGTCCTTCAAGTCTGCAAAGTACGTTATAGATATTATGAGCCTTATACTGTCTCTGGGAGAGAAGTGCTGCCATGAGTCTGACACCCATTTTACAGAAAAGAAACCTGGGGCCTAGAAAAATGGAGTGCTTGTGGATTTAGAGCCGGAGGGGAAGTTAGAGTCCATCTCATCAAACTTCCATTTTATAGATGAGGAAATTTAAGTTTGGAGATTGAATGACTCACCCACGGTTACATAGCTGGCAAGAGTCAGAGGCAGGATTCAATTCCAGGTGTTCTGACATCAAACCGGGGCTCATTCCATGGTATCCTGCTCTGTGCATACATGGACACGACACTATCATCTCTTTGCTCAGTGGTGGCCAAAGCATCTGTATTTGATAGCGAGAAAAAATAAGATTAAGTGGTGAATGTCCAAATCCTGCCCATCCTTCAGGATCTCATCCTTCTGGGGTCTCCTTCCATGGACACAGATCTCCTCCCTTGTGCTCTGCAGACCCCAGATGCCCATATACCATGGCCACTCTCCCATGCCCCCTACCTAATCCAGCCAACTCTAGAATTCTGCCCTGGGTTCAAGCAGTCCTAATTAATGAATGAAGGAGTGCTCAGCCTACTGGGTCTTGACCTAAGCCACATCATCAGTCATCGGCCCTGGGAATGATGTCATCTATCCTACCACACCTGAGCAAACCTGCCCTCCACCTCCCCAACCCAGCACTTTCTACTTCCTGCTCTAGGCACAATAAGCAAGTCAAGAATAGAATGTAAACTCCTCAGCAGCAGGATTATTCCTGCTTTGTATTTGACCCTCCAGCACATAGTAGGTGTCAAATAATAGTTTGTTGATTGATAACTTCATAATGTCTGGGAACCACTGAGTCTGTGAAAACATTCACCAAATAAGAATGTAGAGAGGAGAAAGCCTAGGACAGAGCCTTACAGGTCACCCACAAATAGGGGTTGTGATATGGGCACTAAGTCAGGAAAGAAGACTAAGAAGTAGGGATGAAACAGGGAAAAGAAGAACCCAGAACCATAAGCAGTATGAAAATCCAGAGAAAAGAGGGGAGCCAGGAGGAGGAGGCCAACAGCATCCAATGCAGCCAGCAGGTGGAGAAGGATGGGGCCATTAGATGTGATTAGGCAATTATGGGAAACTTTAGAGAGAGTAGTTTCATTTGAGTGAGGAGGTCAAAGGATAGGTTTGATAGATAGGGCTTTAAAAGACAGTTGGAGGTGTGGACATATAGGTACCAAGAATGTAAGTTCCTTGAGGCCAGGTACAGTTTTTGTTTTGTCTTTGTGTCTCTACAACCTAGTACAGTGCCTAGCACAGAATGTGCTTAATAAATGCTTGCTAGATTACAAATTGTCTCCTCCCTTCAGAAGTTCCATGAAATAGGGCACTGGTTTTCAAATAATCTGGCACAATGAGTCACCTGAAATCTTGGCCATTCATGGCAAGCTGGCAAATGGAGCTCTCCAAGGTGCTGTGTGCAGCGCATCCGTCCATTCTTCATAGGAGATACTCTCACCAACATACACTCAACACTCAGAACAACTCTTTGTCCCAATGTAGTCCCCCCCTTTCCAAATTAATGGTGAATGGAGCCACTCTCTCAACAAGGATTGCTCATTTCAATAAAGCATTTTGTAGATGGAAAACATCATGGAACTATTAAGAATTGTTACTGCATCATTTCCATGAAAATCATCTCTCTCATCTTGCCAAGGACCAAGAAAAGAAAATATCTTTGGTGGAATTATCTCAAATACAAAGGGAGAACTGCAGGTCCCATTTGGATCTAATTGAGAGGGAAACTGTCATGATGTCTTGGGAAATCATGCAAATGGTTTCCCCTAGGGCATCTTCCTCTATCTCTAACCACCATCCCCCCTCCATCCTACCCCTGCCCAGTTCTTCTCCTTGGGTCCCATTCCTTTCCCTTTCTTCTTCATCTTCCTTCTCCTCCTCTGTTTCTCTAGTCCTCAGTTTCCTCTCCCTTCTTTTCCTCCTCCAGCTCTCAGTCTTTCTTCCTTGAGCCCATCCCTCAACCTCCTTCCTTCCCTTCCTCCTCCAGTCTCCAGTCTGTCCTCTTTGAACCTTCCTCCCCTGCTTTGTATGAAGCCAGGGCATGATCATTTGGTCCTACGTGACTTCCAGTCCTCCCCTGCATGGAATCCTGCTCCAGCTGAATCATGGCACCTTCTCAGGCTCCTGTGGGATATGGGTGCTGCTCATAAAAGATATTTCTCTTTATTCAACACCAATGGTATTCAATAGTTTCCAGGAATCTTAATGGTAAGTTGGATTTTGTTTCCCGTAAGACTGACAAATCTTCTAGAACCTTCAATGACAAGTATTTTCTTTTTTGATTTATGAAGCCAGAATACAAAACAGCATTGTTAAAGCAAAGGGAAACTTAACACTGGTGTGTGCAGCTTCCAGATGATGCCCAGTCACCCTGGTTCCTTCAAAAGAGCTAAACAGTTCATCTACTGAGATTAGATTTCATTCTGATTCTGATCTGGGGAAGGGAGAGCAAAGGAAACCTCTATGGAGGCCAATGGGGCTGGACAGCAGAGAGATTTCCATGAACAAGTTTCTTTAAACTCCTAGCTGAATGACTTTTGACAATATTTCAATTCAGACCCTGAGTTTTCCCTGGAGTGTGAGCTCACTGTCATTAAAAAAAAACCAGGAGGAAGAACACCCAGGCAGCATCCTCTTTCTTCCCACCTCATCAACTAGGGAGAAGCTGCTTCCCCAGGCCCAACCTGTGGCAATATCTTTGTCCCTTTAAGACACATTTCTCACTCCCCCCCTTTTGTCTTGTTGCTCCAGAGGCTTCCTAGAGTCCTGCTTCTACTAATTGCTTGCAGGCTGGAATCCAAGGGGCTCCCATCTGTTCTTTATGGTCAACTTACAGGCTTCCATGTGGGTCCCAGGTCTGAGCCTGGCCAAAGCAGAGGCTTTGAGATGGGATAGCTGTTTCCAATAGTATGCGTCCAGGGAGGACTCCTGCAAGCCTTTACTCTGAGGCAGCCTAAGGGCACTCCTGGATCCCATCTACCTCATCATCCTTGGCAAAGACCCTACCCAGTTCAGACAGTGAGTGTCCTTGAGATGGTTCTGAACATGCACAGAGGGGATGGCGAGGCAACTGTTCAGATCTTTAGATAGCAATGGATTTAATAAAGAAAGGACAGAAAATAAGCATGGCGGAATAGCACTTGGATGGGAACCAGGGCTGCTAGGCAGTTAGGAGGCCAGAGTGATGCAAATAGAGAGAACATTTGATTTGCAGTTGAGTCTAAAGTGGGAAAATGGTGAAAGGATACAGTTTTCAGAAGGGAAGTGCTGCTGTTGGAAACTATTTTTCAAAGTTCTCAAACTCATTAAGGACCAGAGAGATACAAATTAAGAAAACACTGAGGTCCCACTTCACACCTGTCAAATTGATAAAAATCATAATAATCATAGTCATAATGAAAGGCAACGGAACTTAATGAGGTTTATAGAAGAACAGGCACACTCAGTGATGACTGGTAGCATGATTTCGACTGAGACCCAGAGGGCCAAGCACTCCCTCCATCATGAGTCAGGACCACTCAGACACAGGGCAGAAGTCTAGACAGGGGGCATGGGAGAGTGGGCATGGCATCTGGGGGTTTGGGGTCTGGAGAGCACAGTTCCAAGTGAGTTCTGTGCACTTGCAAACTCGTGGAATCTTTTGGAAGGAACAATAATGCAATGCACAGTCAAATTTACAAAAAAGAATCAAGTCTTTTGACCCAGTAGTTCTCCATTTTGGGTAATATACCCTGAAAGTGTTGTGTTTTTTTAAGTTATCTGTTCAAAGATTTTTATAGCAGCACTTTACACAATCACCCAAAAAAACCCTCTAAATATCCAACAATAGGGTAAAGATTAAGCAAATTGTGGTAGATTTATGTAATGATATACTATAATATAATACAAAAGAAGACAGTGTTAGACAGTGCATAGGGAGTCAGCCTTAGAGCTAGGAGACCTGGCTTCAGATTCTGATTCTGATACATCCTAATTGGGTAATATTGGGCTAATCACATCTCTATATGCTATGTGACCTCTCAGCCCCCTTCCAGTGCTGACATACTGCAGTTCTATGAATTTAGAGGAAGGCTAAAAACCAATTTAGCCCTTATATAGACATCTCCCCAAGAAAACAATCGTGATTCCAAAAGCCAAAGAAGATGACAGGAAGCATGGACATGGTTTCTGTCATAGAAGCAAAGAATGAGATTCTAAAGGAGCGCCCATAAATTGAGATGTGGCTGAACAAATGGTGGCATATGAATGTATTGTAACATAAGAAATGATCGAGAACAATGGTTTCAGGGAAACTCAGGAAGACTTGTATGAACTAATGCAGAGAGTGAAATCAGTAGAACCAGGAGAACAATTTATAAAATGACAACGTTGTAAGGACAAATCGCTTTGAAAGACATAAGGTATCTGATCAGTGCAGTGACCAACCATGATCCCAGAAGACTGACAATGAACTGCAGGACCCACCTCCTGACAGGGAGGTGATGAATTCAAGGTGCAGAATGAGGAATACATTTTACCAGGCCAATGATGGCATTTGTTTGTTTGTGTGTTAATTATAAAGGTTTTGTTTTCTTTTTTTTTTCATCCAAATGGTGGGCATAGGGAACAAAGGATAGGATAAGAGAGAGAAAAAATAAATTCTTGATGATTAAAAAAATGAAATTTAAAGAAAAAAATTTAAGCCCACTGCCCCTGGCCCCTAATCCATTTCCCTCAAGCCCCTCTTATTAAATGTTGAGTGAATTGTCTACTAGTTTTCCAAAGGGCCAAGTCTGGTCCTCTGACAGAGGCATGCTTTTTGGCCTCCTCTCTATGGGAGCGCACTACTGGGGAACTTGGAGTTCCACATCTGCTCTCAAGAAGGAATCTTGATTCTCAGTTGACTTCTCCAAGCAGAAGAGTCTGGGGTCAACCATGCTTTTGCATATTTTAATTCAATAGATTTCTGGCAAGCCAGAAGAATAAATTAAGATCATTACTGTTTATATAATCTTATTCAGATCCATCCACAAGCATTCCCCTTTTCACTAGGTAGATATTATTTGAAAGTCCTGTGTCTGAGAGGTAGACATTTGGAATGTCTTGGGTAGACCTTCTCCATTTAGTGTGATCCATATCTAGTATATGACTACATGGGTCACAAACTGGTCCTGAGATAAAGGTTTCTTTGGTTGCAAGCATGGTTGCACAGGAGGGCTTTATACAGGAGGGCTTTTAGTGAAGTAGCAGTTAAAAGTTAAAAGTTGATGTCAGTTCATACCTGGGGAGGCACTGGATTGAGATGAGACGAGATGAGAAGTGACGCAACAAGACAAAATGAAACAAGATGGGATGAGACAATGAACCAAGACGACAAAATAAAATGGAATGAGATGAGAAAGGATGAGAAGACAAAAAGAAGATAGGAGAGCAGGAAAGAGGATAGGGAAAGAAAAGGACAGGAGAGAAGGGAAGAGAAGCAGAGGGGAGAGGAGGAGAGGGAAGGGGAGGAGGAAAGAGGGGAAGGGAGGTGAGGATAGAGGAGGGGAGAGAAGGAGAAGGGAGAAGAGGGGAAAGGAGGGAAGGGGAGGGGAGGGACTTGGATGCTTTCTGACTTTTTTTTCTTCAGCAAAGGCACATCTTGAATTTGGACACAAAGACAAAAGAAGAAAGAATTAGCATCATAGAATCTCAGAGCTGAAAGGAATTACAGCCTGTGCCTGAACAGGAATTCCCTCTACACTGCTGCAAACAAATGGCAATCCCCTTCTAACTGACCACCCTTAGTGGGGTTAGGAAAGGAGTGGGAAGAGGGAAATGCTGCCCCTGAAGACAGCCCAGTCCACTTTTTGCTGGCTCTTATTGCCTTATACTTTTTCCTTCACATGGAGCCCAAATGTAACTTTCCACAACTCCCACCTATTGCTCCTTCTATCCTTTGGTGCCAAGCTGAGCAAGGCTAATCCTTCTTCCAGATGCCAAGCCTTCAAATACTTGAAGGCATGTTCCCTTTGAGTCTTGTCCAGGATAAATATCCCTGGTTCCTCCAATCAATTCTCATATGACATGAGTTCAGGACCCTTCAGGACCCTTTTCCAACCTGATTACCATCCTCTGGACTTTCCTCAGTTTATCACAGTCCTTCTAGTGATGCCCGTAATTGAACATAAGATTTCCATGTGGTCCAGGCAGAGCTGGGTACAGTGGGCATTCATCTCCTTAATCCTGGATACTACACAAAGGATTTAAAAATGAGAAAGGTGCTCTGGATCACCAATTGAGTGTTTTCTTTTAAAAAAAAAACTGACTCATCAGCTGCTAAAACAATTATAAGAAATGTAGGATAAAAGTAGATTTTCTGACCTTCATTCCAGAAGCCAAAGGTTAAAATCAGACACGACTCAATGGTCCTGTTCAATTTCTCCAAAGATTCTTAGTAATGTATTTGGGGGAGGGGATAATTTCTTCTCTTTTACCATCTTGTCCTTTGTGGTCTGAAAATATGGAGGATTATTTTTCAGGTGTGGTTTGGATTTGTTGAACACTGAGGCTTCCTTCAACTCTGAGAGTCTATGATTCAAAAGCTAAGCTGTAGCAAGTTTCTGACTTTGAGTACCCTTGATACCATGAGTTTTCTTTTGTGTAGTGGTTGCAGATCTTCAGGGAGCCATCCACACTCTCTGGTGTTCATATCCTGCCTCTGACAACTCTGAGGTGTGTAACCATGGGCGAGTCATGGAGCCTCTCCAAACCTCAGTTTTCTCCTCTGTAAAATGAGTTGGGGGGTGGCTAGGTGATGTAGTGAATAGAGCACTGGCCCTGGAGTCAGGAGAATCTGAGTTCAAATTTGACCTCAGACACTTAACACAAAAAACTAGCCATGTGGCCTTGGGCAAGTTACTTAACTCCAATTTCCCTACCTTCCCCCTGCAAAAAAAAAAAAAAAGAGTAGATTGGGCTAGCTGACTTCTAACATCCCTAGATCTATGATTCTGGGAGAGAAGGAAGGAAGGAAGGGAAGAAGAGAAGAAGGGAGGGAGGGAAGGAGAGAGGGAGGGAGACACAATGTTAAGTATTTCACTGGACTGAATCCTAAGGATACAAATACCAAAGTTAAGACATTCCCTGAACTCAAGAGACATATCCAGTAGAATGAGACAGCGCATGCAGGGTAGTGGTGGCCAGGTAATGATGTTTTGGTCTGGAAATCACACGGAAGCCATAGGAAAGTCCATTGACAGGCCCAATCCAGGAACAATGCCCATATTTATTTGCTCACAGTTCCCAGATGAAGAGGTGAAAAGCAAGGGGGAGGTAAGAAGATGTCGGGAGTGGAATATGCTTCATATCTGAGACTGGCCCTTTAGCCCTCTGCATTAGCTGTCATGCACTCACCCAGCAGGACAAGTGAAGCTTGTCTGAGGCTTGAATGAAACAAGACTGAGGTTCCAAAGTCAGCAGTTCTCAACCTGTGGGTTATGTTCAATTTGTAACAATGAAAATACATCCTGCATGTCAGATATTTACATTATGATTCATAACAGTAGCAAAATTACAGTTATGAAGTAGCAACGAAAATAATTTTATGGTTGGGGGTCACCACAACATGAGGAACTGTATTAAAGGGTCGTGGCATTAGGAAGGTTGAGAACCACTGGGTAAAGCCTTTCAGGGAGAGGGACATGGTCCCTGCCAGTCCAGTGGTCTGAAGAGTGCAGCATCAGAGTAGATAGCAAGAAGATGGCTGGGGTAGGAGGAACATGATTCTGATTCATGAACTCTTCACTAAGGAAGGATTGAACTAGGCAAGCACAAAGCTTCCCTTACTGATTCCAGACTAACTACAAGTGACCTAGGTTAGGGGATGCCAAGCCCTTGGTTGCTTCTAATCATGTGTGACTCAGCACCAAAGGGCTTGTAATTTGAGAAAATGAAAAACACACACACACACACACACACACACACACACACACACACACACACACACACACACCCCAATTGGTCACTGAGCAGGAATGATTGTGACTCAGTGGACCTTTAAAAAGAAAGCCACCTCACCCCTGGTTCTCTCTTCTTCCCTACCCAGCTGTGGGTCTGTTTCCTGAAGGATGAAGGAAGGACAATAGAATCACTGAATCTCCAAGTTGGAAGGGACATCAGTGGCCCTTGTCCAGCCCACACCCAAATGCCATGACGTAATTAATTCGCCTTTGATCTGGTGCTGATTCAGTCATTGTTAAGAGTCATGGATGTGACCTTTTTGCCCTGTGGGCCATACATGTTTCTGTCCATCCTCCCTGCTCCTATCCCTTACTATGGAGAGACCTCTCATGGAAAATCAGCTGCTCAGGTGCCTGGCCCTGGAGGTTGGGAGGTGTGAGCAGCACATGAAAAATGAATAGATAGGTAGATAAAGACATGAATGAAATAGATGGAGGAATAAATGAATAATAAATAAATAAAAGAGTAGATAATGATAGTTTCTGAGATGCAGAGAGCGGGCAGCTCTGGGGCCCCAGGGCCCTTGTGTTTGTCTCAGAGCCCTGAATTTAGAAAACTAGCGGGGCTAACTGGGTCCGAACGTGGCTCAGCTGGGCACGCAGGCAGTGTGCTCACATGAGGTGGGCACTCCACCTCTGCGCCCTCTAAATAGGGCTGCATCCAGGTTCCACCAGATGGTGGCTACTTGCTAGGCCAGGCTTTTTGTTTGGTAATAAGTCTCTGCTGCATCATAGATGACAGAATCTGCCCAGGGGCTCCCTGCCATCTCATGATGAGACACACTCTCGCCTGTGGGATGCACCAGCTGGCGGGTGGGCCACCTTGGTTCCCTGCTGTCTGCTCCATTCCACTGTTGGGGGAAGCATCCTGGATTCAGCATCAGAGGGCTACGATTGGCTCTGCAAGGTAACAATTGTGTGACCCTGGCAAAGTCACTGCCCCTCCTCAGGCCTGAGTTTTCTCATCTGTAAAAAAGATGAGGTTGACCTGGAACATATCCAAGGTTCCTCCAAGTTCAAGACAGGGGCTCTTAATCTTTTTTTATGTCATGAACCTCTTTGACACTAGAGTGAAGCCCATGGACCTCTTCTCAGAGTCATGTTTTTAAACATTATTGAAGGAAATACTAAATATCAGTTAGAGATTAATGAACATCAAGGTGCTCTGGGTTGTTTTGTTTGTTTTTGTTTGGGGGTTTTTCCCATACAAGTTCATGATGCCCTGAAATCAACCCACAGACCCCTTGGAGACCTATGAATCCCAGGCTAAGAATGCCTGCTAGGGTCCCTTCCTGTTCTGATGGTCAACAAGTTTGCCTGTGCCAGAGTAGAATGATTGAGTCAAATATTCATTCCTCATCTTTACAAACTTTTCTGCCTCTTCAGAGCAGCTAGGTGGTTCAGTGGATACAGCGCGAGGTCTGGTATCAGAAAGACCTGAGTACAAATCCAGCCTCAGATACTTACTAGCTGTGTGACCCTGGGCAAGTCACTTAATCCAGTTTGCCTCAGTTTCCTCATCTGTAAAATGAACAGGAGAAGGAAATGGCAAACCCCTTCAGTATCTTTGCTAAGAAAGCCCCAAATGGCTTCATGAAGAGACAGATACGACTGGACAAGAATTAAACAACAATGTCCCGCGGCTGACTTCCGGAACACGGTAGCAATATTTGCCGCTTTGCTCTGGCTTTGTGCCCAATCCCTATTTATCCTTTGGTCAATGGGTGCAATAGTTCTTGTAACATGGAGAGCTCCAAATGGTACAGTCTTTGCGAAAACTCTCCCCAAATCTCCTGAGACAGAGCTCAGAGCTAAAGGACTGGACCTGTGATCTCATCAGTAGAGGGAACTCCTGGTTGAGGAAATCCACTCCTGCCCACTCAGGTTGGCATCCTGGCAACACTGAGAAGTTAAGTAAGTGACTTGCCCACGGTCACACAAGCCAATCAGTGTCAGAGTCAGGACTTGAAATTAGACCTTTTTGGTTCTCTATCCATTACACCATACTGCCTCTACAGGGGTGACATTTTGGCTTTATGTACCTGGAGGAAAAGTTTAGTGCAGGCAGGAAAAGGGTCTTAGATGCCTAGGGCTGATTTTCAGGAGAGGACAGTTTGGGGAGCAGGGCTACTGGGAATACAATACTTTCACTTGACTAGTTTTTAACACAGAAATATACACTTTCCTCTTCCTGACAGGAAACATTGGCTCCTCAGAAAACAAGACAAGGATGAACATTGTAGAGTGAGAAACTTAAGAGCAAATCCTTCCTGTGTGACCATGGGCATCTGCATATGCTTTAACATTTATAACCTTCCTCCCCTCCCCCTCCAGGCTGCCCTGGCTTCCTTAAACAACTATCTGGAGCCCCACCTTGGGCTGGAGGCTCTTTTAGCTCCCCCACCACCACTGCCAGTGCCTTTCTCTGAAGTTATTTCCCATTAAACGTATGCATAGCTTGTCTCTCCAAAACCTTTATTTCTCCTGTAAAATGGGAGAAATGGGCTAGAATACCTCTAAGGTCCCTTCTGGCCCTGAATCCTGTGATCCTGTATCCAAAAATGTTCTAAGAATGGAATATCTTTTTTAAAGCACATTGGATCTGGTCATAAATCACGTGTCTATTTCTACCATAAAGTGCCTTCCAGCTCTAAGAATCTGTCCCTGTAATCTATGTACTAACATTTGTCAGACCTCTGTTATGTCTGAAGCACCTCTTTGAGCCATGGGAGATGGAGTTCTTGCCTTCATCAGGAGAGGACCCTCAGAGGCCTGAGAAGGCAGAGGCAGGGTCATCTTGGGCAGTAAGGGTGTCTGCATAAATGTTGGCCTCCTCCAACGATGACCTAGTTACTTCATGCTAGTTACCTAGGTCTGAGTCCTGATGTCTACTAGCTGGGTGTCCATAGACGAGCCCCTTCTCAGTTTCCTCATCTATGAGATGGGGGTAAAAATACCTGCCCTCTTTCTCTTCCATGGTGGTGGGAGGGAACCACTGAGTAAACTTTACCATGTTGTAGAAATGTGAACTTTGACTGGCCCTGGATATTCAGGAAGGATCCTTGGCTAGCCAGGAAGCTTGGGTGGATGGTCAGGGGAGCTGGTGCCCTAAGCAAAGACCAAGGTTTATGGAGTTCCCAGAACTGGCCTTGTTGTGCCTTACTCTCCAAGGAAATGGTGCCCAGAGGGGCTGTGGCTGAGCAGCCTGGTTAATGAGTCCCTCTGGGTATGATGCCATGCCATTAGTGGTGCTGCCAAAGCTGGGGCTCACTAGCCCCTGGCTGGGCTCATACCCATACCTGGCCTTCCCAAGAGAGCCACGTGCCAAGCCTATGCACATCCCTGGGCTAACAACCACACTGTGGTCATACTCTCCTGGGGCCAGGCACAAGCCAGCACAGACCCAAGGAAGTCAGGCAGCCAAGATGTCATGGAAAGAGTCAGAAGACCTCCATCTCCATCTTGGCTCTTTACTCCCTAGTTGTGATACTGACAAGAACTTCTCTCTCTCTCCTCTCTCCTCCTCCTCTTCCTCCTCATTCTTCTTCTTCTTCTCCTTCTTCCTTCTCCTCCTCCTTCTCCTCCTCCTACTTTTTCTCCTCCTCCTCCTCCTCCTCCTCCTTCTCTCTCTCTCTCTCTCTCTCTCTCTCTCTCTCTCTCTGTCACTCTGTCTCTGTCTTTCTCTATGTCTCTGTCTCTATCTGTCTCTGTCTCTGTCTGTCTGTGTCTGTGTCTGCGTCTGTGTCTGTGTCTGTGTCTCCTCTCCTCTCCTCTCTTCTCCTCTCTTATCTTCTCTTCTCTTCTCTTCTCTCTCTCTCTCTCTCTCTCTCTCTCTTTTTCTGCAGCATCACTGTTCTCCTTGGGAAGACTTGATGCGGAGCCTGGATGGCCTCTGAAGCCTCTTCCAGTCCTATAAGTCTTTGGCTCTATAAACCACACACCAGGTAGAGTAATGGGGAGGAGGGGGTTCAGGGACCTGTTAAAAGCAAGCACTAATGGTGATACATCTCAGGCTCAACTTTCTGCCTGAGCTGCTGTGCGCCTTCGGAGAGCCCAAGTCACCTCTTTGGGCTTTCAGCTCCCTCACCTGTGAAATAGGGATGACAATAATGACCCACCTGCCCCAGGGGCCTCCCACTGACTCATTAGTGGCTACATCAGGCTCTGTCAATAGCATCCTCGGTATCACTACATCTTCTTTGCTGCCTCCACTGCGGCATGAAGTCATTCAGATGGGTAAAGACTCAAGAGGAAAAGTTGTGTAAGCTTTTCAAGACACAATCCAACCAGTTCCATTGATACTTGAACCAACTTTCATCTCTACAATCACACTAGCCAGAGCCATAATGAGGGTGAAGCACCCAGGGCTCTGCCTCAGGATGCTGGCATATGTATGTAGTCCTTTGGTAGCATAGAAACCACTGAGCTTAGGATCCAACTAGCACCTAGTTAGCAAAGGATGAAGCAGGGTGCAACAGAAAGAATACTGTATTTGAGGGCAGAGTTTCAACAAATACACGGACAGAGATCAAAATAGAAGTGATAGCGGATAGATAGATTGATGAATAAGTGACTGGAAATAAAGAAATGGGTAGATGGATAGAGACAGATGGACAGAGAGATAGATTAATAGATGGAGAGAGATATGTAGATAGACAGATGGACGGATAGACAAATAAATAGATAGACAGAGATAAAGAGAGGGTGCATTCAGTATTTACTCTGTGCCAGGCGTTGTGCTAAGCTAAGCACTGGAACTATGAATACAAATGAAAAAATAGCCCCTGCCTCCAAGGAACTGAAGACATCATACACAGGGGAACCAGAAAGGGGGTGTTGGGAGGTACATTTGCTGAAAGCTCGGGGTGGAGATGGCCAGGAATTGGGGTGGACTGGCTCACAGCAGATCAGGTGAAAACTTCCCAGTCAGAGCTGGGAGACCCAGGGCAGAATCCAAGGTACTGAATCGGGGTGGGCAGGGGAGGGAAGAGATGAGGGCCACAGCTGGAGGCAGACAGCATGGTGTGGAGATGGAGAAGGCTCAGGGAGAACATGCTCACTGGATCCAGGTATCTGAAGGGCAGCAATGTGAAGGAGGGAGGAGCCCCAGAGGACAGAGCCAGAAGCAAAGGATAGAAATCGCCAGGACGATTGAGGCTCAACACCAGAAAAGCTTCTTAGCAATAAGCTCTGCTCAGCATGGGACCCAAGTGGCCTTGAAAGGTGGCCAGCTCCCCGTCCTTGGAGGTCTTCAGGTGGAGACAGGGATGTTCTAAGGAGGATTCTCTCTGTGTGTGGGTGGGACCAGATGGGTGATGGGATGCCCTGGGCTCAAGCCCCAGCTCTGCCTCTCACCATGAGACTCTGGGCAAGTCATTCCTTGTCTGAGCCTCTAAGGCTCATTCCAACTCTAGATCAATGATTCTGTGACTTATTATAGGGGAAGGAATTTGTAATCTCCATTTTGAGGAAATTCGTATTTCCTCTTTTCCTACAATAGTAAAATGAGTCTCAAAGAGATGGAGGGAATGGAAGCCAAGGGCTAATACTCCAGGGGGAGCACCAGCCATCCCCCACAGACATTCCAAAGCACTTTGGTTTACACCTGTCTAATGCCCTGATTATCATGTAATGTTGAATATAGGTGGGTCTTTTGTCTAGCCTTGGAGTTCTAAGAACTTATGGAACTTTTTATCGAACTCAGCATATCCTTATAGCCTGGAACAGGGCTTTGTACACAGCAAGCAGACAGTGAACAGATGTTAGTGGGATGAATGAATGAATTTATTTATTAATTAACAAACTAATTAATTAATTAATGAAGACAGACAGATGGTCTCAGAATAGAGCGGAGTGTAATTCCAAATCCCAAGAATAAAGAGGGCTCCACCTCAGTATGGCAGCTGCTGGGATCCAAAGACAAGCCCTGCTGTCCCTCCATTTAATTCCCAGAATTCCAGAATCAGAGAGTGGAAAGGAGCCTCGGTGGCAATCTGGCCCAACCCTTACACAGAAGCAATGCCTCCTCTATGACAAGAACTCATATAGGCTCTGCAGGAAAGACCCCCAGAAGCTCATCTCCAAATGGTGCATCCCCCTTTGAGATGGCTCTCATTGTTAGGATGGTTTAATTATGCATTAGAATTGCAGCTTCCGTCCACTGCTCATGATTCTCCCTGATGGAACCCAACAGAACCAGCCTAGTCCATCTCCTCTGTGACGGCTGCTCTTCAAACATTAAAGACAACATTTATGTCCCCTCACCTGAACTCTTCTGTTCCCTGTATTGAACTTGCCCAACTCTATCATCCGCTTTGGTCACAGCTCCCACTGGTGTAGTGGCAGCTCCACTGACCCTGGTGTATTCCTTGGCCTGCCAATGGATCTCTGCCTTCAGAATCTAGGTAGCACAGCAGATAGAATGCTGAGCCTGGAGTCAAAACCAGAGTTCAAATCTGGCCTCAGACACTTACCAGCTGTGTGACTCTGGTCAAGTCCCTTAACCCCATTTGTCTCCGTTTCCTAATCTGTAAAATGAGCTTTAGAAGGAAATGGCAAGCACTCTAGTATCTCTGCCAAGACAACCCCAAATGGGGTTGTGAAGAGTCAGACATGACTGAACACATCTCCATTTTACAAACTGTCCCACAGCTGGCATCAGAACCTTGACCTTCACCATGTCATCGTAGGCCTGTGGCCACTTCCTGCTATGGCACCCAAGTCAAACAGACTCCCTCTTTCTACAACCTCATTACTCCCTTCTGTTCCCATTAAACTCACATGGTACAGGCAATGAAGTACTAGACTTGGAGACAGCAACACAACTGCCTTGGGCAGTTACTAACTCTATGGCCCTCAGTATGTCACTTAATCTCCATTTCCTCCTCTGCAAAATGGCCCCCTATTTATATAGGCAAAATCCAATCTTGGGGAAGGGGGACCAAAAAAAATATTCTCTCTTGGGTTAATATTGTCCCATTCAGAGTTTACTCTGGGAAATCTCAGGATAGAGGGCATACCTAAACCTCCACAGATGTGAATAAAAAACATCCCTCCAGATCCCATACAAGCATGTAAGGTACCAATGCTAATATCAGATACAGGACAGCCTTTATTTCATCCCACAGAAAAATGCAGAAAATGGGAAAAGGTCATGCCTGAAAACACTTGAAAAATTTACAATAATTCATAAACATCACCATCTCCTACTCTGCCAGGTCCCAATTTTCCACAGCACCCTAGGGAATCTTCAGGCTTAGTGTCCCTTTCTAGTCTGGACTCCCCTCCAAAGGGAACTTAACTGAAGCTTGCCACAAACACAATGCTAAGACATCCCAGTGAGCTCTTCTCCAACCCCACAAAGATGCATGCAGATATTATACCTTATAGAACTATTCTGAGAGCTTGAATTTCACCAAAAGGGAAGTAAGCTTGGGACTGCTAGACACCAAATCTTCAGTGGAGACTTTTTTCTACATCAGCACAAAAAGGTAGGTCCTCCTACGAAAACCTGTAATGGTAATAGGAATGGTTGTGATGTTCTCTGACCCCGGAAAAAGCTATATCTATTCTGATGTGAGGTTTTGCTTTGGGGCTCTCTCATTGGAAGAGTTGTGTGATTTGGCCAGATGAGACTCTTGGGCTGCCATTGAGCCCCCCAGTTCTGAAAACCCAGATGTTGGTGCTTTTCTTTCTGGTAACTAACTATGTATGTATTTGATGGTCAGACAGCTAGAAGCCCTGTCTGTTTAATTGTGTTATTTTCTGTCTGTATTTTTTGTCTGCGTGTAACTTCTGTTTGCATTCTCTGAAGTTCAGGGTGCTGACTTTTTCCCCTGAACTAGGTAAATGATATATGTTTGATTAAAGTAAGATTCTTAACCCCTTTTTGAGTAACTTTCCTTTAGAAAAGCAGATCAAAGAACCTGTGCTAGCAGCCATCCTGGGTATGCTAGGGTGCTTGCTTCTACAGAGCTACCACACACACACACACACACACACACACACACACACACACACACACTTCTTAGTTAATTGGTTCATCTTGGAGCCCTCCCACATCAACGAAACCTGTTCTCCAGAAGGTATCAAGACATGCTCCTACTCTAGCAATGATGTCATCTGAAGGCTAGGGTGGCAATTCACTCTTCAGGCTGATGAGAGAACTTCAGACTCCTACCTTAGGACTTAGAGCAGGGGTGAGGAGGGAAACCAGGCTTCTCATAGGAATTTGAATGAGCACAGGTGTGGAGGTGGAAAATGAATGAATAATCCTATTGATAAGGAGTGATAACTGCAACAATAATAATAATATGAGCGTTTAGGCGACACTCTAAGGTTTATAAAGTGCTTTACAAATATTGTCTCATTGAGCCCTCACAACAACCCTGAGAGATAGATGCTATTATTACCGCCATTTCACAGATGAAGGAACTCAAGCCAGCACAGGTTAAGTGACTTGCCCAGGGTCACACAGCTAGTAAGTGTCTGAGGTTAGATTTGACCTCAGGCTGAGGGCCACCTGGAGGAGAAAGTTGGGGGCTTGTGAAGCTGTAGGAGATAAGACTGGAAAGGAAGATTGGGACCAGATTGTGGAAAGCTTTGAATGCTGGACTAACAAGTTCATATTTTATCCTGAAAATAAAAGAGAACAGCTCTCAGATTTGTCACTTAAAAGCTATGTGACCCCAGGCAAGTCCCTTAACTATTCTGTGCCCTGTTTCCTCCTCCATGGAACAAAGTGCTTAGATTGCATGACTTCTAAGGTCCCTTCTGATTTTAAATCTATAATTTTATCATAAGAGCCATTTTCCAAGAAGATTACCTAAGAGTCAGCACACTCTGTTGGAGATACTGGAGCTAAATGAAAGCCTGGGAAGAAGGTATAACAATCATCAGCATGAGCATTGACACAGCATTGTAAGAGCACTTTACAAACATTGATCCACACTGTAATCCTAGGAGGTGGGGGTAGACAGAGGATAAATGACTTTCAGAATCACATAGTAAGTGTCTGGGGCTGGATTTGAACTCAGGGCTGCCAGACTCCAAGACCAGGCTCTAGCCACTGCACACTCTAGGCTAAACTGGCAGAGACAGTGAGCTCAGAGTCAGACCTGACCTTGGCTCTCCCTGTCTGAACATCCAGGATCCAGCCAGGGCAGACCAAGCCAGAGAAACAGAGGACTGGAAACCCAGCTTCCAAACCCTCAGCTGTGCCAGGAAATGCATGTTTTTGGTGTGGGGCTGCTGCCTGGAGAATGAAAAGAAAACTCCAGGAAAGGCTGCTTCCCATCTGGAGCCTGCAGGCCCCACCACCCACCCCGCCTCCCTCCCTCCCACCATCCGGAGAGAGACTGGCTAATGAGATGCAGACGAGGCCGGGCCTAGCCTGATTTTATTAGCTTTTCTTGGAAATTTCTAAGGTTCCATTATCCCTCCCTAATCCCATTTGCCACACTCTGCTTATATTTTGACAGGCCCAGTGTGGGCTGATTTAGCCAACATCCGCTGCAGAGTGGAGGAGGCCAGCCTGGAGGGAGCTCCTCCTGAAATCTGGAGGCCCTGGGGCCGCTGCCAAGCCACCCTGAGTCCCTGGGGACTGCAGGAGACCAGGCCATCCCTCCATCAATGGCTCTTGTTCCCGGGTTCCAGCACAGGAGGGAAGGAGCTCTCTCCAAAAAAAACGAGATCCAAATGCATCCAGGCTCTCCCCATCCCCCACTGTGTCCAACCAGCTGAAATATCCACGATAATTGTTATTCCAGCTCTCCTCCTCCTCCTGGTTTCTGTGTCTAACTAAGAGCCTCAGCGTGGCTTTCTTAAAAGGCCTGTGATTTATTTTAACCAGTGGCAATTACCCAGCACAAGGCCCGGTATGTAGTAGGTGCTTATTAAATGCTTGCTGATTGATCGGTTGGTTCTTCCCTTTAAAAGAGGACACATCCTAGATTTAGACCTGGGAGGGCCCTTAGAGGCCCCCAAACCCGACTTGATCTTCTTTCATTCATTCATTCATTCATTATTTACCTATATACTATACCGGGCCCTGGGGTTACAAAGGGCAAGAGCATCCTTGCCCTCCAGAAGTTTACATTCTATTGAGAGGAGAGAAACAACATCTTCACTGATAGTAGGAAATAGATACAATATTTTCAGGGGCAGGAGGTAGGTGCCAGCCGAGAGCATGGAGTGGGGGGGAGTTATGGGGGGGATGCCTGAGCCGAGGAGCAAAGGAACCCGCCATCACAAGAAGCCCCGCCATCACAGTCAAAGGGCTCCCCCTGGACCCTGGATAACCAAGGAGGAACGGGGCGGGGGGGGGGGGGGGGGGGGGGGGGGGG